>OX326961.1:15273730-15619611 GCA_946800325.1 Luzula sylvatica | reverse complement strand
ACCCCCCCCTTTGGAGATTTTTACCCCCTACCCCCCCTTGGGAGATTTTTACCCCCTACCCCCCCCTTTAGAGATTTTTACCCCCTACCCCCCTTTGGAGATTTTTACCCCCTACCCCCCCTTGGGATATTTTTACCCCCCTACCCCCCCTTCGGAGATTTTTACTCCCTACCCCGCCTTCCGAGATTTTTACCCCCTACCCCCCCTTTGGATATTTTTACCCCCTACCCCCCCTTTGGAGATTTTTACCCCCTACCCCCCCTTTGGAGATTTTTACCCCGTACCAACCCTTTGGAGATATTTACCCCCTACCCCCCTTGGGAGCTTTTTACCCCCTACCCCCCCTTTAGAGTTTTTTACCCCCTACCCCCCCCTTTGGATATTTTTAGCCTACTACCCCCCCCCCCCCTTGGGAGATTTTTACCCCGGACCCCCCATTGGAGATTTTTACCCCTACCCCCCCCCCCCCCTTTGGGAGATTATTACCCCTTACCCCGCCTTGGGAGATTTTTACCCCCTACCCCCCTTTGGAGATTTTTACCCCCTACCCCCCGCCCCCCCCCCCCTTTGATAATTTTTACCCCCCTACCCCCCCTTTTGAGATTTTTACCCCCTACCCCCCCCCCTTTGGAGATTTTTACCCCCTACCCCCCCCCCCCCCCCTTTGAAGATTTTTACCCCCTACCCCCCCCTTTTGAGATTTTTACCCCCTACCCCCCCTTTGGAGATTTTTACCCCTACCCCCCCCCCCCTTTGGAGATTTTTACCCCCTACCCCCTTTTGAAGATTTTTACCCCCTACCCCCCCCTTTGGAGGATTTTACCCCCTACCCCCCCTTTGGAGATTTTTACCCCTACCCCCCCCTTTGATGATTTTTACCCCCTACCACCCCTTCGGAGATTTTTACCCCCTACCCCCCTTTGGAGATTTTTACCCCCTACCCCCCCCCCCCCCCCCTTTGAAGATTTTTACCCCCTACCCCCCATTTGAAGATTTTTACCCCCCCCCCCCCCCTTTGGAGATTTTTACCCCCCTACCCCCCCTTTGGAGATTTTTACCCCCTACTCCCCCCTTTGGAGATTTTTACCCCCTACCCCCCCTTGGGAGATTTTTACCCCCTACCCCCCCCCCCCCCCTTTAGAGATTTTTACCCCCTACCCCCCCTTTGGATATTTTTACCCCCTACCCCCCCTTTGGAGATTTTTACCCCCTACCCACCCTTTGAAGATTTTTACCCCCTACCCCACCTTTGGAGATTTTTACCCCCTACCCCCCCCCCCCTTTAGAGATTTTTAACCCCTACCCCCCCCCCCCCCCCCCTTTGGAGATTTTTACCCCTACCCCCCCCTTTGGAGATCTTTACCCCTTACCCCCCCTTGGGAGATTTTTACCCCCCTACCCCCCCTTTAGAGATTTTTACCTCCTACCCCCCCCTTTGGATATTTTTACCCCCTACCCCCCCCCCCCCCTTTGGAGATTTTTACCCCCTACCCCCCCCTTTGGAGATTTTTTACCCCCTACCCCCCCTTTGGATATTTTTACCCCCTACCCCCCCTTTGGAGATTTTTACCCCTACCCACCCATTGGAGATTTTTACCCCCTACCCCCCCTTTGAAGATTTTTACCCCCTACCCCCCTTTGGATATTTTTACCCCCCTACCCCCCCTTTGGAGATTTTTACCCCTACCCCCCCTTTGGAGATTTTTACCCCCTACCCCCCCTTTAGAGATTTTTACCCCCTACCCCCCCTTTGGAGATTATTACCCCTACCCCCCCCCCCCCCCCCCCCCCCCCTTTGGAGATTTTTACCCCCTACCCCCCCTTTGGAGATTTTTACCCCCTACCCCCCCTTTGGAGATTTTTACCCCCTACCCCCCCTTTGGAGATTTTTACCACTTACCCCCCCATTGAATATTTTTACCCCCTACCCCACCTTTGGAGATTTTTACCCCCCTACCCCTCCTTGGTAGATTTTTACCCCCTACCCCCCCTATAGAGATTTTTACCCCTACCCCCCCCTTTGGATATTTTTACCCCTTACCCCCCCTTTGGAGATTTTTACCCCCTACCCCCCCTTGGAAGATTTTTACCCCCTACCCCCCCTTTGGAGATTTTTACCCCCTACCCCCCCTTTGGAGATTTTTACCCCCTACCCCCCCTTTGGAGATTTTTACCCCCTACCCCCCCTTTGGAGATTTTTACCCCTTACCCCCCCATTGGATATTTTTACCCCCTACCCCCCCTTTGGAGATTTTGACCCCTTACCCCCCCATTGGAGATTTTTACCCCCTAACCCCCCTTTGGAGATTTTTACCCCCTACCCCCCCCCCCTTTAGAGATTTTTACCCCCTACCCCCCCTTTGGAGATTTTTAACCCTACCCCTCTACGGAGATTTTTACCCCCTACCCCCGCTTTAGAGATTTTTACCCCCTACCCCCCCTTTGGAGATTTTTACCCCTACCCCCCTTTGGAGATTTTTACCCCCTACCCCCCCTTTGGAGATTTTTACCCCCTACCCCCCCTTTGGAGATTTTTACCCCCTACCCCCCCTTTGGAGATTTTGACCCCCTACCCCCCCTGGAAATTTTTACCCCCTACCCCCCCTTGGGAGATTTTTACCCCCTACCCCCCCTTTGGAGATTTTTACCCCTACCCCCCCTTTGGATATTTTTACCCCCACCCCCCCTTTGGAGATTTTTACCCCTACCCCCCCTTTGGAGAACTTTACCCCCTACCCCCCCTTTGGAGATTTTTACCCCCTACCCCCCCTGTGGAGATTTTTACCCCTACCCCCCTTTGGAGATTTTTACCCCCTACCCCCCCTTTGGAGATTTTTACCCCTACCCCCCCTTTGGAGATTTTTACCCCCTACCCCCCCTTTGAAGATTTTTACCCCCTACCCCCCCTTTGGAGATTTTTACCCCCTACCCCCCCCCCCCCCCCTTGTGAGATTTTTACCCCCTACCCCCCCTTTAGAGATTTTTACCCCCTACCCCCCTTTGGAGATTTTTACCCCCTACCCCCCTTTGGATATTTTAACCCCCTACCCCCCCTTGGGATATTTTTACCCCCTACCCCCCCTTCGGAGATTTTTACTCCCTACCCCCCCTTCCGAGATTTTTACCCCCTACCCCCCCTTTGGATATTTTTACCCCCTACCCCCCCTTTGGAGATTTTTACCCCCTACCCCCCCTTTGGAGATTTTTAGCCCCTACTCCCCCTTTGTATATTTTTACACCCTTCCCCCCCTTTGGAGATTTTTACCCCCTACCCCCCCTTTGGAGATTTTTACCCCCTACCCCCCCTTTGGAGATTTTTACCCCCTACCCCCCCTTGGGAGATTTTTACCCCCTACCCCCCCTTTAGAGATTTTTACCCCCTACCCCCCTTTGGAGATTTTTACCCCCTACCCCCCCTTGGGATATTTTTACCCCCTACCCCCCCTTCGGAGATTTTTACTCCCTACCCCGCCTTCCGAGATTTTTACCCCCTACCCCCCCTTTGGATATTTTTACCCCCTACCCCCCCTTTGGAGATTTTTACCCCCTACCCCCCCTTTGGAGATTTTTACCCCGTACCAACCCTTTGGAGATATTTACCCCCTACCCCCCTTGGGAGCTTTTTACCCCCTACCCCCCTTTAGAGTTTTTTACCCCCTACCCCCCCTTTGGATATTTTTAGCCCCTACCCCCCCCCCCCCTTTGGAGATTTTTACCCCGGACCCCCCATTGGAGATTTTTACCCCTACCCCCCCCCCTTTGGGAGATTATTACCCCTTACCCCGCCTTGGGAGATTTTTACCCCCTACCCCCCTTTGGAGATTTTTACCCCCTACCCCCGCCCCCCCCCCCCCCTTTGATAATTTTTACCCCCTACCCCCCCTTTTGAGATTTTTACCCCCTACCCCCCCCCCCTTTGGAGATTTTTACCCCCTACCCCCCCCCCCCCCTTTGAAGATTTTTACCCCCTACCCCCCCTTTTGAGATTTTTACCCCCTACCCCCCCTTTGGAGATTTTTACCCCTACCCCCCCCCCCCCCCCCCCCCCCCTTTGGAGATTTTTACCCCCTACCCCCTTTTGAAGATTTTTACCCCCTACCCCCCCTTTGGAGGATTTTACCCCCTACCCCCCCTTTGGAGATTTTTACCCCTACCCCCCCCTTTGGAGATTTTTACCCCCTACCACCCCTTCGGAGATTTTTACCCCCTACCCCCCTTTGGAGATTTTTACCCCCTACCCCCCCCCCCCCCCCTTTGAAGATTTTTACCCCCTACCCCCCATTTGAAGATTTTTACCCCCCCCCCCCTTTGGAGATTTTTACCCCCTACCCCCCCTTTGGAGATTTTTACCCCCTACTCCCCCTTTGGAGATTTTTACCCCCTACCCCCCCTTGGGAGATTTTTACCCCCTACCCCCCCCCCCCCTTTAGAGATTTTTACCCCCTACCCCCCTTTGGATATTTTTACCCCCTACCCCCCCTTTGGAGATTTTTACCCCCTACCCACCCTTTGAAGATTTTTACCCCCTACCCCACCTTTGGAGATTTTTACCCCTACCCCCCCCCCCCTTTGGAGATTTTTACCCCCTACCCCCCCTTTAGAGATTTTCACCCCTACCCCCCCTTTGGATATTTTTACCCCTACCCCCCCCCCCCCCCCCCCCCCTTTGGAGATTTTTACCCCCTACCCCTCTTTTGGAGATTTTTTTACCCCTACCCCCCCTTTGGAGATTTTTACCCCTACCCCCCCCCTTTGGAGATCCTTACCCCTACCCCCCCTTTGGAGATCTTTACCCCCTACCCCCCCTTGGGAGATTTTTACCCCTACCACCCCTTCGGAGATTTTTACCCCCTACCCCACCTTTGGAGATTTTTACCCCCTACCCCCTTTGAAGATTTTTACCCCCTACCCCCCCCTTTGGAGATTTTTACCCCCTACCCCCCCCCCCCCTTTGCAGATTTTTACCCCCTACCCCACCTTTGGAGATTTTTACCCCCTACCCCCCCCCCCCTTTGGATATTTTTACCCCCTACCCCCCCTTTGGATATTTTTACCCCTACCGCCCTTTGGATATTTTTACCCCCTACCCCCCCTTTGGAGATTTTTACCCCCTACCCCCCCTTTGAAGATTTTTAACCCCTACCCCCACTTTGGAGATTTTTACCCCCTACCCCCCCTTTGGACATTTTAACCCCTACCCCCCCCTCCCCTTTGGAGATTTTTACCCCTACCCCCCCTTTGGAGATTTTTACCCCCTACCCCCCCCTTTAGAGATTTTTACCCCCTACCCCCCCCCCCTTTGGATATTTTTACCCCCTACCCCCCCCCCCCCCCCCCCCTTGGAGATTTTTACCCCCTACCCCCCCTTTTGGAGATTTTTACCCCCTACCCCCCCCCTTTGGAGATTTTTACCCCCCATTTGGAGATTTTTACCCCTACCCCCCCTTTGGAGATTTTTACCCCCACCCACCCTTTGGAGATTTTTACCCCTACCCCCCCTTTGGAGAACTTTACCCCCTACCCCCCCTTTGGAGATTTTTACCCCCTACCCCCCCTTTGGAGATTTTTACCCCCTACCCCCCCTTTGGAGATTTTTACCCCTTACCCCCCCATTGGATATTTTTACCCCCTACCCCCCCTTTGGAGATTTTGACCCCTTACCCCCCCATTGGAGATTTTTACCCCCTACCCCCCCTTTGGAGATTTTTACCCCCTACCCCCCCTTTGGAGATTTTTACCCCCTACCCCCCCTTTGGAGATTTTTACCCCCTACCCCCCCTTTGGAGATTTTTAACCCCTACCTCCCCTTTGTAGATTTTTACCCCCTACGCCCCCTTTGGAGATTTTTACCCCTTACCCCCCATTGGAGATTTTTACCCCCTACCCCCCCTTTGGAGATTTTTACCCCCTACCCCCCCCTTTGGAGATTTTTAACCCTACCCCTCTTTGGAGATTTTTACCCCCTACCCCCGCTTTAGAGATTTTTACCCCCTACCCCCCCTTTGGAGATTTTTACCCCTACCCCTCTTTGGAGATTTTTACCCCCTACCCCCCCTTTGGAGATTTTTACCCCCTACCCCCCCTTTGAAGATTTTTACCCCCTACCCCCCCTTTGGAGATTTTGACCCCCCAACCCCCCCTGGAGATTTTTACCCCCTACCCCCCCTTGGGAGATTTTTACCCCCTACCCCCCCTTTGGAGATTTTTACCCCCTACCCCCCCTTTGGATATTTTTACCCCCACCCCCCCTTTGGAGATTTTTACCCCTACCCCCCCTTTGGAGAACTTTACCCCCTACCCCCCCTTTGGAGATTTTTACCCCCTACCCCCCCTGTGGAGATTTTTACCCCTACCCCCCCCTTTGGAGATTTTTACCCCCTACCCCCCTTTGGAGATTTTTACCCCTACCCCCCCTTTGGAGATTTTTACCCCCTACCCCCCCTTTGAAGATTTTTACCCCCTACCCCCCCTTTGGAGATTTTTACCCCCTACCCCGCGTTTGGAGATTTTTACCCCTACCCCCCCTTTGGAGATTTTTACCCCGTACCCCCCCTTCGAGATTTTTACCCCCTACCCCCCTTTGGAGATTTTTACCCCTACCCCCCCTTTAGAGATTTTTACCCCCTACCCCCCCCCCCCCTTTGGAGATTTTACCCCCAACCCCCCTTGGGAGATTTTTACCCCCTACCCCCCTTTGGATATTTTTTCCCCCTACCCCCCCATTGGAGATTTTTACCCCTACCCCCCCTTTGGAGATTTTTACCCCGACCCCCCCCCCCCCTTTGGAGATTTTTACCCCCTACCCCCCCTTTCGAGATTTTTACCCCCTACCCCCCATTTGGAGATTTTTACCCCCACCCCCCCTTTGGAGATTTTTACCCCCACCCCCCTTTGGAGATTTTTACCCCTACCCCCCCTTTGGAGAACTTTACCCCCTACCCCCCCTTTGGAGATTTTTACCCCCTACCCCCCCTTTGGAGATTTTTACCCCCTACCCACCTTTGGAGATTTTTACACCCTACCCCCCCGTTGGATATTTTTACACCCTACCCCCCCTATGGAGATTTTTACCCCTAGCCCCCCTTAGGAGATTTTTACCCCTACCCCCCCTTTGGAGATTTTTACCCCCTACCCCCCCTTTGGAGATTTTTACCCCCTACCCCCAACCCCCCCCCCCCCCCCCCCCCCTTTGGAGATTTTTACCCCCTACCCCCACCCCACCCCTTTGGAGATTTTTACCCCCCCCCCCCCCTTTGAAGATTTTTACCCCTACCCCCCCCCCCCCCCCCCCCCCCTTTGAAGATTTTTACCTCCTACCCCCCCTTTGGAGATTTTTACCCCCTACCCCCCCTTTGGAGATTTTTACCCCTACCCCCCCTTTGGAGATTTTTACCCCCTACCCCCCCCCCCCTTTCGAGATTTTTACCCCCTACCCCCCCCTTTGGAGATTTTTACCCCTACCCCCCCTTTGGAGATTTTTACCCCCACTCCCCCTTTGGAGATTTTTACCCCTACCCCCTCTTTGGAGAACTTTACCCCCTACCCCCCCTTGGGAGATTTTTACCCCCTACCCCCCCTTTGGAGATTTTTACTCCCTACCCCCCCTTTGGAGATTTTTACCCCTACCCCCCCCCCCCCTTTGGAGATTTTTACCCCCTACCCCCCCCCCCCCTTTCGAGATTTTTACCCCCTACCCCCCATTTGGAGATTTTTACCCCTACCCCCCCTTTGGAGATTTTTACCCCCACCCCCCCTTTGGAGATTTTTACCCCTACCCCCCCTTTGGAGAACTTTACCCCCTACCCCCCCTTTGGAGATTTTTACCCCTTACCCCCCCATTGGATATTTTTACCCCCTACCCCCCCTTTGGAGATTTTTACCCCTTACCCCCCCATTGGAGATTTTTACCCCCTACCCCCCCTTTGGAGATTTTTACCCCCTACCCCCCCCCCCCCTTTGGAGATTTTTACCCCCTACCCCCCCTTTGGATATTTTTACCCGCTACCCCCCCTTTGGATATTTTTACCCCCTACCCCCCCTTTGGAGATTTTTACCCCCTACCCCCCCTTTGGAGATTTTTACCCCTTACCCCCCCATTGGAGATTTTTATCCCCTACCCCCCCTTTGGAGATTTTTACCCCCTACCCCCCCTTTGGAGATTTTTAACCCTACCTCTCTTTGGAGATTTTTACCCCTACCCCCGCTTTAGAGATTTTTACCCCCTACCCCTCCTTTGGAGATTTTTACCCCCTACCCCCCCTTTGGAGATTTTTACCCCCTACCCCCCCCTTTGATGATTTTTACCCCCTACCCCCCCTTTGGAGATTTTGACCCCCTACCCCCCCTGGAGATTTTTAGCCCCTACCCCCCCTTGGAAGATTTTTACCCCCTACCCCCCCTTTGGAGATTTTTACCCCCTACCCCCCCTTTGGATATTTTTACCCCCACCCCCCCTTTGGAGATTTTTACCCCTACCCCCCCTTTGGAGAACTTTACCCCCTACCCCCCCTTTGGAGATTTTTACCCCCTACCCCCCCTGTGGAGATTTTTACCCCTACCCCCCCTATGGAGATTTTTACCCCCTACCCCCCCTTTGGAGATTTTTACCCCTACCCCCCCTTTGGAGATTTTTACCCCCTACCCCCCCTTTGGAGATTTTTACCCCCTACCCCGCGTCTGGAGATTTTTACCCCCTACCCCCCCTTTGGAGATTTTTACCCCTACCCCCCCTTTGGAGATTTTTACCCCCTACCCCCCCCCCCTTTCGAGATTTTTACCCCCTACCCCCCCCTTTGGAGATTTTTACCCCTACCCCCCTTTGGAGATTTTTACCCCCACCCCCCCTTTGGAGATTTTTGCCCCTACCCCCTCTTTGGAGAACTTTACCCCCTACCCCCCCTTGGGAGATTTTTACCCCCTACCCCCCCTTTGGAGATTTTTACTCCCTACCCCCCCCTTTGGAGATTTTTACCCCTACCCCCCCCCCTTTGGAGATTTTTACCCCCTACCCCCCCCCCCCCCTTTCGAGATTTTTACCCCCTACCCCCCATTTGGAGATTTTTACCCCTACCCCCCCTTTGGAGATTTTTACCCCCACCCCCCCTTTGGAGATTTTTACCCCTACCCCCCCTTTGGAGAACTTTACCCCCTACCCCCCCTTTGGAGATTTTTACCCCTTACCCCCCCATTGGATATTTTTACCCCCTACCCCCCCTTTGGAGATTTTTACCCCTTACCCCCCCATTGGAGATTTTTACCCCCTACCCCCCCTTTGGAGATTTTTACCCCCTACCCCCCCCTTTGGAGATTTTTACCCCCTACCCCCCCTTTGGAGATTTTTACCCGCTACCCCCCCTTTGGATATTTTTACCCCCTACCCCCCCTTTGGAGATTTTTACCCCCTACCCCCCCTTTGGAGATTTTTACCCCTTACCCCCCCATTGGAGATTTTTACCCCCTACCCCCCCTTTGGAGATTTTTACCCCCTACCCCCCCTTTGGAGATTTTTAACCCTACCTCTCTTTGGAGATTTTTACCCCTACCCCCGCTTTAGAGATTTTGACCCCCTACCCCCCCTTTGGAGATTTTTACCCCCTACCCCCCCTTTGGAGTTTTTTACCCCATACCCCCCCCTTTGAAGATTTTTACCCCCTACCCCCCCTTTGGAGATTTTGACCCCCTACCCCCCCTGGAGATTTTTAGCCCCTACCCCCCCTTGGGAGATTTTTACCCCCTACCCCCCCTTTGGAGATTTTTACCCCCTACCCCCCCTTTGGATATTTTTACCCCCACCCCCCCTTTGGAGATTTTTACCCCTACCCCCCCTTTGGAGAACTTTACCCCCTACCCCCCCTTGGGAGATTTTTAACCCCTACCCCCCCTGTGGAGATTTTTACCCCTACCCCCCCCTTTGGAGATTTTTACCCCCTACCCCCCCCTTTGGAGATTTTTACCCCTACCCCCCCTTTGGAGATTTTTACCCCCTACCCCCCCTTTGGAGATTTTTACCCCCTACCCCGCGTCTGGAGATTTTTACCCCTACCCCCCCTTTGGAGATTTTTACCCCGTACCCCCCCTTTAGAGATTTTTACCCCCTACCCCCCCCCCCCCCTTTGGAGATTTTTACCCCTACCCCCCCTTTAGAGATTTTTACCCCCTACCCCCCCCCCCCCTTTGGAGATTTTACCCCCGACCCCCCCTTGGGAGATTTTTACCCCCTACCCCCCCCCCCCTTTAGAGATTTTTACCCCCTACCCCCCTTTGGATATTTTTTCCCCCTACCCCCCCTTTGGAGATTTTTACCCCTACCCCCCCCTTTGGAGATTTTTACCCCTACCCCCCCTTTGGAGATTTTTACCCCCTACCCCCCCTTTCGAGATTTTTACCCCCTACCCCCCCTTTGGAGATTTTTACCCCCTACCCCCCCTTTGGATATTTTTACCCCCACCCCCCCTTTGGAGATTTTTACCCCTACCCCCCCTTTGGAGAACTTTACCCCCTACCCCCCCTTTGGAGATTTTTACCCCCTACCCCCCCTGTGGAGATTTTTACCCCTACCCCCCCTATGGAGATTTTTACCCCCTACCCCCCCTTTGGAGATTTTACCCCTACCCCCCCTTTGGAGATTTTTACCCCCTACCCCCCCTTTGGAGATTTTTACCCCCTACCCCGCGTCTGGAGATTTTTACCCCCTACCCCCCCTTTGGAGATTTTTACCCCTACCCCCCCTTTGGAGATTTTTACCCCCTACCCCCCCCCCCCTTTCGAGATTTTTACCCCCTACCCCCCCCTTTGGAGATTTTTACCCCTACCCCCCCCTTTGGAGATTTTTACCCCCACCCCCCCTTTGGAGATTTTTGCCCCTACCCCCTCTTTGGAGAACTTTACCCCCTACCCCCCCTTGGGAGATTTTTACCCCCTACCCCCCCTTTGGAGATTTTTACTCCCTACCCCCCCCTTTGGAGATTTTTACCCCTACCCCCCCCCCCCCCCTTTGGAGATTTTTACCCCCTACCCCCCCCCCCCCCTTTCGAGATTTTTACCCCCTACCCCCCATTTGGAGATTTTTACCCCTACCCCCCCTTTGGAGATTTTTACCCCCACCCCCCCTTTGGAGATTTTTACCCCTACCCCCCCTTTGGAGAACTTTACCCGCTACCCCCCCTTTGGAGATTTTTACCCCTTACCCCCCCATTGGATATTTTTACCCCCTACCCCCCCTTTGGAGATTTTTACCCCTTACCCCCCCATTGGAGATTTTTACCCCCTACCCCCCCTTTGGAGATTTTTACCCCCTACCCCCCCCTTTGGAGATTTTTACCCCCTACCCCCCCTTTGGAGATTTTTACCCGCTACCCCCCCTTTGGATATTTTTACCCCCTACCCCCCCTTTGGAGATTTTTACCCCCTACCCCCCCTTTGGAGATTTTTACCCCTTACCCCCCCATTGGAGATTTTTACCCCCTACCCCCCCTTTGGAGATTTTTACCCCCTACCCCCCCTTTGGAGATTTTTAACCCTACCTCTCTTTGGAGATTTTTACCCCTACCCCCGCTTTAGAGATTTTTACCCCCTACCCCCCCTTTGGAGATTTTTACCCCCTACCCCCCCTTTGGAGATTTTTACCCCATACCCCCCCCTTTGAAGATTTTTACCCCCTACCCCCCCTTTGGAGATTTTGACCCCCTACCCCCCCTGGAGATTTTTAGCCCGTACCCCCCCTTGGGAGATTTTTACCCCCTACCCCCCCTTTGGAGATTTTTACCCCCTACCCCCCCTTTGGATATTTTTACCCCCACCCCCCCTTTGGAGATTTTTACCCCTACCCCCCCTTTGGAGAACTTTACCCCCTACCCCCCCTTTGGAGATTTTTAACCCCTACCCCCCCTGTGGAGATTTTTACCCCTACCCCCCCTTTGGAGATTTTTACCCCCTACCCCCCCCTTTGGAGATTTTTACCCCTACCCCCCCTTTGGAGATTTTTACCCCCTACCCCCCCCTTTGGAGATTTTTACCCCCTACCCCGCGTCTGGAGATTTTTACCCCTACCCCCCCTTTGGAGATTTTTACCCCGTACCCCCCCTTTAGAGATTTTTACCCCCTACCCCCCCCCCCCCCTTTGGAGATTTTTACCCCTACCCCCCCTTTAGAGATTTTTACCCCCTACCCCCCCCCCTTTGGAGATTTTACCCCCGACCCCCCCTTGGGAGATTTTTACCCCCTACCCCCCCCCCCCCCCTTTAGAGATTTTTACCCCCTACCCCCCTTTGGATATTTTTTCCCCCTACCCCCCCTTTGGAGATTTTTACCCCTACCCCCCCCTTTGGAGATTTTTACCCCCTACCCCCCCTTTCGAGATTTTTACCCCCTACCCCCCATTTGGAGATTTTTACCCCTACCCCCCCTTTGGAGATTTTTACCCCCACCCCCCCTTTGGAGATTTTTACCCCTACCCCCCCTTTGGAGAACTTTACCCCCTACCCCCCCTTTGGAGATTTTTACCCCCTACCCCCCCTTTGGAGATTTTTACCCCCTACCCCCCCTTTGGAGATTTTTACTCCCTACCCCCCCTTTGGATATTTTTACCCCCTACCCCCCTTTGGAGATTTTTACCCCTTACCCCCCCCCCCCCTTTGGAGATTTTTACCCCCTACCCCCCCCCCCCTTTAGAGATTTTACCCCCTACCCCTCCTTGGGAGATTTTTACCCCCTACCCCCCCTTTGGAGATTTTTACCCCCTACCCCCCCTTTGGAGATTTTTACCACCTACCCCCCCCCCCCCTTTGGAGATTTTTACCCCCTACCCCCCCCCCTTTGGAGATTTTACCCCCTACCCCCCCTTGGGAGATTTTTACCCCCTACCCCCCCCCCCCCTTTAGAGATTTTTACCCCCTACCCCCCCCCCCCCCCCTTTGAAGATTTTTACCCCCTACCCCCCTTTGGAGATTTTCACCCCCTACCCCCCCCCCCCCCCCCTTGGGAGATTTTTACCCCCTACCCCCCCCCCCCCCCTTTAGAGATTTTTATCCCCTACCCCCCTTTGGAGATTTTTACACCCTACCCCCCCTTTGGAGATTTTTACCCCCTACCCCCCATTTGGAGATTTTTACCCCATACCCCACTTTGGAGATTTTTACCACCTACCCCCCCCCCCCCCTTTAGAGATTTTTACCCCTACCCCCCCTTTGGAGATTTTTAACCCCTACCCCCTCCCTTTGGAGATTTTTACCCCCTACCCCCCCTTGGGAGAGTTTTACCCCCTACCCCCCCCCCCCCCTTTGGAGATTTTTACCCCCTACCCCCCTTTGGAGATTTTTACCCCCTACCCCTCCTTTGGATATTTTTAACCCCTACCCCCCCTTGGGAGATTTTTGCCCGCTACCCCCCCTTTGGAAATTTTTACCCCCTACCCCCCCTTTGGAGATTTTTACCCCGTACCCCCCCCCCCTTTGGAGATTTTAACCCCTACCCCCCCCCCCCCCCCCTTAGAGATTTTTACCCCCTACCCCCCTTTGGATATTTTTACCCCCTACCCCCCCTTTGGAGATTTTTACCCCCTACCCCCCCCCCCTTGAAGATTTTTAGCCCCTACCCCCCCTTTGGAGATTTTTACCCCCTACCCCCCCTTTGGAGATTTTTACCCCATACCCCACTTTGGAGATTTTTACCACCTACCCCCCCCCCCCCCTTCATAGATTTTTACCCCCTACTCCCCCTTTGAAGATTTTCACCCCCTACCCCTGGAGATTTTTACCCCCTACCCCCCCTTTGGAGATTTTTACCCCCTACCCCCCCTTGGGAGATTTTTACCCCCTACCTCCCCTTTACAGATTTTTACCCTCTACCCCCATTTGGATATTTTTACCCCCTACCCCCCCTTTGGAGATTTTTACCCCCTACCCCCCCTTTGAAGATTTTTACCCCCTACCCCCCCTTTGGAGATTTTTACCCCCTACCCCCCCTTGGGAGATTTTTACCCCCTACCCCCCTTTGGAGATTTTTACCCCCTACCCCCCCTTTGGAGATTTTTACCCCCTACCCCCCCTTTCTAGATTTTTACCACCTACCCCCCCTTGGGAGATTTTTACCCCCTACCCCCCTTTGGAGATTTTTACTCCCTACCCCCCCTTTCTAGATTTTTACCCCCTACCCCCCTTTGGAGATTTTTACCCCCTACCCCCCCCTTGGGAGATTTTTACCCCCTACCGCACTTTAGAGATTTTTACTCCCTACCCCCCTTTGGATATTTTTACCCCCTACCCCCCCCCCTTTGGAGATTTTTACCCCCTACCCCCCACCCCTTTGGAGATTTTTACCCCATACCCCCCCTTTGGAGATTTTTACCCCCTACCCCCCTTTGGAGATTTTTACCCCCTACCCCCCCCTTTGGAGATTTTTACCCCATATCCCCCTTTGGAGATTTTTACCCCATACCCCCCCTTTGGAGATTTTTACCCCCTACCCCCCCCCCCCCCTTGAAGATTTTTACCCCCTACCCCCCCCCTTTGGAGATTTTTACCCCCTACCCCCCCTTGGGAGATTTTTACCCCCTACCCCCCTTTGGAGATTTTTACCCCCTACCCCCCCTTGGGAGATTTTTACCCCCTACCCCCCTTTCGAGAGTTTTACCCCCTACCCCCCCCTTTGGAGATTTTTACCCCCTACCCCCCCTTTGGAGATTTTTACCCCCTACCCCCCCTTTGGAGATTTTTACCCCTACCCCCCTTTGGAGATTTTTACACCCTACCCCCCTTTGGATATTTTTACCCCATACCCCCCCTTTGGAGATTTTTACCCCCTACCCCCCCCCCCCTTTGGAGATTTTTACCCCCTACCCCCCCCCCCCCCTTATGAGATTTTTACCGCCTACCCCCCCTTTGGAGATTTTTAACCCATACCCCACTTTGGAGATTTTTACCCCCTACCCCCCCCCCCCTTTAGAGATTTTTACCCCCTACCCCCCCCCCCCTTTGAAGATTTATACCCCCTACCCCCCCTTTGGAGATTTTCACCCCCCTACCCCCCCCCCCCCCCCCTTGGGAGATTTTTACCCCCTACCCCCCCCCCCCCCCCTTTAGAGATTTTTACCCCCTACCCCCCTTTGGAGATTTTTACCCCCTACCCACCCTTTGGAGATTTTTACCCCCTACCCCCCATTTGGAGATTTTTACCCCATACCCCACTTTGGAGATTTTTGCCTCCTACCCCCCCTTTGGATATTTTTACCCCCTACCCCCCCTTCGGAGATTTTTACCCGCTACCCCCCCCTTTGGAGATTTTTACCCCCTACCCCCCCCTTTGGAGATTTTTACCCCGTACCCCCCCCCTTTGGAGATTTTAACCCCCTACCCCCCCCCCCCCCTTTAGAGATTTTTACCCCCTACCCCCCTTTGGAGATTTTTACCCCCTACCCCCCCCCCCCCCTTTGGAGATTTTTACCCCCTACCCCCCATTTGGAGATTTTTACCCCATACCCCACTTTGGAGATTTTTACCTCCTACCCCCCCCCCCCCCCCCTTTAGAGATTTTTACCCCCTACCCCCCCTTTGGAGATTTTTACCCCCTACCCCCCCCCCCCTTGGGAGATTTTTACCCCCTACCCCCCCCCCCCCTTTGGAGATTTTTACCCCCTACCCCCCTTTGGAGATTTTTACCCCCTACCCCTCCTTTGGATATTTTTACCCCCTACCCCCACTTGGGAGATTTTTACCCGCTACCCCCCCTTTGGAGATTTTTACCCCCTACCCCCCCTTTGGAGATTTTTACCCCGTACCCCCCCCCCCCTTTGGAGATTTTAACCCCCTACCCCCCCCCCCCCCCCCCCTTTTAGAGATTTTTACCCCCTACCCCCCTTTGGATATTTTTACCCCCTACCCCCCCTTTGGAGATTTTTATCCCCTACCCCCCCTTGGGAGATTTTTACCCCCTACCCCCCTTTGGAGATTTTTACCCCCTACCCCCCCTTGGGAGATTTTTACCCCCTACCCCCCTTTGGAGATTTTTACCCCCTACCCCCCCTTTGGAGATTTTTACCCCCTACCCTTTGGAGATTTTTACCCCCTACCCCCCTTTGGATATTTTAACCCCATACCCCCCCCCCCCCCCTTTGGAGATTTTTACCCCCTACCCCCCCCCCCTTTGGAGATTTTTACCCCCTACCCCCCCCCCCCCCTTTGGAGATTTTTACCCCCTACCCCCCCTTTGGAGATTTTTAGCCCATACCCCACTTTGGAGATTTTTACCCCCTACCCCACCCCCCCCCCCCCTTAGAGATTTTTACCCCCTACCCCCCCCCCCTTTAGAGATTTTTACCACCTACCCCCCCCCCCTTTAGAGATTTTTACCCCCTACCCCCCCTTTGGAGATTTTTATCCCTACCCCCCCCCCCCTTTGGAGATTTTTACCCCCTACCCCCCCTTGGGAGATTTTTACCCCCTACCCCCCCCCCCCCCTTGGAGATTTTTACCCCCTACCCCCCTTTGGAGATTTTTACCCCCTACCCCTCCTTTGGATATTTTTACCCCCTACCCCCCCTTGGGAGATTTTTACCCGCTACCCCCCCTTTGGAGATTTTTACCCCCTACCCCCCCTTTGGAGATTTTTACCCCGTACCCCCCCCCCCTTTGGAGATTTTAACCCCCTACCCCCCCCCCCCCCCCTTTAGAGATTTTTACCCCCTACCCCCCTTTGTATATTTTTACCCCCTACCCCCCCTTTGGAGATTTTTACCCCCTACCCCCCCCCCCCCCCCCCCCCTTGAAGATTTTTACCCCCTACCCCCCCTTTGGAGATTTTTACCCCCTACCCCCCCTTTGGAGATTTTTACCCCATACCCCACTTTGGAGATTTTTACCACCTACCCCCCCCCCCTTCATAGATTTTTACCCCCTACTCCCCCTTTGAAGATTTTCACCCCCTACCCCTGGAGATTTTTACCCCCTACCCCCCCTTTGGAGATTTTTACCCCCTACCCCCCCTTGGGAGATTTTTACCCCCTACCACCCCTTTACAGATTTTTACCCTCTACCCCCATTTGGATATTTTTACCCCCTACCCCCCCTTTGGAGATTTTTACCCCCTACCCCCCCTTTGAAGATTTTTACCCCCTACCCCCCCTTTGGAAATTTTTACCCCATACCCCACTTTGGAGATTTTTACCACCTACCCCCCACCCCCTTTAGAGATTTTTACCTCCTACCCCCCCCCCCCCCCCCTTGAAGATTTTTACCCCCTACCCCCCCTTTGGAGATTTTTACCCCCTACCCCCCCTTTGGAGATTTTTACCCCTACCCCCCTTTGGAGATTTTTACCCCCTACCCCCCCTTTGGAAATTTTTACCCCCTACCCCCCCTTTCTAGATTTTTACCCCCCTACCCCCCTTTGGAGATTTTTACCCCCTACCCCCCCCCCCCCTTTGGAGATTTTTACCCCCTACCCCCCCCCCCCTTGGGAGATTTTTACCCCCTACCGCCCTTTAGATATTTTTACTCCCTACCCCCCTTTGGATATTTTTACCCCCTACCCCCCCCCCTTTGGAGATTTTTACCCCCTACCCCCCCCCCCCCCTTTGGAGATTTTTACCCCATACCCCCCCTTTGGAGATTTTTACCCCCTACCCCCCTTTGGAGATTTTTAACCCCTACCCCCCCCTTTGGAGATTTTTACCCCCTACCCCCCCTTTGGAGATTTTTACCCCATACCCCCCCTTTGGAGATTTTTACCCCCTACCCCCCCCCCCCCCCTTGAAGATTTTTACCCCCTACCCCCCCTTTGGAGATTTTTACCCCCTACCCCCCCTTGGGAGATTTTTACCCCCTACCCCCCTTTGGAGATTTTTACCCCCTACCCCCCCTTGGGAGATTTTTACCCCCTACCCCCCTTTCGAGATTTTTACCCCCTACCCCCCCTTTGGAGATTTTTACCCCCTACCCCCCCTTTGGAGATTTTTACCCCCTACCCCCCCTTTGGAGATTTTTACCCCCTACCCCCCTTTGGAGATTTTTACACCCTACCCCCCTTTGGATATTTTTACCCCATACCCCCCCTTTGGAGATTTTTACCCCCTACCCCCCCCCCTTTGGAGATTTTTACCCCCTTCCCCCCCCCCCCTTTGGAGATTTTTACCGCCTACCCCCCCTTTGGAGATTTTTAACCCATACCCCACTTTGGAGATTTTTACCCCCTACCCCACCCCACCCCCTTTAGAGATTTTTACCCCCTACCCCCCCCCCCCCCCCCCCTTTGAAATTTTTACCCCCTACCCCCCCCCCCCCCCCTTGGGAGATTTTTACCCCCTACCCCCCCCCCCCCCTTTAGAGATTTTTACCCCCTACCCCCCTTTGGAGATTTTTACCCCCTACCCCCCCTTTGGAGATTTTTACCCCCTACCCCCCATTTGGAGATTTTTACCCCATACCCCACTTTGGAGATTTTTACCTCCTACCCCCCCCCCCCCCCCCTTTAGAGATTTTTACCCCCTACCCCCCCTTTGGAGATTTTTACCCCCTACCCCCCCCCCCCTTTGGAGATTTTTACCCCCTACCCCCCCCCCCCCCCTTTGGAGATTTTTACCCCCTACCCCCCTTTGGAGATTTTTACCCCCTACCCCTCCTTTGGATATTTTTACCCCCTACCCCCCCTTGGGAGATTTTTACCCGCTACCCCCCCTTTGGAGATTTTTACCCCCTACCCCCCCTTTGGAGATTTTTACCCCGTACCCCCCCCCCTTTGGAGATTTTAACCCCCTACCCCCCCCCCCCCCCTTTAGAGATTTTTACCCCCTACCCCCCTTTGGATATTTTTACCCCCTACCCCCCCTTTGGAGATTTTTACCCCCTACCCCCCCCCCCCCCCCCCCCTTGAAGATTTTTACCCCCTACCCCCCCTTTGGAGATTTTTACCCCCTACCCCCCCTTTGGAGATTTTTACCCCATACCCCACTTTGGAGATTTTTACCACCTACCCCCCCCCCCCCTCATAGATTTTTACCCCTACTCCCCCTTTGAAGATTTTCACCCCCTACCCCTGGAGATTTTTACCCCCTACCCCCCCTTTGGAGATTTTTACCCCCTACCCCCCCTTGGGAGATTTTTACCCACTACCTCCCCTTTGGAGATTTTTACCCCCTACCCCCCCTTTGGAAATTTTTACCCCCTACCCCCCCCCCCCCTTTGGAGATTTTTACCCCATACCCCACTTTGGAGATTTTTACCACCTACCCCACACCCCCTTTAGAGATTTTTACCTCCAACCCCCCCCCCCCCCCTTGAAGATTTTTACCCCCTACCCCCCCTTTGGAGATTTTTACCCCCTACCCCCCCCCCCCCCCATTGGAGATTTTTACCCCCTACCCCCCCCCCATTTCTAGATTTTTACCCCCTACCCCCCTTTGGAGATTTTTACTCCCTACCCCCCCCCCCCTCCTTTCTAGATTTTTACCCCCTACCCCCCTTTGGAGATTTTTACCCCCTACCTCCCCCCCCCCCCTTCGGAGATTTTTACCCCCTACCGCCCTTTAGAGATTTTTACCCCTACCCCCCTTTGGATATTTTTACCCCCTACCCCCCCCCCTTTGGAGATTTTTACCCCCTACCCCCCCTTTGGAGATTTTTACCCCCTACCCCCCTTTGGAGATTTTTACCCCCTACCCCCCCCCCCCCCTTTGGAGATTTTTACCCCATACCCCACTTTGGAGATTTTTACCACCTACCCCCCCCCCCCCTTTAGAGATTTTTACCCCCTACCCCCCCCCCCCTTTGGAGATTTTTACCCCCTACCCCCCCTTTGGAGATTTTTACCCCCTACCCCCCCTTTGGAGATTTTTACCCCCTACCCCCCCCCCCCCCTTTGAAGATTTTTACCCCCTACCTCACCTTTGGAGATTTTTACCCCCTACCCCCCCCCTTACCCCCTACCCCCCCCCCCCCCTTTGGAGATGTTTACCCCCTACCCCCCTTGGGAGATTTTTACCACCTACCCCCCCCCCCTTTAGAGATTTTTACCCCCTACCCCCCCCTTGGAGATTTTTACCCCCTACCCCCTCTTTGGAGATTTTTACCCCATACCCCCCCCTTTGGAGATTTTTACCCCCTACCCCCCCTTTGGAGATTTTTACCCCCTACCCCCCCCCTAGGGAGATTTTTACCCCCTACCCCCCCTTTAGAGATTTTTACCCCCTACCCCCTTTGGAGATTTTTACCCCCTACCCCCCCCCCCCTTTGGGGATTTTTACCCCCTACCCCCCCCCCCCTTTGGAGATTCTTACCCCCATACCCCACTTTGGAGATTTTTACCACCTACCACCCCCCCCCCCCCCCCCGTTTAGAGATTTTTACCTCCTACCCCCCACCCCTTTGGAGATTTTTATCCCCTACCCCCCCCCCCTTTGGAGATTTTTACCCCCTACCCCCCCTTGGGAGATTTTTACCCCCTACCCCCCCTTTAGAGATTTTTACACCCTAGCCCCCTTTGGATATTTTTACCCCCCACCCCCCCTTTGGAGAGTTTTACCCCCTACCCCCCCTTGGGAGATTTTTACCCCCTACCCCCCCTTCGGAGATTTTTACTCCCTACCCCCCCTTCCGAGATTTTTACCACCTACCCCCCCTTTGGAGATTTTTACCCCCTACCCCCCCTTTGGAGATTTTAACCCCCTACCCCACCCCCCCCCCCCCTTTAGAGATTTTTACCCCCTACCTCCCTTCGGAGATTTTTACCCCCTACCCCCCCTTTGGAGATTTTAACCCCCTACCCCACCCCCCCCCCCTTTAGAGATTTTTACCCCCTACCTCCCTTCGGATATTTTTACCCCCTACCCCCCCTTTGGAGATTTTAACCCCCTACCCCCCCCCCCCCCCCCTTTGAAGATTTTTACCCCCTACCCCCCTTTGGAGATTTATACCCCCTACCCCCCCCCCCCTCTTGGAGATTTTTACCCCATACCCCACTTTGGAGATTTTTACCACCTACCCCCCCCCCCCCCTTTAGAGATTTTTACCCCATACCCCCCCTTTGAAGATTTTTACCCCCTACCTCCCCTTTGGAGATTTTTACCCCCTACCCCCCCTTTGGAGATTTTTACCCCATACCCCACCTTAAGAGATTTTTACCCCCTACCCCCCTTTGGAGATTTTTACCCCCTACCCCCCCTTTGGAGATTTTTACCCCGTACCCCACTTTGGAGATTTTTACCAACTACCCCCTCCCCCCTTTATAGATTTTTACCCCCTACCCCCCCCCCCCTTTGGAGATTTTTACCCTCCTACCCCCCCCCCCTTGGAGATTTTTACCCCCTACCCCCCCTTTGAAGATTTTTACCCCCTACCCCCCCTTTGGAGATTTTTACCCCCTACCCCCCCCCCTTTGGAGATTTTTACCCCCTACCCCCCCCCCCCCTTTGGAGATTTTTACCCCATACCCCCCCTTTGGAGATTTTTACCCCCTACCCCCCTTTGGAGATTTTTAACCCCTACCCCCCCCTTTGGAGATTTTTACCCCCTACCCCCCCTTTGGAGATTTTTACCCCATACCCCCCCTTTGGAGATTTTTACCCCCTACCCCCCCCCCCCCCCCCCTTGAAGATTTTTACCCCCTACCCCCCCTTTGGAGATTTTAACCCCCTACCCCCCCTTGGGAGATTTTTACCCCCTACCCCCCTTTGGAGATTTTTACCCCCTACCCCCCCTTGGGAGATTTTTACCCCCTACCCCCCTTTCGAGATTTTTACCCCCTACCCCCCCTTTGGAGATTTTTACCCCCTACCCCCCCTTTGGAGATTTTTACCCCCTACCCCCCTTTGGAGATTTTTACACCCTACCCCCCTTTGGATATTTTTACCCCATACCCCCCTTTGGAGATTTTTACCCCCTACCCCCCCCCCCCCCCCTTTGGAGATTTTTACCCCCTTCCCCCCCCCCCTTTGGAGATTTTTACCGCCTACCCCCCCTTTGGAGATTTTTAACCCATACCCCACTTTGGAGATTTTTACCCCCTACCCCACCCCCCCCCTTTAGAGATTTTTACCCCCTACCCCCCCCCCCCCCTTTGAAATTTTTACCCCCTACGCCCCCCCCCCTTGGGAGATTTTTACCCCCTACCCCCCCCCCCCCCCTTTAGAGATTTTTACCCCCTACCCCCCTTTGGAGATTTTTACCCCCTACCCCCCCTTTGGAGATTTTTACCCCCTACCCCCCCTTGGGAGATTTTTACCCACTACCTCCCCTTTGGAGATTTTTACCCCCTACCCCCCCTTTGGAAATTTTTACCCCCTACCCCCCCCCCCCCCTTTGGAGATTTTTACCCCATACCCCACTTTGGAGATTTTTACCACCTACCCCACACCCCCTTTAGAGATTTTTACCTCCAACCCCCCCCCCTTGAAGATTTTTACCCCCTACCCCCCCTTTGGAGATTTTTACCCCCTACCCCCCCCCCCCATTGGAGATTTTTACCCCCTACCCCCCCCCCCCCATTTCTAGATTTTTACACCCTACCCCCCTTTGGAGATTTTTACTCCCTACCCCCCCCCCCCTCCTTTCTAGATTTTTACCCCCTACCCCCCTTTGGAGATTTTTACCCCCTACCTCCCCCCCCCCCCCTTCGGAGATTTTTACCCCCTACCGCCCTTTAGAGATTTTTACCCCTACCCCCCTTTGGATATTTTTACCCCCTACCCCCCCCTTTGGAGATTTTTACCCCCTACCCCCCCCCCTTTGGAGATTTTTACCCCCTACCCCCCTTTGGAGATTTTTACCCCCTACCCCCCCCCCCCTTTGGAGATTTTTACCCCATACCCCACTTTGGAGATTTTTACCACCTACCCCCCCCCCCTTTAGAGATTTTTACCCCCTACCCCCCCCCCCCCTTTGGAGATTTTTACCCCCTACCCCCCCTTTGGAGATTTTTACCCCCTACCCCCCCTTTGGAGATTTTTACCCCCTACCCCCCCCCCCCCCTTTGAAGATTTTTACCCCCTACCTCACCTTTGGAGATTTTTACCCCCTACCCCCCCCCCCTTACCCCCTACCCCCCCCCCCCCCTTTGGAGATGTTTACCCCCTACCCCCCTTGGGAGATTTTTACCACCTACCCCCCCCCCCCTTTAGAGATTTTTACCCCCTACCCCCCCCTTGGAGATTTTTACCCCCTACCCCCTCTTTGGAGATTTTTACCCCATACCCCCCCCTTTGGAGATTTTTACCCCCTACCCCCCCTTTGGAGATTTTTACCCCCTACCCCCCCCTATGGAGATTTTTACCCCCTACCCCCCCTTTAGAGATTTTTACCCCCTACCCCCTTTGGAGATTTTTACCCCCTACCCCCCCCCCCCTTTGGGGATTTTTACCCCCTACCCCCCCCCCCCCCTTTGGAGATTCTTACCCCATACCCCACTTTGGAGATTTTTACCACCTACCACCCCCCCCCCCCCCGTTTAGAGATTTTTACCTCCTACCCCCCACCCCTTTGGAGATTTTTATCCCCTACCCCCCCCCCCCCCTTTGGAGATTTTTACCCCCTACCCCCCCTTGGGAGATTTTTACCCCCTACCCCCCCTTTAGAGATTTTTACACCCTAGCCCCCTTTGGATATTTTTACCCCCCACCCCCCCTTTGGAGAGTTTTACCCCCTACCCCCCCTTGGGAGATTTTTACCCCCTACCCCCCCTTCGGAGATTTTTACTCCCTACCCCCCCTTCCGAGATTTTTACCACCTACCCCCCCTTTGGAGATTTTTACCCCCTACCCCCCCCCCTTTGGAGATTTTAACCCCCTACCCCACCCCCCCCCCCCCCCTTTAGAGATTTTTACCCCCTACCTCCCTTCGGAGATTTTTACCCCCTACCCCCCCTTTGGAGATTTTAACCCCCTACCCCACCCCCCCCCCTTTAGAGATTTTTACCCCCTACCTCCCTTCGGATATTTTTACCCCCTACCCCCCCTTTGGAGATTTTAACCCCCTACCCCCCCCCCCCTTTGAAGATTTTTACCCCCTACCCCCCTTTGGAGATTTATACCCCCTACCCCCCCCCCCCCCCTCTTGGAGATTTTTACCCCATACCCCACTTTGGAGATTTTTACCACCTACCCCCCCCCCCCTTTAGAGATTTTTACCCCATACCCCCCCTTTGAAGATTTTAACCCCCTACCTCCCCTTTGGAGATTTTTACCCCCTACCCCCCCTTTGGAGATTTTTACCCCATACCCCACCTTAAGAGATTTTTACCCCCTACCCCCCTTTGGAGATTTTTACCCCCTACCCCCCCTTTGGAGATTTTTACCCCGTACCCCACTTTGGAGATTTTTACCAACTACCCCCTCCCCCCTTTATAGATTTTTACCCCCTACCCCCCCCCCCCCCTTTGGAGATTTTTACCCTCCTACCCCCCCCCCCCCCCCCCCTTGGAGATTTTTACCCCCTACCCCCCCTTTGAAGATTTTTACCCCCTACCCCCCCTTTGGAGATTTTTACCCCCTACCCCCCCCTTTGGATATTTTTACGCCCTACCCCCCCTTTGGAGATTTTTACCCCCTACCCCCCCTTTGGAGATTTTTACCCCCTACCCCCCTTGGGAGATTTTTACCCCCTACCCCCCTTTGGATATTTTTACCCCCTACCCCTCCTTTTGAGATTTTTACCCCGTACCCCCCCTTTGGAGATTTTTACCCCCTACCCCCCCTTGGGAGATTTTTACCCCCTACCACCCTTTTGGAGATTTTTACACCCTACTCCCCATTGGATATTTTTACGCCCTACCCCCCCCCCCCCTTTGAAGATTTTTACCCCCTACACCCCCTTTGGAGATTTTTACCCCCTACCCCCCCTTGGGAGATTTTTACCCCCTACCACCCCTTTGGAGATTTTTACACCCTACTCCCCTTTGGATATTTTTACGCCCTACCCCCCCCCCCCTTTGAAGATTTTTACCCCCTACACCCCCTTGGGAGATTTTTACCCCCTACCACCCCTTTGGAGATTTTTACACCCAACTCCCCTTCCGAGATTTTTACCCCCTACCCCCCCTTTGGAGATTTTTACCCCTACCCCCCTTGGGAGATTTTTACCCCCTACCCCCCTTTGGATATTTTTACCCCCTACCCCCCCTTTTGAGATTTTTACCCCCTACCCCCCCTTTGGAGATTTTTACCCCCTACCCCCCCTTGGGAGATTTTTACCCCCTACCACCCCTTTGGAGATTTTTACACCCTACTCCCCTTTGGATATTTTTACCCCCTACCCCCCCCCCCCTTTGAAGATTTTTACCCCTACCCCCCCCCCCCTTTGGAGATTTTTACCCCCTACCCCCCCTTTGGAGATTTTTTTCCCCATACCCCACCTTGGAGATTTTTACCACCTAACCCCCCCCCCCCCCTTTAGAGATTTTTACCCCCTACCCCTTCCTTTGAAGATTTATACCCCCTACCCCCCCATTGGAGATTTTTACCCCCTACCCCCCTTGGTAGATTTTTACCCCCTACCCCCCCCCTTCGGAGAATTTTACTCCCTACCCCCCCTTCTTAGATTTTTACCCCCTACCCCCCCTTTGGATATTTTTACCCCCTACCCCCCCTTTGGAGATTTTTATCCCGTACCCCCCTTTTGGAGATTTTTACCCCC
Organism: Luzula sylvatica; assembly: GCA_946800325.1. Taxonomy (NCBI): domain Eukaryota; kingdom Viridiplantae; phylum Streptophyta; class Magnoliopsida; order Poales; family Juncaceae; genus Luzula; species Luzula sylvatica. The sequence goes on along the minus strand of OX326961.1, from coordinate 15,594,001 downwards.
TACCCCCCCTTGGGAGATTTTTACCCCCTACCCCCTCTTTAGAGATTTTTACCCCCTACCCCCCATTTGGATATTTTAACCCCCTACCCCCCCCCCCCCTTTGAAGATATTTACTCGCTACCCCCCCCCTTTGGAGATTTTTACCCCCTACTCCCCATTTGGAGATTTTTACCACCTACCCCACTTTGGAAATTTTTACCACCTACCCCCCCCCCCCCTTTAGAGATTTTTACCCCCTACCTCCCCTTTGAAGAATTTTACCCCTACCCCCCTTTGGAGATTTTAACCCCCTACCCCCCCCCCCCTTTGGAGATTTTTACCCCCTACCCCCCTTGGGAGATTTTTACCCCCTACCCCCCTTTGGATATTTTTACCCCCTACCCCCCCCTTTGGAGATTTTTACCCCCTACCCCCCCTTGGGAGATTTTTACCCCCTACCACCCCTTTAGAGATTTTTACCCCCACCCCCCTTTGGAGATTTTTACACCCTACTCCCCTTTGGATATTTTTACCCCCCCCCCTTTGAAGATTTTTACCCCCTACTCCCCCCCCCTTTGGAGATTTTTACCCCCTACCCCCCCCCCCCCCCCTTTGGAGATTTTTTCCCCATACCCCACTTTGGAGATTTTTACCACCTACCCCCCCCCCTTTAGAGATTTTTACCGCCTACCCCTTCCTTTGAAGATTTATACCCCCTACCCCCCCCCCCCCTTTGGAGGTTTTTACCCCCTACCCCCGCTTGGGAGATTTTTACCCCCTACCCCCCCCCCCCTTCAGAGATTTTTACTCCCTACCCCCCCTTCCGAGATTTTTACCCCTACCCCCCCCCCCCCTTTGGAGATTTTTACCCCTACCCCCCCTAAGAGATTTTTTCCCCCTACCCCCCTTTGGAGATTTTTACCCCCTACCCCCCCTTTGGAGATTTTTACCCCGTACCCCACTTTGGAGATTTTTACCACCTACCCCCCCCCCCTTTAGAGATTTTTACCCCCTACCCCCCCCCCCCTTTGGAGATTTTTACCCTCCTACCCCCCCCCCCCCTTTGGAGATTTTTACCCCCTACCCCACTTTGGAGATTTTTACCACCTACCCCCCCCCCCCCCTTTGGAGATTTTTACCCCCTACCCCCCCTTTCAAGATTTTTACCCCCTACCCCCCCTTTCAAGATTTTTACCCCCTACCCCCCCCCCCCCTTTGGAGATTTTTACCCCCTACCCCCCCTTTGGAGAGTTTTACCCCCTACCCCCCCTTGGGAGATTTTTACCCCATACCCCCCCTTTAGAGATTTTTACCCCCTACCCCCCTTTGGATATTTTTACCCCCTACCCCCCCTTTGGAGATTTTTACCCCCTACCCCCCCCCCCCCTTCGGAGATTTTTACCCCCTACCCCCCCTTCCGAGATTTTTACCCCCTACCCCCCTTGGGAGATTTTTACCCCCTACCCCCCTTTGGATATTTTTACCCCTTACCCCTCCTTTTGAGATTTTTACCCCCTACCCCCCCTTTGGAGATTTTTACCCCCTATCCCCCCTTGGGAGATTTTTACCCCCTACCACCCCTTTGGAAATTTTTACACCCTACTCCCCTTTGTATATTTTTACCCCCCCCCCCTTTGAAGATTTTAAACCCCTACCCCCCCCCCCCCCCTTTGGAGATTTTTACCCCCTACCCCCCCCCCCCCCCCTTTGGAGATTTTTACCCCCTACCCCCCCTTTTGAGATTTTTACCCCTACCCCCCCTTTGGAGATTTTTACCCCCTACCCCCCCCCCCCTTTGGAGATTTTTACCCCCTACCCCCCCCCCCCTTTGGAGATTTTTACCCCCTACCCCCCCCCCCCTTTTGAGATTTTTACCCCTACCCCCCCTTTGGAGATTTTTACCCCCTACCCCCCCTTTTGAGATTTTTACCCCCTACCCCCCCCCCCCCTTTGGAGATTTTTACCACCTACCCCCCCTTGGGAGATTTTTACCCCCTACCACCCCTTTGGAGATTTTTACACCCTACTCCCCTTTGGATATTTTCACGCCCTACCCCTCCCCCCTTTGAAGATTTTTACCCCCTACACCCCCTTGGGAGATTTTTACCCCCTACCACCCCTTTGGAGATTTTTACACTCAACTCCCCTTCCGAGATTTTTACCCCCTACCCCCCCCCCTTTGGAGATTTTTACCCCCTAACCCCCCCCCCCCCCTTGGAGATTTTTACCCCTACCCCCCTTGGGAGATTTTTACCCCCTACCCCCCTTTGGATATTTTTACCCCCTACCCCCCCCCCCCCCTTGGAGATTTTTACCCCTACCCCCCTTGGGAGATTTTTACCCCCTACCCCCCTTTGGATATTTTTACCCCCTACCCCCCCTTGGAGATTTTTACCACCTAACCCCCCCCCCCCCTTTAGAGATTTTTACCCCCTACCCCTTCCTTTGAAGATTTATACCCCCTACCCCCCCCCCTTTATAGATTTTTACCCCCTACCCCCCCTTGGTAGATTTTTACCCCCTACCCCCCCCCCCCTTCGGAGATTTTTAGTCCCTACCCCCCTTCATAGATTTTTACCCCCTACCCCCCCTTTGGATATTTTTACCCCCTACCCGCCCTTTGGAGATTTTTATCCCGTACCCCCCTTTTGGAGATTTTTACCCCCTACCCCCCTTGGGAGATTTTTACCCCCTACCCCCTCTTTAGAGATTTTTACCCCCTACCCCCCCCCCCTTTGGATATTTTTACCCCCTACCCCCCCCTTTCAAGATATTTACCCGCTACCCCCCCCCCCTTTGGAGATTTTTACCCCCTACACCCCATTTGGAGATTTTTACCACCTACCCCACTTTGGAAATTTTTACCACCTACCCCCCCCCCCCCCCTTTAGAGATTTGTACCCCCTACCTCCCCTTTGAAGAATTTTACCCCTACCCCCCTTTGGAGATTTTAACCCCCTACCCCCCCCTTTGAAGATTTTTACCCCTTACCCCCCTTGGGAGATTTTTACCCCCTACCCCCCTTTGGATATTTTTACCCCCTACCCCCCCTTTGGAGATTTTTACCCCCTACCCCCCCTTTGGAGATTTTTACCCCCCCCCCCCTTTTGAGATTTTTACCCCCTACCCCCCCCCCCTTTGGAGATTTTTACCCCCTCCCCCCACTTGGGAGATTTTTACCCCCTACCACCCCTTTGGAGATTTTTACCCCCTACCCCCCCCCTTTGGAGAACTCTACCCCCTACCCCCCCTTGGGAGATTTTTACCCCCTACCCCCCCCCCCCCCCTTTGGAGATTTTTACCCCCTACCCCCCTTTGGAGATTTTTACACCCTACTCCCCTTTGGATATTTTTACCCCCAACCCCCCCCCCCTTTGAAGATTTTTACCCCCTACCCCCCCCCCCTTTGGAGATTTTTACCCCCTACCCCCCCTTTGGAGATTTTTTTCCCCATACCCCACTTTGGAGATTTTTACCACCTACCCCCCCCCCTTTAGAGATTTTTACCCCCTACCCCTTCCTTTGAAGATTTATACCACCTACCCCCCCCCCCCCCCTTTGGAGATTTTGACCCCCTACCCCCCCCCCCCCTTGGGAGATTTTTACCCCCTACCCCCCCCCCCCCTTCGGAGATTTTTACTCCCTACCCCACCTTCCGAGATTTTTACCCCCTACCCCCCCCCTTTGGATATTTTTAACCCCTACCCCCCCTTTGGAGATTTTTACCCCCTACTCGCCCATTGGAGATTTTTACCCCCTACCCCCCCTTTAGAGATTTTTACCCCCTACCCCCCCCCCCCTTGGGATATTTTTACCCCTACCCCCCCCCCCCCTTTGGAGATATTTACGCCCTACCTCCCCTTTGGATATTTTTAACCCCTACCCCCCCTTTAGATATTTTTACCCCATACCCCCCCCTTTAGAGATTTTTACCCTCTACCTCCCCTTTGGATATTTTTACCCCATACCCCCCTTTAGAGATTTTTACCCTCTACCCCCCCCCCCCCCTTTGGATATTTTTAACCCCTACCCCCCCTTTGGAGATTTTTAACCCCTACCCCCCCTTTAGATATTTTTACCCCATACCCCCCCTTTAGAGATTTTTACCCTCTACCCCCCTTTGGATATTTTTACCCCCTACCCCCCCTTTGGAAATTTTTACCCCCTACCTCCCCTTTGGAGATTTTTACCCCCTACCCCCCCCCCCTTCGGAGATTTTTACTACCTTCCCCCCCCCTTCCGCGATTTTTACCCCCTACCCCCCCCCCTTTGGAGATTTTTACCCCCTACCCCCCCCCCCCCCCCTTGGGAGATTTTTACCCCCTACCCCCCTTTGGATATTTTTACCCCCTACCCCCCCCCCCTTTTGGAGATTTTTACCCCCTACCCCCCCTTTGGAGATTTTTACCCCCTACCCCCCCTTGGGAGATTTTTACCCCCTACCACCCCTTTAGAGATTTTTACCCCCTACCCCCCTTTGGAGATTTTTACACCCTACTCCCCTTTGGATATTTTTACCCCCTACCCCCCCCCCCTTTGAAGATTTTTACCCCCTACCCCCCCCCCTTTGGAGATTTTTGCCCCCTACCCCCCCTTTGGAGATTTTTTTTCCCATACCCCACTTTGGAGATTTTTACCACCTACGCCCCTTCCGAGATTTGTACCCCCTACCCCCACCTTTGGATATTTTTACTCCCTACCCCCCCCCCCCCCTTTGGATATTTTTACACCCAACCCCCCCTTTGGATATTTTTACCCCCTACCCCGCGTTTGGAGATTTTTACCCCCTACCCCCCGTTTGGAGATTTTTACCCCCTACCCCCCGTTTGGAGATTTTTACCCCCTACCCCCCCTTGGGAGATTTTTACCCCATACCCCCCCTTTAGAGATTTTTACCCCCTACCCCCCTTTGGATATTTTTACCCCCTACCCCCCCTTTGGAGATTTTTACCCCCTACCCCCCCCCCCTTTCGGAGATTTTTACTACCTACCCCCCCCCCCCTTCCGAGATTTTTACCCCCTACCCCCCCACCCTTTTGAGATTTTTACCCCCTCCCCCCCCTTGGGAGATTTTTACCCCTTACCACCCCTTTAGAGATTTTTACCCCCTACCCCCCTTTGGAGATTTTTACACCCTACTCCCCTTTGGATATTTTTACCCCCTACCCCCCCCCCCTTTTGAAGATTTTTACCCCCTACCCCCCCCCCCTTTGGAGATTTTTACCCCCTACCCCCCCTTTGGAGATTTTTTCCCCATACCCCACTTTGGAGATTTTTACCACCTACCCCCCCCCCCCCCCCCTTTAGAGATTTTTACCACCTACCCCTTCCTTTGAAGATTTATACCACCTACCCCCCCCCCCTTTGGAGATTTTTACCCCCTACCCCCCCTTGGGAGATTTTTACCCCCTACCCCCCCCCCCCCCTTCGGAGATTTTTACTCCCTACCCCACCTTCCGAGATTTTTACCCCCTACCCCCCCTTTGGATATTTTTACCCCCTACCCCCCCTTTGGAGATTTTTACCCCCTACTCCCCCATTGGAGATTTTTACCCCGTACCCCCCCTTTGGAGATTTTTACCCCCTACCCCCCCTTGGGGGATTTTTACCCCCTACCCCCCCTTTAGAGATTTTTACCCCCTACCCCCCCCCCCTTGGGATATTTTTACCCCCTACCCACCCCCCTTTGGAGATATTTACCCGCTACACCCCTCCCCTTTGGATATTTTTACCCCCTACTCCCCATTTGGAGATTTTTACCCCCTACCCCACTTTGGAAATTTTTACCACCTACCCCCCTCCCCCCTTTAGAGATTTTTACCCCCTACCTCCCCTTTGAAGAATTTTACCCCTACCCCCCCTTTGGAGATTTTTACCCCCTACCCCCCCTTTGGGTATTTTTACCCCCTACCCCCCCTTGGGAGATTTTGACCCCCTACCGCCCCTTCGGAGATTTTTACTCCCTACCCCCCCCCCCCCCCTTCCGAGATTTTTACCCCCTACCCCCACCTTTGGATATTTTTACCCCCTACGCCCCCCCCTTGGATATTTTTACACCCTACCCCCCCCTTTGGATATTTTTACCCCTACCCCCCGTTTGGAGATTTTTACCCCCTACCCCCCGTTTGGAGATTTTTACCCCCTACCCCCCCCCCTTTGGAGATTTTTACCCCCTACCCCCCCCCCTTGGGAGATTTTTACCCCATACCCCCCCTTTAGAGATTTTTACCCCCTACCCCCTTTGGAGATTTTTACCCCTACCCCCCCTTTTGAGATTTTTACCCCCTACCCCCCCTTTGGAGATTTTTACCCCCTACCCCCCCCCCCCCCCTTGGGAGATTTTTACCCCCTACCACCCCTTTAGACATTTTTACCCCCTACCCCCCTTTGGAGATTTTTACACCCTACTCCCCTTTGGATATTTTTACCATCTACCCCCACCCCCCTTTGAAGATTTTTACCCCCTACCCCCCCCCCCCTTGGAGATTTTTACCCCCTACCCCCCCTTTGGAGATTTTTTTTCCCATACCCCACTTTGGAGATTTTTACCACCTACCCCCCCCCCCCCTTTAGAGATTTTTTCCCCCTACCCCTTCCTTTGAAGATTTATACCCCCTACCCCCCCCTTTGGAGATTTTTACCCCCTACCCCCCCTTGGGAGATTTTTACCCCCTACCCCCCCCCTTCGGAGATTTTTACTCCCTACCCCCCCTTCCGAGATTTTTACCCCCTACCCCCCCCCCCCCTTTGGATATTTTTACCCCCTACCCCCCCTTTGGAGATTTTTACCCCCTACACCCCCTTTGGAGATTTTTACCCCGTACCCCCCCCCCTTTGGAGATTTTTACCCCCTACCCCCCCTTGGGAGATTTTTACCCCCTACCCCCCCCCCCCCTTTAGAGATTTTTACCCCTAACTCCCCCTTTGGATATTTTTACCCCCTACCCCCCCTACTTTGGAGATTTTTACCCCCTACTCCCCATTTGGAGATTTTTACCCCCTACCCCACTTTGGAAATTTTTACCACCTACCCCCCCCCCCCCCCCCCCTTTAGAGATTTTTACCCCCTACCTCCCCTTTGAAGAATTTTACACCTACCCCCCCTTTGGAGATTTTTACCCCCTACCCCCCCTTTGGGGATTTTTACCCCCTACCCCCCCCCCCCTTGGGAGATTTTTACCCCCTACCACCCCTTCGGAGATGTTTACTCCCTACCCCCCCTTCCGAGATTTTTACCCCCTACCCCCACGTTTGGATATTTTTACCCCCTACCCCCCCCCCCCCCTTTGGATATTTTTACACCCTACCCCCCCTTTGGATATTTTTACCCCCTACCCCCCGTTTGGAGATTTTTACCCCCTACCCCCCGTTTGGAGATTTTTACCCCCTACCCCCCCTTTGGAGATTTTTACCCCCTACCCCCCCTTGGGAGATTTTTACCCCATACCCCCCCCATTAGAGATTTTTACCCTCTACCCCCCTTTGGATATTTTTACCCCCTACCCCCCCCTTTGGAAATTTTTACCCCCTACCTCCCCTTTGGAGATTTTTACCCCCTACCCGCCCCCCCTTCGGAGATTTTTACTACCTCCCCCCCCCCTTCCTCGATTTTTACCCCCTACCCCCCCCCCCTTTGGAGATTTTTACCCCCTACCCCCCCTTGGGAGATTTTTACCCCCTACCCCCCTTTGGATATTTTTACCCCCTACCCCCCCCCCCCTTTGGAGATTTTTACCCCCTACCCCCCCCTTTGGAGATTTTTACCCCCTACCCCCCCTTGGGAGATTTTTACCCCCTACCACCCCTTTAGAGATTTTTACCCCCTACCCCCCTTTGGAGATTTTTACACCCTACTCCCCTTTGGATATTTTTACCCCCTACCCCTTCCTTTGAAGATTTATACCCCCTACCCCCCCTTTGGAGATTTTTACCCCCTACCCCCCCTTGGGAGATTTTTACCCCCTACCCCCCCCCCCTTCGGAGATTTTTACTCCCTACCCCCCCTTCCGAGATTTTTACCCCTACCCCCCCTTTTGGATATTTTTACCCCCTACCCCCCCTTTGGAGATTTTTACCCCCTACCCCCCCTTTGGAGATTTTTACCCCGTACCCCCCTTTGGAGATTTTTACCCCTGCCCCCCCTTGGGAGATTTTTACCCCCTCCCCCCCCCTTTAGAGATTTTTACCCCTAACCTCCCCCCCCCCTTTGGATATTTTTACCCCCTCCCCCCCCCCCTTTGGAGATATTTACCCCCTACCCCCCCCCCCCCCCCCACTTTGGAGATTTTTACCCCTACTCCCCCTTTGGAGATTTTTACCCCTACCCCACTTTGGAAATTTCTACCACCTACCCCCCCCCCCCCCCCCTTTAGTGATTTTTACCCCCTACCTCCCCTTTGAAGAATTTTACCCCTACCCCCCCTTTGGAGATTTTTACCCCCTACCCCCCCTTGGGAGATTTTTACCCCCTACCACCCCTTCGGAGATTTTTACTCCCTACCCCCCCTTCCGAGATTTTTACCCCCTACCCCCACCTTTAGATATTTTTACCCCCTACCCCCCCCCCTTTGGATATTTTTACACCCTACCCCCCGTTTGGAGATTTTTACCCCCTACCCCCCCGTTTGGAGATTTTTACCCCCTACCCCCCCTTTGGGTATTTTTACCCCCTACCCCCCCCCCCTTTGGAGATTTTAACCCCCTACCCCCCCCCCCCCCTTGGGAGATTTTTACCCCCTACCCCCCCCCCCCTTTGGAGATTTTTACCCCCTACCCCCCCCCCCCCTTTGGAGATTTTTACTACCTACCCCCCTTCCGAGATTTTTACCCCCTACCCCCCCCCCCCCACCCCCTTTGGAGATTTTTACCCCCTACCCCCCCCCCCCCCCTTGGGAGATTTTTACCCCCTACCCCCCTTTGGATATTTTTACCCCCTACCCCCCCCCCCCCCCCTTTTGAGATTTTTACCCCCTACCCCCCCTTGGGAGATTTTTACCCCCTACCACCCCTTTAGAGATTTTTACCCCCTACCCCCCTTTGGAAATTTTTACACCCTACTCCCCTTTGGATATTTTTACCCCCTACCCCCCCCCCCCCTTTGAAGATTTTTACCCCCTACCCCTCCCCCCCCCCTTTGGAGATTTTTACCCCCTACCCCCCCTTTGGAGATTTTTACCCCTACCCCCCCTTGGGAGATTTTTACCCCCTACCACCCCTTCGGAGATTTTTACTCCCTACCCCCTCTTCCGAGATTTTTCCCCCCTACCCCCACCTTTGGATATTTTTACCCCTTACCCCCCCCCCCCCTTTGGATATTTTTACACCCTACCCCCCCCCCCCCCCTCCCTTTGGAGATTTTTACCCCCTACCCCCCCTTTGAAGATTTTTAACCCCTACCCCTTGAGATTTTTACCCCCAACCCCCCCTTTGGAGATTTTTACCCCCTACCCCCCCTTGGGAGATTTTTACCCCCTACCCCCCTATAGAGATTTTTACCCCCTACCCCTCTTTGGATATTTTTACCCCATACCCCCCCTTTGGAGATTTTTACCCCTACCCCCCCTTTGAAGATTTTTACGCCCTACCCCCCCCCTTTGGAGATTTTTACCACCTACCCCCCCCCCCTTGGATATTTTTACCCCCTACCCCCCCCCCTTTGGATATTTTTACCCCTACCCCCCCTTGGGAGATTTTTACCCCATACCCCCCCTTTAGAGATTTTTACCCCCTACCCCCCTTTGGATATTTTTACCCCCTACCCCCCCTTTGGAGATTTTTACCCCCTACCCCCCCCCCCTTTGGAGATTTTTACCCCCTACCCCCCCCCCCCCTCGGAGATTTTTACTACCTTCCCCCCCCCCCCTTCCGAGATTTTTACCCCCTACCCCCCCCCCCCTTTGGAGATTTTTACCCCCTACCCCCCTTTGGATATTTTTACCCCCTACCCCCCCCCCCCCTTTGGAGATTTTTACCCCCTACCCCCCCTTTGGAGATTTTTACCCCCTACCCCCCCTTGGGAGATTTTTACCCCCTACCACCCCTTTACAGATTTTTACCCCCTACCCCCCTTTGGAGATTTTTACACCCTACTCCCCTTTGGATATTTTTACCCCATACCCCCCCCCCCTTTGAAGATTTTTACCCCCTACCACCCCCCCCCCCTTTGGAGATTTTTACCCCCAACCCCCCCTTTGGAGATTTTTTTTTCCCATACCCCACTTTGGAGATTTTTACCACCTACCCCCCCCCCCCCATTAGAGATTTTTAACCCCTACCCCTTCCTTTGAAGATTTATACCCCCTACCCCCCCTTTGGAGATTTTTACCCCCTACCCCCCCTTGGGAGATTTTTACCCCCTACCCCCCCGCCCCCTTCGGAGATTTTTACTCCCTACCCCCCCCCCCCTTCCGAGATTTTTACCCCCTACCCCCCCCCCCTTTGGATATTTTTACCCCCTACCCCCCCTTTGGAGATTTTTACCCCCTACCCCCCCTTTGGAGATTATTACCCCGTACCCCCCCTTTGGAGATTTTTACCCCCTACCCCCCCCCCCTTGGGAGATTTTTACCCCCTACCCCCCCCCCTTTGGATATTTTTACCCCTTACCCCCCCCCCCTTTGGAGATATTTACCCCCTACCCCCCCCCCCCACTTTGGAAATTTTTACCCCATACCCCCCTTTGGAGATTTTTACCCCATACCCCACTTTGGAGATTTTTACCCCGTACCCCCCCCCATCCGAGATTTTTACCCCCTACCCCCATCTTTGGAGATTTTTAGCCCCTACCCCCCCTTTGGAGTTTTTACCCCCTACCCCCCCCCCCCTAGGGAGATTTTTACCCCCTACCCCCCCTTGGGAGATTTTTACTCCCTACCCCCCCCCCCCTTCCGAGATTTTTACCCCCTACCCCCCCTTTGGATATTTTTACCCCCTACCCCCCCCCCCCCTTTGGAGATTTTTACCCCCTACCCCCCCTTTGGAGATTTTTACCCCGTACCCCCTTTTGGAGATTTTTACCCCCTGCCCCCCTTGGGAGATTTTTATCCCCTACCCCCCCTTTAGAGATTTTTACCCCCTACCCCCCCCCCCTTTGGATATTTTTACCCCCTACCCCCCCCCCCCCTTTGGAGATTTGTACCCCCTACCCCCCCTTTGGAGATTTTTACCCCCTACCCCCCCCCCCCCCTTGGGAGATTTTTACCCCCTACCCCCCTATGGAGATTATTACCACCTACCACCCCCCACTTTAGAGATTTTTACCCCTACCCCCCCCCCCCCTTTGGAGATTTTTACCCTCCTACCCCCCTTTCGGAGATTTTTACCCAAACCCCCCCTTTGGAGATTTTTACCCCCTACTCCCCCTTTGGAGATTTTTACCCCCTACCCCACTTTGGAAATTTTTACCACCTACCCCCCCCCCCCTTTAGAGATTTTTACCCCTACCTCCCCTTTGAAGATTTTTACACCTACCCCCCCCCCCCCTTTGGAGATTTTTACCCCCTACCCCCCCTTTGGAGATTTTTACCCCCTACCCCCCCTTGGGAGATTTTTACCCCCTACCACCCCTTCGGAGATTTTTACTCCCGACCCCCCTTCCGAGATTTTTACCCCCTACCCCCCCCCCTTTGGACATTTTTACCCCCTACCCCCCTTTGGATATTTTTACACCCTACCCCCCCCCCCCCCTTTGGAGATTTTTACCCCCTACCCCCCGTTTGGAGATTTTTACCCCCTACCCCCCCCCCCCCTTTGGAGATTTCTACCCCCTACCCCCCCTTTGGAGATTTTTACCCCCTACCCCCCCCCCCCCCTTGGGAGATTTTTACCCCCTACCCCCCTTTGGAGATTTTTACCCCCTACCCCCCCTTTGGAGATTTTTACCCCCAACCCCCCCCCCCCCTTTGAAGATTTTTACCCCCTACCCCCCTTTGGAGATTTTTACCCCCTACCCCCCCTTTAGAGATTTTTACCCCCTACCCCCCTTTGGATATTTTTACCCCCTACCCCCCCTTTGGAGATTTTTACCTCCTACCCCCCCCCCCCCCCTTTGAAGATTTTTACCCCCTACCCCCCCCCCTTTGGAGATTTTTACCCCATACCCCCCTTTGGAGATTTTTACCCCATACCCCACTTTGGAGATTTTTACCACCTACCCCCCCGCCCTATAGAGATTTTTACCCCGTACCCCCCCTTTGAAGATTTTTACCCCCTACCCCTGGAGATTTTTACCCCTACCCCCCTTTGAAGATTTTTACCACCTACCCCTGGAGATTTTTACCCCCTACCCCCCCCCCCCCCCTTTGGAGATTTTTACCCCCTACCCCCCCTTGGGAGATTTTTACCCCCTACCCCCATATAGAGATTTTTACCCCCTACCCCCCTTTGGATATTTTTACCCCATACCCCCCCTTTGGAGATTTTTACCCCCTACCCCCTCTTTGAAGATTTTTACGCCCTATCCCCCCTTTGGAGATTTTTACCCCCTACCCCCCCTTTGGAGATTTTTACCCTATACCCCACTTTGGAGATTTTTACCACCTAACCCCCCCCCCTTAGAGATTTTTACCCCCTACCCCCCCCCCCTTGAAGATTTTTACCCCCTACCTCCCCTTTGGAGATTTTTACCCCCTACCCCCCCTTTGGAGATTTTTACCCCCTACCCCCCCTTGGGAGATTTTTACCCCCTACCCCCCCCCCCCTTCCGAGATTTTTACCCCCTACCCCCCCTTTGGAGATTTTTGCCCCCTACCCCCCCCCCCCCCTTGGAGACTTTTACCCCCTACCCCCCCTTGGGAGATTTTTACCCCCTACCCCCCCTTGGGAGATTTTTACTCCCTACCCCCCCTTCCGAGATTTTTACCCCCTACCCCCCCCCCCCTTTGGATATTTTTACCCCCAACCCCCCCTTTGGAGATTTTTACCCCCTACCCCCCCTTTGAAGATTTTTACCCCGTACCCCCCCATTGGAAATTTTTACCCCCTACCCCCCCTTGGGAGATTTTTACCCCCTACCCCCCCCCCCCCTTTGGATATTTTTACCCCCTACCCCCCCTTTAGAGATTTTTACCCCCTACCCCCTTTGGATATTTTTACCCCCTACCCCCCCTTTGGAGATTTTTACCCCCTACCCCCCCCCCCTTTGAAGATTTTTACCCCCTACCCCCCTTTGGAGATTTTTACCCCCTACCCCCCTTTGGAGATTTTTACCCCATACCCCACTTTGAAGATTTTTACCACCTACCCCCCCCCCCTTTAAAGATTTTTACCCCCTTCCCCCCCTTTGAAGATTTTTACCCCCTACCCCTGGAGATTTTTACCCCCTACCCCCCCCCCCCCCCCTTTGGAGATTTTTATCCCCTACCCCCCCTAGGGAGATTTTTACCCCCTACCCCCCCTTTAGAGATTTTTACCCCCTACCCCCCTTTGTATATTTCTACCCCCTACCCCCCCTTTGGAGATTTTTACCCCCTACCCCCCCCCCCTTTGAAGATTTTTACCCCCTACCCCCCCTTTGGAGATTTTTACCCCATACCCCACTTTGGAGATTTTTACCACCTACCCCCCCCCCCCCCCTTTAGAGATTTTTACCCCCTTCCCCCCCTTTGAAGATTTTTACCCCCTACCTCCCCTTTGGATATTTTTACCCCTACCCCCCCTTTGGAGATTTTTACCCCCTACCCCCCCTTGGGAGATTTTTACCCCCTACCCCCCCTTTAGAGATTTTTACCCCCAACCCCCCTTTGGAGATTTTTACCCCCTACCCCCCCTTTGGAGATTTTTACCCCCTACCCCCCCTTTGGAGATTTTTACCCCCCTACCCCCCCTTTGCAGATTTTTACCCCCTCCCCCCCCCCCCCCCCCCTTGGGAGATTTTTACCCCATACCCCCCCATCCGAGATTTTTACCCCCTACCCCCCCTTGGGAGATTTTTACACCTACCCCCCCTTGGGAGATTTTTACTCCCTACCCCCCCTTCCGAGATTTTACCTCCTACCCCCCCCCCCTTTGGATATTTTTACTCCCTACCCCCCGCCTTTGGAGATTTTTACCCCCTACCCCACCTTTGGAAATTTTTACCCCGTACCCCCCCTTTGGAGATTTTTACCCCCTACCCCCCCTTGGGAGATTTTTACCCCCTACCCCCCCCCCCCCCCTTTCGAGATTTTTACCCCTACCCCCCTTTGGAGATTTTTACCCCCTACCCGCCCTTTGGAGATTTTTACTCCCCTACCCCCCCCCCCTTTGGAGATTTTTACCCCTTACTCCCCCCTGGGAGGTTTTTACCCCCTACCCCTCCCCCCCCTCCGAGATTTTTACCCCCTACCCCCCCCCCCCCCCCTTTGGAGATTTTTAGCCCCTACCCCCCCTTTGGAGCTTTTACCCCCTACCCCCCCCTAGGGAGATTTTTACCCCCTACCCCCCCTTGGGAGATTTTTACTCCCTACCCCCCCCCCTTTCCGAGATTTTTACCCCCTACCCCCCCTTTGGATATTTTTACCCCCTACCCCCCCTTTGGAGATTTTTACCCCCTACCCCCCCTTTGGAGATTTTTACCCCCTACCCCCCTTTGGAGATTTTTACCCCCTACCCCCCTTGGGAGATTTTTACCCCCTACCCCCCCCCCCCTTTGGATATTTTTACCCCCTACCCCCCCCCCCCCCCGCCTTTGGAGATATTTACACCCTACCGCCCCCCCCCCCCTTTGGAGATTTGTACCCCCTACCCCCCCCCCCCTTTGGAGATTTTTACCCCCTACCCCCCCCCCCCCCCCTTGGGAGATTTTTACCCCCTACTCCCCTATGGAGATTTTTACCACCTACCACCCCCCCTTTAGAGATTTTCACCCCTACCCCCCCCCCTTTGGAGATTTTGACCCTCCTACCCCCCTTTCGGAGATTTTTACCCAAACCCCCCCTTTGGAGATTTTTACCCCCTACTCCCCCTTTGGAGATTTTTACCCCCTACCCCACTTTGGAAATTTTTACCACCTACCCCCTCCCCCTTTAGAGATTTTTACCCCTACCTCCCCTTTGAAGATTTTTACACCTACCCCCCCCCCCCCTTTGGGGATTTTTACCCCCTACCCCCCCTTTGAAGATTTTTACCCCCTACCCCCCCTTGGGAGATTTTTACCCCCTACCACCCCTTTGGATATTTTTACCCCCTACCCCCCTTTGGATATTTTTACACCCTACCCCCCCCCCCCCTTTGGAGATTTTTACCCCCTACCCCCCTCCCCCCCCCGTTTGGAGATTTTTACCCCCTACCCCCCCTTTGGAGATTTTTACCCCCTACCCCCCCTTTGGAGATTTTTACCCCCTACCCCCCCTTGGGAGATATTTACCCCATACCCCCCCTTTAGATATTTTTACCCCCTACCCCGCGTTTGCAGATTTTTACCCCTACCTCCCCTTTGGAGATTTTTACCCCCTACCCCCCCCCCTTCGGAGATTTTTACTCCCTACCCACCCACCTTCCGAGATTTTTCCCCCCTACCCGCCCTGTGGAGATTTTTACCCCCTACCCCCTCCTTTGGAGATTTTTACCCCCTACCCCCCCCCCCCCTTTGGAGATTTTTACCCCCTACCCCCCCCCCCCCCTTTAGAGATTTTTACCCCCTACCCCCCTTTGGATATTTTTACCCCCTACCCCCCTTTGGAGATTTTTACTCCCTACCCACCCTTTGAAGATTTTTACCCCCTACCCCCCCATTGGAGATTTTTACCCCCTACCCCCCCCCCCCCCCTTTGGAGATTTTTACCCCATACCCCACTTTGGAGATTTTTACCACCTACCCCGCCCCTTTTAGAGATTTTTACCCCCTACCCCCCCCCCCCCCATTGAAGATTTTTACCCCCTACCCCCCCTTTGGAGATTTTTACCCCCTACCCCCCATTGGAGATTTTTACCCCCTACCCCCCCTTTAGAGATTTTTACCCCCTACCCCCCTTTGGAGATTTTTACCCCCTACCCCCCTTTGGATATTTTTACCCCCTACCCCCCCCCCCCCTTTGGAGATTTTTACCCCCTATCCCCCCTTTGGAGATTTTTACGCCCTACCCCCCCTTGGGAGATTTTTACCCCCTACGCCCCCTTTAGATATTTTTACCCCCTACCCCCCTTTGGAGATTTTTACACCCTACTCCCCTTTGGATATTTTTACCCCCTACCCCCCCCCCCCTTGAAGATTTTTACTCCCTACCCCCCCCCCCCCCTTTGGAGATTTTTACACCATACCCCTCCTTTGGAGATTTTTACCACCTACCCCCCCCCCCCTCTTGAGAGATTTTTACCCCCTACCCCCCCTTTGGAGATTTTTACCCCCTACCCCCCCCCCCACTTCGGAGATTTTTACTCCCTACCCCCCCCCCCCCCTTCCGAGATTTTTACCCCCTACCCCCCCGCCCTTT
The DNA here is from genome assembly GCA_946800325.1 of Luzula sylvatica. Classification (NCBI taxonomy): domain Eukaryota; kingdom Viridiplantae; phylum Streptophyta; class Magnoliopsida; order Poales; family Juncaceae; genus Luzula; species Luzula sylvatica. Next base: position 15,577,613 of record OX326961.1, on the reverse strand, counting down.
GGATATTTTTACCCCCTACCCCCCTTTGGATATTTTTACCCCCTAGCCCCCCTTTGGAGATTTTTACCCCGTACCCCCCCTTTGGAGATTTTTACCCGCTACCCCCCCCCTTGGGAGATTTTTACCCCCTACCCCCCTATGGATATTTTTACCACCTACCACCCCCCCTTTAGAGATTTTTACCCCTACCCCCCCCCCCTTTGGAGATTTTTACCCTAACCCCCCCCCCCCCCTTTGGAGATTTTTACCCCCTACTTCCCCTTTGGAGATTTTTACCCCCTACACCACTTTGGAAATTTTTACCACCTACCCCCCCCCCCCTTTAGAGATTTTTACCCCCTACCTCCCCTTTGAAGAATTTTACCCCTACCCCCCCTTTGGAGATTTTTACCCCCTACCCCCCCTTTGGAGAATTTTACCCCCTACCCCCCCTTGGGAGATTTTTACCCCCTACCACCCCTTCGGAGATTTTTACCCCCAACCCCCCTTTGGAGATTTTTACCCCCTACCCCCACCTTTGGATATTTTTACCCCCTACCCCCCCTTTGGATATTTTTACATCCTACCCCCCCTTTGGAGATTTTTACCCCCTACCCCCTGTTTGGAGATTATTACCCCCCCTTTGGAGATTTTTACCCCCTACCCCCCCTTTGGAGATTTTTACCCCCTACCCCCCCTTTGGAGATTTTTACCCCCTACCCCCCTTGGGAGATTTTTACCCCCTACCCCCCCCCCCCTTCGGAGATTTTTACTCCCTACCCCCCTTCCGAGATTTTTACCCCCTACCCCCCCCCCCCCTTTGGAGATTTTTATCCCCTACCCCCCCCCCCCTTTGGAGATTTTTAACCCATACCCCCCCCCCCCCTTTGGAGGTTTTTGCCCCCTACCCCCCCCCCTTTAGAGATTTTTACCCCATACCCCCCTTTGGATATTTTTACCCCCTACCCCCCCTTTGGAGATTTTTACCCCCTACCCCCCCATTGGAGATTTTTACCCCCTACCCCCCTTTGGCGATTTTTACCACCTACCCCCCCCCCCTCTAGAGATTTTTACCCCCTACCCCCCCTTTGAATATTTTTACCCCCTACCCCCCTTTGGAGATTTTTACCCCCTACCCCCCTTTGGAGATTTTTACCCCCTACCCTCCTTTTAGAGATTTTTACCCCCTACCCCCCTTTGGAGATTTTTACCCCTACCCCCCTTTGGATATTTTTACCCCCTACCCCCCCTTTGGAGATTTTTACCCCCTACCCCACCCCCCCCTTTGGAGATTTTTACCGCCTACCCCCCCCCTTTGGACATTTTTACCCATACCCCACATTTGAGATTTTTACCACCTACCCCCCCCCTCCTTTAGAGATTTTTACCCCCTACCCACCCCCCCCTTTGAAGATTTTTACCCCCTACCCCCCCTTTGGAGATTTTTACCCCCTACCCCCCCTTGGGAGATTTTTACCCCCTACCCACCCCCCCTTTGAAGATTTTTACCCCCTACCCCTACTTTTGAGATTTTTACCACCTACCCCCCCCCCCTGTAGAGATTTTTACCCCCTACCCACCCCCCTTTGAGGATTTTTAACCCCTACCCCCCCCCCCTTTGGAGATTTTTGCCCCCTACCCCCCCCCCCCCCTTTAGAGATTTTTACCCCCTACCCCCCTTTGGATATTTTTACCCCCTACCCCCCCCTTTGGAGATTTTTACCCCCTACCCCCCCATTGGAGATTTTTACCCCCTACCCCCCTTTGGAGATTTTTACCCCATACCCCACTTTGGAGATTTTTACCACCTACCCCCCCCCCTCTAGAGATTTTTACCCCCTACCCCCCCTTTGAAGATTTTTACCCCCTACCACCCTTTGGAGATTTTTACCCCCTACCCCCCTTTGGAGATTTTTACCCCCTACCCCCCTTTTAGAGATTTTTACCCCCTACCCCCCTTTGGATATTTTTACCCCCTACCCCCCCTTTGGAGATTTTTACCCCCTACCCCCCCCCCCTTTGGAGATTTTTACCCCCTACCCCCCCCTTTGGACATTTTTACCCATACCCCACTTTTGAGATTTTTACCACCTACCCCCCCCCCCTTTAGAGATTTTTACCCCCTACCCACCCCCCCTTTGAAGATTTTTACCCCCTACCCCCCTTTGGAGATTTTTACCCCCTACCCCCCTTTGGAGATTTTTACCCCCTACCCCCCTTTTAGAGATTTTTACCCCCTACCCCCCTTTGGAGATTTTTACCCCCTACCCCCCTTTGGATATTTTTACCCCATACCCCCCCTTTGGAGATTTTTACCCCCTACCCCCCCCCCCCCTTTGGAGATTTTTACCCCCTACCCCCCCTTTGGACATTTTTACCCATACCCCACTTTTGAGATTTTTACCACCTACCCCCCCCCCCCTTTAGAGATTTTTACCCCCTACCCACCCCCCCCCCCCTTTGAAGATTTTTACCCCCTACCCCCCCCTTTGGAGATTTTTACCCCCCCCCCCACTTCGGAGATTTTTACTCCCTACCCCCCCCCCCCCCTTCCGAGATTTTTACCCCCTACCCCCCCCTTTGTTTATTTTTGCCCCCTACCCCCCCTTTGGAGATTTTTACCCCCTACCCCACCTTTGGAGATTTTTACCCCGTACCCCCCTTTGGAGATTTTTACCCCCTACCCCCCTTGGGAGATTTTTACCCCCTACCCCCCCTTTAGAGATTTTTACCCTCTACCCCCCCTTTGGATATTTTTACCCCCTACCCCCCCCCCCCCCCCGCCTTTGGAGATATTTACCCCCTACCCCCCCCCCCCCCCTTTGGAGATTTGTACCCCCTACCCCCCCCCCCTTTGGAGATTTTTACCCCCTACCCCCCCCCCCTTGGGAGATTTTTACCCCCTACCCCCCTATGGAGATTTTTACCACCTACCACCCCCCCTTTAGAGATTTTTACCCCCTACCCCCCCCCCCCCCTTTGGAGATTTTTACCCTCCTACCCCCCTTTTGGAGATTTTTACCCAAACCCCCCCTTTGGAGATTTTTACCCCCTACTCCCCCTTTGGAGATTTTTACCCCCTACACCACTTTGGAAATTTTTACCACCTACCCCCCCCCCCCCCTTTAGAGATTTTTACCCCTACCTCCCCTTTGAAGATTTTTACACCTACCCCCCCCCCCCCCCCCATTTGGAGATTTTTACCCCCTACCCCCCCTTTGGAGATTTTTACCCCCTACCCCCCCTTGGGAGATTTTTACCCCCTACCACCCCTTGGGAGATTTTTACCCCCTACCACCCCTTCGGAGATTTTTACCCCCTACCACCCCTTTGGAGATTTTTACCCCCTACCCCCCTTTGGAGATTTTTACCCCCTACCCCCCTTGGGATATTTTTACCCCCTACCCCCCCCCCCCCTTTGGAGATTTTTACCCCCTACCCCCCCTTTGGAGATTTTTACCCCCTACCCCCCCTTGGTAGATTTTTACCCCCTACGCCCCCTTTAGATATTTTTACTCCCTACCCCCCTTTGGAGATTTTTACACCCTACTCCCCTTTGGATATTTTTACCCCCTACCCCCCCCCCCTTGAAGATTTTTACTCCCTACCCCCCCCCCCCTTTGGAGATTTTTACACCGTACCCCCCTTTGGAGATTTTTACCCCATACCCCCACTTTGGAGATTTTTACCACCTACCCCCCCCCCCCCTCTTGAGAGATTTTTACCCCCTACCCCCTCTTGAGAGATTTTTACCCCCTACCCCCCCTTTGGAGATTTTTACCCCCTACCCCCCCCCCCCCCCCCCACTTCGGAGATTTTTACCCCCTACCCCCCCCCCCCCCTTCCGAGATTTTTACCCCCTACCCCCCCCTTTTGGATATTTTTACCCCCTACCCCTCCTTTGGATATTTTTACCCCCTACCCCCCCCCCCCCTTTGGAGATTTTTTCCCCGTACCCCCCCTTTGGAGAATTTTACCCCCTACCCCCCCTTGGGAGATTTTTACCCGCTACCCCCCGTTGGGAGATTTTTACCCCCTACCCCCCCTATGGAGATTTTTACCACCTACCACCCCCCCTTTAGAGATTTTTAACCCTACCCCCCCCCCTTTGGAGATTTTAACCCTCCTACCCCCCTTTCGGAGATTTTTACCCAAACCCCCCCCCTTTGGAGATTTTTACCCCCTACTTCCCCTTTGGAGATTTTTACCCCCTACACCACTTTGGAAATTTTTACCACCTACCCCCCCCCCTTTAGAGATTTTTACCCCCTACCTCCCCTTTGAAGAATTTTACCCCTACCCCCCCTTTGGAGATTTTTACCCCCTACCCCCCCCTTTGGAGAATTTTACCCCCTACCCCCCCTTGGGAGATTTTGACCCCTACCACCCCTTCGGAGATTTTTACCCCCAACCCCCCCTTTGGAGATTTTTACCCCCTACCCCCACCTTTGGATATTTTTACCCCCTACCCCCCCTTTGGATATTTTTACACCCTACCCCCCCTTTGGAGATTTTTACCCCCTACCCCCTGTTTGGAGATTATTACCCCCTACCCCCCCCCCCCCCCCCTTTGGAGATTTTTACCCCCTACCCCCCCTTTGGAGATTTTTACCCCCTACCCCCCCTTTGGAGATTTTTACCCCCTACCCCCCCTTGGGAGATTTTTACCCCCTACCCCCCCCCCCCCCTTCGGAGATTTTTACTCCCTACCCCCCTTCCGAGATTTTTACCCCCTACCCCCCCCCCCCCCTTTGGAGATTTTTACCCCCTACCCCCCCTTTGGAGATTTTTAACCCCTACCCCCCTTTGGAGATTTTTGCCCCCTACCCCCCCCCCTTTAGAGATTTTTACCCCCTACCCCCCTTTGGAGATTTTTACCCCATACCCCACTTTGGAGATTTTTACCACCTACCCCCCCCCCCTCTAGAGATTTTTACCCCCTACCCCCCCTTTGAAGATTTTTACCCCCTACCCCCCTTTGGAGATTTTTACCCCCCTACCCCCCTTTGGAGATTTTTACCCCCTACCCCCCTTTTAGAGATTTTTACCCCCTACCCCCCTTTGGAGATTTTTACCCCCTACCCCCCTTTGGATATTTTTACCCCCTACCCCCCTTTGGAGATTTTTACCCCCTACCCCCCCCCCCCTTTGGAGATTTTTACCCCCTACCCCCCCTTTGGACATTTTTACCCATACCCCACTTTTGAGATTTTTACCACCTACCCCCCCCCCCCCTTTAGAGATTTTTACCCCCTACCCACCCCCCCTTTGAAGATTTTTACCCTCTACCCCCCCCCCTTTGGAGATTTTTACCCCCTACCCCCCCTTGGGAGATTTTTACCCCCTACCCCCCCCCCCCTTCGGAGATTTTTACTCCCTACCCCCCCCCCCCCCTTCGGAGATTTTTACCCCCTACCCCCCCATTGGATATTTTTACCCCCTACCCCGCCTTTGGGGATTTTTACCCCTTACCCCCCCCTTTGGAGATTTTTACCCCCTACCCCCCCTTTGGAGATTTTTACCCCCTACACCCCTTGGGAGCTTTTTAACCCCTACCCCCACTTTAGAGATTTTTGCCCCCTACCCCCCCTTTGGAGATTTTTACCCCCTACCCCCCCTTGGGAGATTTTTACCCCTACCCCCCCCCCCCCTTTGGAGATTTTTACCCCCTACCCCCCCTTGGGAGATTTTTACCCCCTACCCCCCCCTTGGGAGATTTTTACCCCCTACCCCCCCTATGGAGATTGTTACCACCTACCACCCCCCCCCCTTTAGAGATTTTTACCCTCCTACCCCCCTTTCGGAGATTTTTACCCCCACCCCCCCCCCCCTTTGGAGATTTTTACCCCCTTCCCCCTTTGGAGATTTTCACCCCCTACCCAACTTAGGAAATTTTTACCACCTACCCCCCCCCCTTTGGAGATTTTTACCCCCTTCCTCCACTTTGAAGATTTTTACCCCTACCCCCCCTTTGGATATTTTTACCCCCTATCCCCCCTTTGGAGATTTTTACCCCCTACCCCCCCCCCCCCTTGGGAGATTTTTACCCCCTACCACCCCTTCGGAGATTTTTACTCCCTTCCCCCCCTTCCGAGATTTTTACCCCCTACCCCCCCTTTGGATATTTTTACCCCTACCCCCCCTTTGGATATTTTTACACCCTACCCCCCCCCCATTGGAGATTTTTACCCCCTACCCCCCCCCCCTTTGGAGATTTTTACCCCCTACCCCCCTTCGGAGATTTTTAACCCCCCTTGCAGATTTATAATCCCCCCTTGCATATTTTAATCCCCCCCCCCCCCCGCTTGAAGATTTTTAATCCCCCCATTGCAGATTTTTAACAACCCCCTTTGCATATCTTTAACCCCCCCTTGCAGATTTTTTAACCCCACCCCTATGCAGATTTGTAATCCCCCCCTTTGCAGATTTTTAACCCCCCCCCCCCTCTTGTATATTTTAACCCCCCTTTCAGATATTTAACACCCACCCTCTCAAATTTTTAACCCCCCCCCCCTCTCCTTGCAGATTTTTAACCCTCCCCCCCTGCAGATTTTTACCCCCCCCCCCCCCCTTGAAGATTTTTAACCCCCCCCCCCCCCTTGGAGATTTTAACCCCCCCTCCCCTTGCAGATTTTAACCCCCCCCCTTGCAGATTTTTAACCCCCCCCCTTGCAGATTTCTAAACACCCCTTGCAAATTTTAACCCCCCCTTGCAGATTTATAACCCCCCACCCCTTGCAGATTTTAACCCCCACCCCCTTCAGATTTTTAACCCTTCCCCCATGCAGATTTTTAACCCCCCCCCCTTGCAGATTTTTAGCCCCCCCCCCTTGCAGATTTTAACCCCCCCCCCCCATTGCAGATTTTTAACCCCCTCCCCTTCAGATTTTTAACAACCCCCATTGCACATTTTAACCCCCCCCCCTGCAGATTTTTAACCCCCTCCCTTGAAGATTTTTAACCCCTCCCCCCCCCCCTTGCAGATTTTTAACCCTCCCCCCATGCAGATTTTTAACCCCCCCCCCCCCTTGCAGATTTTTAGGCCCCCCTCCTCTTGCAGATTTTAACCCCCCCCCACCCCATTGCAGATTTTTAACCCCCTCCCCTTCAGATTTTTAACAACCCCCATTGCAGATTTTGACCCCCCCCCCCTTCCAGATTTTGACCACCCCTTGCAGATTTTTAACCCCCCATGCAGATTTCTAACCCCCCTTGCAGATTTCAACCCCCCCCCCTTGCAGATTTTTAAACCCCCCTTGCAGATTTTTAACAACCCCCTTTGCAGATTTTTAACCCCCCCCCACCCCTTGCAGATTTTAACCCCCCCCCCCCCCCCCCCCCACTTGCAGATTTTTACCCCCCCTTGAAGATTTTTAACCCCCCTTGCAGATTTTAACCCCCCCATTGCAGATTTTTAACCCCCCCTGCAAGTTTTTAACCCTCCCCCCTTACATATTTTTAAACCCCCCACTGCAGATTTTTAACCCCCCCCCCCCCCATTGCAGATTTTAACCCCCCCCCCCCCCCTTCATATTTTTAACAACCCCCATGACAGATTTTAACCCCCCCCCCCCCTTGCAGATTTTTAACCCCCTCCCTTCAAGATTTTTAACCCCCCCCCCCCCCTTGCAGATATTTAACCCCCCCCCCCTCTTGCATATTTTAACCCCCCTTCCAGATTTTTAACACCCACCCTCTCAAATTTTTAACCCCCCCTCCTTGCATATTCTTAACCCTCCCCCCTTGCAGATTTTTACCCCCCCCCCCCCCTTGCAGATTTTTAACCCCCCCCCCTCTTTGCAGATTTTTCCCCCTGCAGATTTTTACCCTCCCACCCCTTGAAGATTTTTAACCCCACCCCCCTTGCAGATTTTAACCCCCCCCCCCCCCTTGCAGATTTTGACCCCCCCCCCCATGCAGATTTTTAACCCCCCCCCCTTGCAGATTTCTAACCCCCCCTTGCAAATTTTAACCCCCCCCCCTTGCAGATTTATAACCCGCCCCCCTTGAAAATTTTAACCACCCCTGCAGATTTTTAACCCTCCCCCATGCATATTTTGAAACCCCCCCCCCTTGCAGATTTTTAACCCTCCCCCCAGGCAGATTTTTAACCCCCCCCCCTTGCAGATTTTTAGGCCCCCCCCTTGCAAATTTTAACCCCCCCATTGCAGATTTTTAACCCCCCCCCCCCTTCAGATTTTTAACAACCTCCATTGCAGATTTTAACCCCCCCCCCTTGCAGATTTTTAACACCCTCCCTTCAAGATTTTTAACCCCCCCCCCTTGCAGATTTTTAACCCTCCCCCCTGCAGATTTTTAACCCCCCCCCCCTTGTAGATTTTTAACCCCCCCCCCCCCCGTTGCAGATTTTTAACCCCCCCCCCCCCTAGCAGATTTTAACCCCCTCCCCCCTTGCAGATTTTTGACGCCCCCTTGCAGATTCCCCCCCCCCTGCAGATTTTTACCCTCCCACCCCTTGAAGATTTTTAACCCCACCCCCCTTGCAGATTTTAACCCCCCCCCCCCCCCCTTGCAGATTTTAACCCCCCCCCCCCTTGCAGATTTTTAACCCCCCCCCCCTTGCAGATTTCTAACCCCCCCCCCCTTGCAAATTTTAACCCCCCCCCTTGCAGATTTATAACCCGCCCCCCCTTGAATATTTTAACCACCCCTGCAGATTTTTAACCCTCCCCCATGCATATTTTGAACCCCCCCCCCCCCTTGCAGATTTTTAACCCTCCCCCCAGGCAGATTTTTAACCCCCCCTTGCAGATTTTTAGGCCCCCCCCCCTTGCAGATTTTAACCCCCCCATTGCAGATTTTTAACCCCCCCTTCAGATTTTTAACAACCCCCATTGCAGATTTTAACCCCCCCCCCTTGCAGATTTTTAACCCCCCCCCTTGCAGATTTTTAACCCTCCCCCCTGCAGATTTTTAAACCCCCCCCCCTTGTAGATTTTTAAACCCCCCCCCCCCCCCGTTGCAGATTTTTAACCCCCCCCCCCCTAGCAGATTTTAACCCCCTCCCCCCTTGCAGATTTTTGACCCCACCTTGCAGATTCCCCCCCACCCTGCAGATTTTTAACACCCCCCTTTGTAGATCTTGAACCCACCCCCTTGCAGATTTTAACCCCCCCTTGCAAATTTTTAACCCCACCCCCCTTTTTGCTGATTTTTAACCCCCCCCCCCCCCCCCTTTGCAGATTTTTAACCCCCCCCCCTCTTGCATATTTTAACCCCCACTTGTAGATTTTTAACACCCACCCTCTCAAATTTTTAACCCCCCCACCTTGCAGATTTTTAACCCTCCCCCCTTGCAGATTTTTAGCCCCCCCCCCTTGCAGATTTTAACCCCCCCTCCCACCCCATTGCAGATTTTTAACCCCACCCCCTTGTAGATTTTTAACCCTCCCCCCATGCATATTTTTAAACCCCACCCCCCGCAGATTTTTACCCACCCCCCCCCCCCTTGCAGATTTTTAACACCCCCCCCCTTGCAGATTTCTAACCCCCCCCCCCCCCCAATGCAAATTTTACCCCCCCCCCTTGCAGATTAATAACCCCCCCTTGCAAATTTTTAACCCCCACCCTTGCAGATTTTTAATAACCTCCCTTGCAGATTTTAAACCCCCCCCCCTCGCAGATTTTTAACACCCACCCTCTCAAATTTTTAACCCCACCTCCTTGCAGATTTTTAACCCTCCCCCCTTGAAGATTTTTAACCCCCCCCCCTTGGAGATTTTAACCCCACCCCCTTGCAGATTTTTAACCCCCCCCCCTTGCAGATTTCTAAACCCCCCTTGCAAATTTTAACCCCCCCCCCCTTGCAGATTTATAACCCCCCCCCCCCTTGCAGATTTTAACCCCCCCCCTATAGATTTTTAACCCTCCCCCCATGCAGATTTTTAACCCCCCCCCCCCCCTTGTAGATTTTGAGCCCCCCCCCCCCCTTGCAGATTTTAACCCCACCCCCTTTGCAGATTTTAAATCCCCCCTTTGCATAGATTTAACCCCTCCCCTCTTGTATATTTTAACCCCCCCCCTTTGCAGATTTTTAACACCCACCCTCTCAAATTTTTAACCCCCCCTCCTTGCAGATTTTTAGCCGTCCCCCCCTGCAGATTTTTACCCTCCCACCCCTTGAAGATTTTTAACCCCACCCCCCTTGCAGATTTTAACCCCCCCCCCCTTGCAGATTTTAACCCCCCCCCCTTGCAGATTTTTAACCCCCCCCTTGCAGATTTCTAACCCCCCCCCTTGCAAATTTTAACCCCCCCCCCTTGCAGATTTATAACCCGCCCCCCTTGAAGATTTTAACCACCCCTGCAGATTTTTAACCCTCCCCCCATGCATATTTTGAACCCCCCCCCTTGCAGATTTTTAACCCTCCCCCAAGGCATATTTTTAAACCCCCCCCCCTTGCAGATTTTTAGGCCCCCCCCCCCTTGCAGATTTTAACCCCCCCATTGCAGATTTTTAACCCCCCCTTCAGATTTTTAACAACGATTTTTAACAACCCCCATTGCAGATTTTAACCCCCCCCCCCCCTTGCAGATTTTTAACTCCCTCCCTTCAAGATTTTTAACCCCCCCCCCCCTTGCAGATTTTTAACCCTCCCCCCTGCAGATTTTTAAACCCCCCCCCCCCTTGTAGATTTTTAACCCCCCCCCCCCCCCCGTTGCAGATTTTTAACCCACCCCCCACCCCCAGCAGATTTTAACCCCCTCCCCCCTTGCAGATTTTTGACCCCCCCTTGCAGATTCCCCCCCCCCCTGCAGATTTTTAACACCCCACTTTGTAGATCTTGAACCCACCCCCTTGCAGATTTTAACCCCCCCTTGCAAATTTTTAACCCCACCCCCCTTTTTGCTGATTTTTAACCCCCCCCCCCCCTTTGCAGATTTTTAACCCCCCCCCCTCTTGCATATTTTAACCCCCACTTGTAGATTTTTAACACCCACCCTCTCAAATTTTTAACCCCCCCACCTTGCAGATTTTTAACCCTCCCCCCTTGCATATTTTTAGCCCCCCCCCCCCTTGCAGATTTTAACCCCCCCCACCCCATTGCAGATTTTTAACCCCACCCCCTTGTAGATTTTTAACCCTCCCCCGATGCATATTTTTAAACCCCACCCCCCGCAGATTTTTACCCACCCCCCCTTGCAGATTTTTAACACCCCCCCCCCCTTGCAGATTTCTAACCCCCCCCATGCAAATTTTACCCCCCCCTTGCAGATTAATAACCCCCCCTTGCAGATTTTTAACCCCCACCCTTGCAGATTTTTAATAACCTCCCTTGCAGATTTTAAACCCCCCCCTCGCAGATTTTTAACACCCATCCTCTCAAATTTTTAACCCCACCTCCTTGCAGATTTTTAACCCTCCCCCCTTGAAGATTTTTAACCCCCCCCCCCCTTGGAGATTTTAACCCCACCCCCTTGCAGATTTTAACCCACCCCTTGCAGATTTTTAACCCCCCCCCCTTGCAGATTTCTAAACCCCCCTTGCAAATTTTAACCCCCCCCCCTTGCAGATTTATGACCCCCCCCCCTTGCAGATTTTAACCCCCCCCTGCAGATTTTTAACCCTCCCCCCATGCAGATTTTTAACCCCCCCCCCCCTTGCAGATTTTGAGCCCCCCCCCCCTTGCAGATTTTAACCCCCCCCCCCCATTGCAGATTTTTAACCCCCTCCACTTCAGATTTTTAACAACCCCCATTGCAGATTTTCACCCCCCCCCCTGCAGATTTTTAACCCCCTCCCTTGAAGATTTTTAACCCCTCCCCCCCCCCCTTGCAGATTTTTAACCCTCCCCCCATGCAGATTTTTAACCCCCCCCCCCCCCTTCCAGATTTTTAGGCCCCCCGCCCCCTTGCAGATTTTAACCCCCCCCCCCCCCCCCCATTGCAGATTTTTAACCCCCTCCCCTTCAGATTTTTAACAACCCCCATTGCAGATTTTTAACCCCCTCCCTTGAAGATTTTTAACCCCTCCCCCCCCCCCCCTTGCAGATTTTGACCACCCCTTGTAGATTTTTAACCCCCCTTGCAGATTTCTAACCCCCCTTGCAGATTTCAAACCCCCCCCCTTGCAGATTTTTAATCCCCCCCCCCTTGCAGATTTTTAACAACCCCCTTTGCAGATCTTTAACCCCCCACCCCCACCCCTTGCAGATTTTAACCCCCCCCCCCCTTGCAGATTTTTAATAACCTCCCTTGCAAATTTTTAGCCTCCTCCCCCTTGCAGATTTTAACCCCCCCCCCCCCCATTGCAGATTTGTAACCCCCCCTCCCCTTGTAGATTTTTAACCTTCCCCCCTTGCATATTTTTAACACCCCCCCCCCCCCCCCCCCCGCAGATTTTTAACCGCCCCTTGCAGATTTTTAACCCCCCCCCCTTGCAGATTTTTAACCCTCTCCCCTTGCAGATTTTTAACCACCCCCCCCCCCCCTGGCAGATTTTTAACCCCCCCTTGCGTATTTTTAACCCTCTCCCCTTGCAGATTTTTAAATCCCCCCCCTGCAGATTTTAACACCCCCCCCCCCCCTTGCAGATTTTTAACCCCCCCCCCCCCTCTTGCATATTTTAACCCCCCCCCTTGCAGATTTTTAACACCCCCCCCCCTCCCAAATTTTTAACCCCCCTCCTTGAAGATTTTTAACCCTCCCCCCCTTGCAGATATTTAACCACCACCCCCCCCCCTTATAGATTTTTAACCCCCCCCCCCTGCAGATTTTAACCCCCCCCCCCCCATTGCAGATTTTTTAACCCCACCTCCCCCCCCCCCTTGCAGATTTTTAACCCTCCCCCCTTGCAGATTTTAACCCCCTTTGAAGATTTTTAACCCCCCGCCCCTGCAGATTTTAACCCCCTCCCCCTTGTAGATTTTTGACTCTCCCTTGCTGATTTCTAACACCCCTCGCAAATTTTTAACCCACCCCGTTACATATTTTTAACCCTCCCCCCTTGCAGATTTCTAACCCCCCCCCCCCTCCCCCTTGCAGATTTTCAACCCTCCCCCCTTGCAGATTTTTAAGCCCCCCCCCCCCCTTGCAGATTTTTAACCCCCCCCCCCCCCCAATGCAGATTCTTAACCCCCCCCCCCTTGCGGATTTTTAACCCTCCCCCTTGCATATTTTTAACCCCCACCTTGCAGATTTTTAACCCCCCCGCCTTGCAGATTTTAACCCCACCCCCTTGCAGATTTTTAACCCCCCCCCCTTGCAGATTTTTAACAACCCCCTTGCGGATTTTAACCCCCCATGCAGATTTTAACCCCCCTTGCAGATTTCTAATCCCCCCACCCCATGCAGATTTTAACCCCCCCTTGCAGATTTCTAACCCCCCCCCTTGCAGATTTTGACCCCCCTTGCAGGTTTTTAACACCCCCCCCCCCCCTCCAGATTTTAACCCCCTCCCCTTTGTAGATTTTTAACCCCTCCTTGCTGATTTCTAACACCCCTCGCAAATTTTGAACCCACCCCCTTGCATATTTTTAACACCCCCCCCCCCCCTTGCAGATTTTTAACCTCCCCCCTTGCAGATTTTTAACCCCACCCCCCTTGATGATTTTTAAACCCCCCCCCCTCCTTACAGATTTTAACCCCCCCTTGCAGATTTCTAACCCCCCCCCCCCTTGCAGATTTTAACCCCATACCCTTGCAGATTTTAACCCCCTCTCCCTTGTAGATCTTTAACCCACCCCAATGCAGATTTTAACCCCCCCCCCTTGCATATTGTTACCCCCACCCCCCTTTTTGCTGATTTTTAACCCCGCCTTTGCAGATTTTTAACCCCCCCCCCTCTTGCATATTTTAACCCCACCCCTGCAGATTTTTAACACCCACCCTCTCATATTTTTAACCCCCCCTCCTTGCAGATTTTTAACCCTCCCCCCTTGCAGATTTTTAGCCCCCCCCCCCCCCTTGCAGATTTTAACCCCCCCCCCCCCCCCATTGCAGATTTTTAACCCCCCCCCCCCCCTTGTAGATTTTTAACCCTCCCCCCTTGCATATTTTTAACCCCCACCCCCCCAGATTTTTAACCCCCCCTTGCAGATTTTTAACTCCCCCCCCCCTTGCAGATTTCTAACCCCCCCCCCCCCCCCCCAAGCAAATTTTACCCCCCCCCCCCTCTTGCAGATTTTTAACCCCCCCCCCCTTGCAGATTTTTAACAACCTCCCTTGCAGATTTTAAACCCCCCCCTTGCAGATTTTTAACACCCACCCTCTCAAATTTTTAACCCCACCTCCTTACATATTTTTAACCCCCCCCCCCATATTGCAGATTTTTAACCCCCCCCCCCCCCCCTTGCAGATTTTTGACCCTCCCCCTTGCATATTTTTAACCCCCCCCCCCCTCTGATGATTTTTAACCCCCCCCCCCTTGCAGATGTTAACCCCCCCCCCCCACCCCATTGCAGATTTTTAACCCCCCTCTGCAGATTTTTAACCCCCCCCCCCCCCTTGCAGATTTTGGCCCCCCTTGCAGATTTTTAACCCCCCCCCCCCCCTTGCATATTTTAACCCCCCCTTGCATAATTTTAACCCCCCACCCCTTGCAGATTTATAACCCCCCCCCCTTGCAGATTTTAACCCCCCATCTTGCATATTTCTAACCCCCCTTGCAGATTTTAACCCCCCCCCTTGCAGATTTTTAACCCCCCCCCCCTTGCAGATTTCTAAAAAACACCCTTGCTGATTTTAACCCCCCCCCTCCTTGCAGATTTTTAACCCCCTCCCTTCAAGATTTTTAACCCCCCCCCCCCCCTTGCAGATTTTCAACCATCCCCCCTTGCAAATTTTTAAGCCCCCCCCCCCTTGCAGATTTTTAACCCCCCCCCCCCCCCAATGCAGATTCTTAACCCCCCCCCCCCCCCTTGCAGATTTTTAACCCTCCCCCCTTGCATATTTTTAACCCCCACCTTGCAGATTTTTAACCCCCCCCCCCTTGCAGATTTTAACCCCACCCCCTTGCAGATTTTTAACCCCCCCCCCCTTGCAGATTTTTAGCAACCCCTTGCGGATTTTAACCCCCCATGCAGATTTTTAACCCCCCTTGCAGATTTCTAAACCCCCCCCCCCCCACCCCATGCAGATTTTAACCCCCCCCCCTTGCTGATTTCTAACCCCCCCCCCCCCCCTTGCAAATTTTTAACACCCCCCCCCCCTTCCAGAATTTAACCCCCTCCCCCTTGTAGATTTTTGACCCCCCCCCCCCCCCCCTTGCTGATTTCTAACACCCCTCGCAAATTTTGAACCCACCCCCTTGCATATTTTTAACACCCCCCCCCCCTTGCAGATTTTTAACCTCCCCCCTTGCAGATTTTTATCCCCACCCCCCTTGATGATTTTTAAACCCCCCCCCCTTGCAGATTTCTAACCCCCCCCCCCCTTGCAGATTTTAACCCCCCACCCTTGCAGATTTTAACCCTCTCTCCCTTGTAGATTTTTAACACCCCCCTTTGCAGATCTTTAACCCACCCCCTTGCAGATTTTAACCCCCCCTTGCAGATTTTTAACCCCCCCTTTTTGCTGATTTTTAACCCCGGATATCTTCATGAAGCCACTCAAGGATGACACCTTTATCAAGCTGCGGATGATGCTTGGAGTAACAAGGAATTAAGTTTAAAAGGGAGTGTTGAATATTTATAATAAACTTAATTTATTTAGAGACATGTTTTGGGTATTAATGATATAAGTGTGAATGGTCATGTTCCCATTGAGAGTTGTAATACATGTATCCATTGCATAGAATTATGGATCATGTACATGGGAATTAGTGTGAGTTAATGGGTAGGAGTTAATGTGATTCATGTATACATGAACCACTTAGTCTATAATTAGAGACCCATTTGTGTTTGTAAGAGACAATAAAGAGAAATATAAATATAAATAAGTGTTAAAGAAATAATCTCTTCTTCCTCCTCTTCTCCAAAGAAATATAACCATATTATCTAACAATCTCCAATGTAATAACAAACTCAGGAGGAAAAATTGCCAAAAAAAAGAACAAAATACCAGAAAAGCCAAACAGTAACAAAAAAAGAAAACCCAACGAAATGTTGCACGGTAGCATGCAAAAAACCAAAAAAAAAATATCAATTTAACAGCCCAACCATCCCCAATCCAACAAGAAAGCCAAGAGCGAAAGAAATTGCAAACGAACTAAACAACAAAAAAGCAAAAGAAACAAAACATAGAATCTTGCAAGAATCGCCGGTCACACTCTTCTCCATTGCATGACGGTTGTCCCGAGAGTGGAAAAATCGCCTTTCGGCTAGGGTTTCACGGAGCTAGGGTTTGAGAGGAAAAAATAGCGGAGAGAGAGAGAGAGAGAGAGAGAGAGAGAGAGAGAGAGAGAGAGAGAGAGAGAGAGAGAGAGAGAGATGGGGTATATGGGTCGTGAATGAAATGTCTTGAATACACCCGACACATCGTGGTCTAGGAAGTTTTCTTGTCTTATCCACCTCTTGGTGTATGTGAAACGACTGGATACAAAATCGGACGCCATCCAGCCCTTCATTTCTGATCGAACGGCCGACATCAAATTTGGTGACGTGGCCGAATGAGAGAGCAGGATGAGATGTAGAAGTATACTAATTAAAATATGATGTTTATTAAGAAAATTTGTCTTGTTGAAGTATTGGAAATAGTTCGCATCAAATTCACACTTCCAAACTCCCAAACTTAATATAAAGTCTTTCACCAATAGTCTATCTGTACCAGCAACGAAACATTTCATGATCTCCTTGCAAGCGAGCTAGCAAAGAATCCGGTCCATCATGAGAGGAGTAAGCACATTGATGCGCGTTTTCATTTCATTCTAGAGCAAGTGAAAAAATGTGATATGCGAATGAGTCATGTGTCGAGTCAGGACCAGGTAGCAGACATTTTCACGAAACCGCTTCCGACAGCGTTGTTCGGGAATTTCAAGACGATGATCGGGATGAAGAACAAGTTTGAGTTTAAGGGAGAACTTTGTTGATAAGTCCAAGTCCGAATTAATTTTAGAAAATAATTTATTCTAAAGAAAATAATTTATGAAATAATTTTAGAACAAGTTTTATTATAAGGAAAGTTATTCATAAAATACAAGAAAGAGTTGGAAAGTTTATTTGAATTATAAGAGAAAATTATTATTTGAGTGATGTTAAATATTCTATTTGAATCTATATTTTAATCGACCAATAGGACCAACGTAATTAAAATAATTATCTCCGACGGACCGCCACAAAAAAAACCGACGCTGATGGTCTTTACCGACGGGCCGGCGAACCAAACACCGTCGCAAAAAGTATTACTCACGGGCTGTCGGTAATACGTCCTTTCTACAGTGACAGCCCATCGCAAAAAAAAAAACTGCTCCGTCGCTAACACATCAATCAGTTGTAGTGTTTCATGGTGCATCTACCAAAGGAGGTGGCTTCTTCTCGTGTTTCTGGTGTTCACATAGTCGATTTCGTGATGGATCTAAGGTTGATGGAGATCGCAAGTGTAAGAGAGGGAGATAGTGCGGTTATTTTTTTGGGTTTGTGTGAACTAAACAGAGAGAAAGGAAGTATCCAAGTATGCATATAAATCCAAGAATTCGAATCCGAGAAAACAAATTGGGATATTGTCTCTTGAGTTGTTTTAAGATCTTGAATTCTAGTTTAAGTATATGATATTTGAATTTCCTTGTACAACGGATTATATGTTTACTAGCTTTAACCCACGCTATTGCGCGGGACATGCCGATTGCCGAGTGTGTTCGAGAATTTTTTTCTTTCTGTGTTTTTGGGTTGGGGATGTTGCATTTTTTTTTCGTTTTGTTGTCTTTGCTTATTTGCGTCATTTGTGTTTGGTCGCCAAGTTGTTTCTTGATTTTTACTGGGTGGTTGTATATCTCCGCAAGAAGTTGTTTCTTGTTTCTTGATTTTTACTGGGTGATTTTTACTGGGTGGTCGTCATTTGCGTCATTTGTAAGAAATAATGTAAAAGAGAGAGAACGCTTAAAGAGAACCGACAAATTTGCGAAAAGTAAAACCGAAATGATTGAAAATTGTATCTTTTACTGAAAAAACCCAAACTGTTCAAAATTTCATCATTTACATAGAAGCCCTCAAACTATTGAAAAAATCCTATTTTGCGGAAAAGGACCTGGATTTACTGGAAATTTCATGATTTGCTCGAATAACCCTAATCATTGAAAATTTGCTAATTTGCATAGAAGACCCCGAATAATTGAAAATTTATATTTGCGTAAATGACCTCGAATAATTTACAAATTTGTATGAATGAACACACCAAATAATTGAAAATTCAAATTTGCAGAATAAACCCAGAATAATTTCGTAATTAGCATAAAAGAAGAGATCCGAAAAAATACTTCCCAAATATAAATATATGAAAAATACCCAAAGTAGATTTTGAAAATTTCCAAAAAATGAAAAAATATCCTCTTAAATTCTGGTAACATCCAAAAAATCCCAGAAATGTTCAAATTTTGAAATATCAAAAATATTAAGATTATTTGGGGTCTTGTGTGGAAATTGTATAAAAAATCGAGGATCAATTCATAAAACTGAATCTTTACAGAGATCAATTCATAAAACTGAATTCTTTCGATTTCTCCACCATACCTTAAAGATTCCAGTCGCGATACGCAAGAGCCAAAAAGAGAATATTTTTTTTCAAATGAGCGATGTACAATGATAATAATGATTTAAAATTATATTACCTCAAATCCTAATAGGGGTGGAGCCGTCTACTCCATTTGCACAAAGAAATGGAGGCTGTAGTTCTGTACTTCATTTTAATGAGCAAATAAAAAATGATGTACCTCTACTATTTATTGATCGTCTTTTTTTTCTGGAACAGGAGCAATTCCGTCAATTTAATTAGATGAGAATTTACAAATAAAATTGTTACCCAAAAAACAAAAAGGACTACCTAAGAAAAATTGAGTGGTACATACATTGCCTTCCGCACAACATGTTCATGACAGCAGCACCGGTACGCAACACATCAACTAATTGCCTTTGCCCTTTCTAGCATAATCATCTGTTTATAAATAATAAATAAAACCACATATTAAGCTAAAACCTAGAAAAGAGACTATTCATCATTATTAAGTATCATTTAAAATTGGAGAAAGATCAAATTGAACCATGAGTGTTCAATAAACCTGTTCATGGATCCTAAATTGGAAATTTTCAAGCTGCCCCATGTACTGCTCGCATAGTTTCGCTATATAAACAGGGGAAAGTAGAATCGAAAAAAGATAAGATAATAGAGAGAAGATGTACGAATGAAAAAAGAGATTAAAATAACAATAAACCTGAGCAAAAAAATCGAAGATCACTGTTACCTCCAGCAAGCTCAAGCACGGCAAAATCAGTAATTTCAGATCTGAAAACTAAGAAAAACACAACGAACGGCGAAATCAAACATTTAAGATCAGAAAACTAAGAAAAACATAACGAAATCACTCACAAAAGAGAAAAACAGCGAAATCAGTCACAAAAAAATCTCAGAAAAACACAACGAAATAAATACGAAAGAAAAAAACAGAGAGAAAACCTAGGGTTTCGGCAAAAAATCGCCAGCCATACTGTTCTTCTCCGTGTCACTGCCAAATCGAGAGCCGCGAAATCATCGAGCGGCTAGGCGGACAATACTTGCTGAGCTGCTGTAAAAGTGTCGGAGAGGTGAGGGAGGGAGGTCGAAACCGAATCAAATCCCTCCAATAACGGCATGCCATTATCATTACGAACAAAGGCAATAAATTCTGAAATTTCCAAAAGCAGGCAATAAATTAGAAAGAAACAAAATTGAAAGCATTATTTAGAACATAGTCTATGACCCCTCGTATCGTTTATTTTGACGCCGGACTTGATGAGATTAATATATTTTTAAATTATGCCGTCCATGTGGTCGGAAACCCCCTTGTTTGCAACATGTTTAGGACATAGTCCCATGAAATTGTGTCAAAAGTTTTTCGGAAATCAAGCTTGTATAACACTGCCGGTGTTTTAGTTGTCTTGTAGTGGTGTAGAATTTCTTTGGTAGCTACAAACGATTCTAGGATAAACATGTTCTTGATGAAAGCAGTTTGCTTAAAGTTCAGGAGTTCACGCATATGTGGTTGGAGACTGGTGGCTAAGATTTTTTAGATGACTTTGACAACGGTCCATAACGCTAAAAGGCCGAAAGTCGGTTAGCCTTGATTGGACTTAATTTTATAATCCGAGATTTGGGCTTTATTAATCCGCCACAGGTCCAGTGTGTTTATGAGCCCTTTCTAAGATATAAAATATTATTATTGGACTTAATTTTATAATGATTTTAATATTTGTAATGAAAAATGTAATACATGGGGCTAGCCCTTTCTAATTTTCTCAAAACAAAAATTTGAGTATGTAAATGATAATGCAAAAGTCATAGTAAGAAAATACACGATCCATATATGTGGCAATACAGTTCAAACATCCAAATTTACACAGTACAAATCATAAACAATAAAAAACTGTCCAATAATAAATAATAAAAACACTCGTAAAACCTCACTCCAAGACAATTTTTTTATTGGATACAAACAAAAACGTAACTCGCAACTGAAAAAACAAACAGAAAACAATTTGGATCCACGTTGATCTTAGCAATTCAAAAATCCAAAACCACTAAACTGGCGAGCAAGATCTCCTCTAAGAGATGGGTTCATAACATTGCCCATCAACTCCCTTATAATAGAAGGACAAGTTTGCCTCAAATTAAAAAATCCTTCTGTCAACACCAGTACTACAAAATTATCGGGTTTGACGGCAAACTCTATACCCAGACTTTTTAGCTGAGGACAATTGTGTTTTTCAGCGAGACCTAAACTTGTGGCTACCGTTTCAATGGTTATGCTATCGCACAATTTCTGCTCACATATTAATTTTAGGGTTTCGATTTTATACCGATCCGCCGCTACAAGTAAACACTGAATATTATTTATGGCAATATTTGTATCAGAATCAGTATTGAGCTCGTCAGTATCAGGTAATGTATCTGTATACATATAATTAAGCAAGACCTTAAATGTATTTTCATCCATATTATCGACGTTTATAGTTTCTGATATCGGTCCACTCATCGACCCGAATTCTCCCTTAAATACAGGTGATCTAGCCATAAGCACACATCTATGTGCAAAAAACGATTTACCGTTCACGGTGAACTTAACATCGGCCGCATCTTTATTCTCCAAAAGCTCGGCAAAATCTTTGGCTAAGTTTGACATAGGTATCTCTGTATGAACCATGGGTACCTCGATAGATTTTTCAAGGAAAACCCAAACAAGACATCTAATGCGTAAACCATCGTCTATAAGAAAATCTGATGCCTCCAGTTCGGTTTTCTCGATGAAATTCGGGAAACCGTATGAAGGCGTTTCATTATCGAAAATACATGGTTTGGTTGACTTTTTTGTCGAAAGATTTGGTTTCGCAGATTTATCTAGTAATTTAAAATCGTATAATGCTTTTACCTTGGTTGTTTCTTTAGGGTTTACTAGTTTGAGATAGAGCGATATGTAGCCGTTGTTTCCTACATTTTTCCCATCAGGGTAAAAGAGAATTTCCCAATCATAACCTCCAACATTAAACTTTGGAGATTTCATGTGATTACCTGAACCAATACCTTCCGTAATGGAGTAACCGGCGAATTCGATAGTTTTTGATCCGCTCATAATCTCAATTTCTTCGGACGATGATAATGAATCCATTAAGTTGAAGTTAATTAGGAGAAAAATAAGCAGAAAGTTTTGAGAAAGGATATGAAAAGAAATTATAATTTTCGTTAAGGCTTTGTGTAGATAGAACGAAATGAGATAATCTTATAATGATATTTGTTTGCCCTACTTTTCTTTTGCATTTTCTGTAAGATCGATGAATAGGTCGAAGAAAAGTAGAGATAAAATGATTTTAGGCATTAAATGTATGGAGTTATCAGTAGAACAATATATTAAATCTGTAAAACTATTAGTCATTGTAAAGATACATTTTGTTGTACACATTTAATACATGAAACTTTCTCTGTAAGACTATTTCGCTTTAATGATATATTAATACTTGGTAGTTGTGAGGAAAATTAATCTTATTGAAATGAATTTTTAAAAAAAAACTAGAAGACTAAGAACGGTATAATACCATGTCAAAGTCAACTCGATCGACAATTCATTTGCTCAGATACATTGCTTTCAAATGGTTTTGGGAAAATGGTAAGTAGTTCACAAAACTATTAATACGTTATAATTGACAGAAAGTCCTCTCATGTTGTTGATCAACGCCACTTTTTAATTGCTGTCCATCTGATCAAAGAGGGCATGAATGGAGGACCGTCAAGTCTTCTCTATGTATTATAAAAAAAAAAATTAAAAAAAAAACATACGATTTCTGATTCAATACTAAATAGTTTTTTTTGTTACATTCAAATACATAAAAAATCTTACAATTATACAGGGTTTGGACAGACCTGGTCCCATTTTTTGTATAATTTGGCATGAAAATCATTCAGAGATTCTTTCGACATGATGAATATAATTATATGATTGTGTATAACAATAGGTTTTATGGACCGAAATTTATAGTTACAATTAATATTAGTTATCTTTCAACTTTGTTTGGATTTCGGAAGGGGTACACAAAAGTGTTCGGTATGCACACTTCATATGCACGCTATATCAATAGAATCACGACACGAAATTTTTTGACTTTTTTCAAAATATTATCCTATTTTTGCACTCTAAACCCACGCAGCAAAATATATATAAATCGTTATACAAACGATATAAATTCGGTTTACTCATGTAAATTTTTTTTACTTTAAACGATCAATTAAATTGTTAATACCAATACATGTTAATTGACGTGTCAATTTAATTAAACGATCAATTAAATTATTAATTGAATCAATTAATAATACTAATCAACCCATTTATTTTACTTTTGTCACCTGTCATTTTTTTAGTTTGTGGGGCTGCATATATAACCCCTATTAATATACCTTAAAAACTAACTAGGACAATAATCCTATCAAAAAACAAAAAAAATCATACAGTGAGAAAAAATCATGACCAAAAGAAAAAAAAAATTCATGGTGAATTCTTTCTCCAAATTATGAATAAAAATATCTGCAAGACAGAAGATGTAGTGCAGTCATTTTCACTTGTCGTTTCAAAAGTTTTGCTACTATTGAGAAACAAATTCCTTCTAAAAGTTATTTCATATTCAACCATGATAAAATATTTCGTATCCAATATTTGGTCCCAAACTTATTCGTCAGGTAATGTATTTTTGGAGCTCTTCAGTAATTCTAGTAATCATAAATTTAAAGATAATTTTAATTTTAATATAAATATAAATTTACAAATCTGTTCAATGAAATATGTATATACACTATAACATACTGGGTTATCACCGACGGGTGCTTTTTATCACCAACAACCCGTCGCTAAAATACTATTACACATGATCCGTCGTTAATACCATGGTTCTGAATATCGGACTCGGACTCGGACTCGGCCGGCTCCTGATGAAAATACTAAAAAAAGTGAATGCACGAAATATTGCAGTACCAAGTTCACAAAATATCATTTGTCCTCGTCTTTTCTTCTTCACAAACTTTCGTTGTCTTCTTCTTTTCTTCTTCACAATTACAAACTCCATTTTCATTATCACGAGCTCACATTTTTATCTTCCCCACCCACACAGTTTAAAAATGCATGACAAAAAAAAATTAAATCCCTCGTATATACAGACCTAGGTTATGCATACATCTTTTCTTAAAAAAAAAAAAAAATCGAAGACTCGCCGGCGATATATTCAGCCGAGACTCGGCTCGGGTCAGGCCGAGTCCGAGTCAACTCGGGCGATATTTTCTCAACTCGGACGAGTTTAAGAACCATGGTTAATACTATTACCCATGGCCTGTCGCTAATACTATTACACATGGCCCGTCGTTAATATCCACATCACCAATGCCGCTATTACCGACGGGTAATCATCGATGGTTGACCGACGGTAACAACTTTACCGACGGGTTTTGGCACTTATACTTACAGGAATTACCGTTGGTGAAAGTCAGTCATGTGATACATGATCTTAACGTAAACTGAATGGTCCTCGTCCAATTACAAAAAACAAAAAAAATATATCCTAAAAGAGGAGTTCTATCATACATCCTTTCTTTTTATGATACACTCATTTCAAAAGGAATTTTGAGTAATTATTAATTAATGAATTATTAAGGTAATTTTTAAGTGTAATTACTAATTATTTATGAATGATAGGCTAAATAGGATAAATATATTTTTCATTAAAAAAAAATATTCATAAAGATTAAATTTTATCATACATTCTTTTAAATATCCAAAATATCTTTTAAAAATATGTATGATAGAACTCTCATCATAAAATTACATAAACTTAACATTCACACGATAATACATAATACAGAAACCAACAAAATTTTCATTTTCAACGAAAAGCCAATAACCTAAGCACACACTTAGCCTGCAAAAAAACCCTTCAAAATGAATAATGAATACAACAAATTTCATAATTAAGCTACTTATTTTATTTGTTCCCCTTCTCCATGAGCTCCTTAATAACTGAGGGACACTTCCCCTTAAGTTCATCGAATCCATCCATCAATAAAAGAGCTGCGTAATTTTCTTTTTTCGTCGCAAATTCCATGCAAACACCTCTCAGTTGTTCACATTTGTGCTCCTCGGCGAAAGTTAAAATAGTTACCAAATTGTTTAGAGCAATTTCTTGGCAAAGCCTTCTTTCACATATCATTTTCAAACTCTCTAACCTATATCGATCAGAAGCTGCGAGTAAATTTTGTGCCACTATAATATCCACAGAATCGGGAAGTGAATCGGTGTATATAAACTGAAGCAAAGCCTCAAAAGTTAGTGTTTCCATATTTTCCACAGCAATACTTCCAATATCAATGCTCAAATCAGTTTTCTCGCCGAAAAATTGATCTTGAAACACGGGTGATCGAGCTGCTAGCACACATTTATGTGCAGAAAAAGTTTTATCACTGACGAGAAACTTAACATCGGCCCCTTGTCCACTCTCTAACATCTGGCGAAAATGGACGGCTAGATTCGAAGCTGGTATTGGAGGTACGGAATTTGGAACCGGCACCGGTACTGTTGGAATTGGCGAAATATCATTACAAACCCAAAGAATGCATCTAAATGTTAAACTATCATCCGAAAGATATTTTGTAGATGCTAAATCGGCTCTTCTGATAAAATATGGAATACCAACTATAGGGTTTTCAGGTTCGATGGTTTGCATTGTCGCAGAACTCATCGAGTTTGAGGATATGTCTGAATAGAAACTTTTGTCTCGCATTCGCACGCTAAAGCTATACATAATTGTTACCTTCAAGAAAAACATTATGAAATTTAACTACATGAGGACAAACTAGATTTAATAGGAAAAATTATTGAAACATTACAAGCAATGCCTCAAATTTAAATATGTTGGAGATACTTGTTCTTTTTTTGAATTGAATATTCAGATAAAAGAAACGAAATAAAGGATTTAGGTCACCTTGGATGAAGGATTCAGAAGTTTGAGATAGATAGATGCATAATTTGTTGTATACGAGTGCGATCCATTCGGGAAAAATTGGATGACCCAATCATGTCCTCCAACATTGAATGGACTAGATCTAATGTACTTGCCGGTACCGATTCCTTTAATTGTCGAGTACCCAATAACTTCGAATATGTGAGATCCACATACGATTTCAGTAGCGCCCTTGAATTCAGCCATGGATGTTCAACTCAAACAAGAATGCCGTGGACAAGAAAAAAGTGGGTTTGAAAAGAAGAATGATGGCAGATTAGCTAATTGTGATTATATTTCATCAAAACAAATTTGATAGTTAGGTTAAAGTGGAGGGCCATTAATAGGCACAACTAAGCATGATCTATGTTTATTAATTGAAAACGTGGAAACAAGTGGAAGGCCATAAAATGAAATATGAATATATAATTAGAAATATATAAAGGGCGAGATAGGGAGAAAGTTTTTAAGTTCAGGGATAAATAATGTATGTAATGAATGTCGTGTTTCTTTGTATTTTCATGGCAAGTTAAATATTTACCATGACAAGTTAAAAATATACTAAAGATTTCAAAGCAAATCACTAAAGCTCAACAACTCCAAAAAAAATTCTTCTTCAGATGTTCTTGAGCCGGTATTAACCCGGTTTGCAGACTTGATAAATCGGATCAAATGATTTATTACTTCACTTCAACTATATATTTGGAGATGATAAATGCATCAAGAAACTTAAATGTAAAGCTATGTATTGTAAACATAAAATGATACATTAAATTCACAAGAAAAAAAATCACAAAAAAACCATCCATTATTACAACAATAATTATCACCACATTTACAAACAAAACAACTAATTAATCAACATCTACTTGATTTTACACACCAATAAGAAATAAATTGGAAAGAAGCACTTCTTGCAATTCAACTACATGGAAATCTACAATGTGGGTTGACTTAGTTTTTTAAGAAGTTCGGTTAAACCGGCTTTGTTCTCATCATCAGTTTGCATCAGTGCGATAAGATTTTCTGGTTTGGATGCAAATTGAAGACAAGCCGATTTAAGCTTTTTGCAATCGCGTTTTTCCGCCAAAATGAAGTTGTAAACCACATTATCTATAGATACATTGGCACATAATTTTTCTTCACATATAATTTTAAGCCTCTCTATTTCATATTGACCACCGGCTTCAAGTAATTCTGCGATAATATTTATATTTTCCGCTGCATTAGGCAATTCATCAGTATATATATAATGAAGAAAAGCCTTGAAAGAAGATGGTTTCATATCTTTAACTCGTAAGAAACCCATCCCTTCTTCATTTATTTGACCTAAAAGTTTTTTAAACACGGTCGATCGAGCCGAAAGAACTAATCTATGTGCATGAAACTTCTCTTCTTCGACTTCGAAAGTAACATCTTTCATATGTCCACTCTTCAAAAGTTCGCCAAAATCTACATGTAAATCAGACGGAGGATTTTCGTTCTGATCAATTTGAGGAATATTTTGTTCTCTTGTTGATTTTACGACCCTAACCGTGCATTTCACTACAAAGCGGTCACCTCTCAAATATTGCGAGACCTCGAGATCCGCTCTCTTGATAAACCGGCCAAATCCCCAATAGTGATTTTTGAATGCAAATGTGCAAGATTGAGAAGTCTTCTCACCTAAAATCAACGATCTTTCAACATAAAAGTTGTATTCAAATAGCACAAATTTGTTTAAATGTTTTCAAAATTATGTATTCTCACCTAAAATTGAAGACTTTCCTGTCATGTCGACGAGACCAAAGTCGAACTGCACAAGTAAATCTTTGTCATCGCTATTTAACACGAGATAAAGGGAAATGAACTCTTCATTCTTCTCTTCATCTCCTTGTGGATAAAGATCGATGTAAAACTCGTGACCTCCAACCGAGAAGGTCGATGAAGAGATGTACTTACCAACGTCAATCTCTTTCAAAACCGAATAGCCGGTGATCTTGAACAAGTGTGATCCACATACCAGTTCACTCGCAGAGGTAATTATTTTCTCCTTAATGACTTCGAGACGGCAAGGATCATTAGCCATATCGTTGTTGATCGAATTGCCGAACAAGTGGATGCTTGAGGATGCCACACTAAAGTCAGAGCAAAGATGGACAATAGAAGATTGGTATCAATGTCTCCATGACACGGTGGAACCAATTAACATGCATGGTGCGTCGTATTTTTAATATCGAGTTGACATTGGGGAATAATGTCATGGTATGGTGAGAAACTATTGTTATGAACTATTCTGATTTTTTTATTTTAGGAAAGCTAAATTTGATTAGTATACTATTCAATGAATTCTCCTATCCTTCCACTGAGATTGGATTTACAAACTATGCCTAAATTTATAGGCCCAAAATGTTAGTTTATAATTGGGACAAAAAAAACTTTCAGAAATAGGGAATATCAAAAACCTGGCCTGTTCAATGGCCCATATGGAGCCTCCAATTATTCATGAATCAAAAGAACTTGGTCATGGAAGTTTTTTTATTATTAAATGAGAAGTCATTTGTCCTTTATGATTTAATAATTCATTAT
Source organism: Luzula sylvatica (assembly GCA_946800325.1). Taxonomy (NCBI): domain Eukaryota; kingdom Viridiplantae; phylum Streptophyta; class Magnoliopsida; order Poales; family Juncaceae; genus Luzula; species Luzula sylvatica. Next base: position 15,549,454 of record OX326961.1, on the reverse strand, counting down.
AATTCATATTTTATGATTTGCACTCAATTATTTGAATTATGGGCTCTTTTGCAGGCCATAATTACGAAGCAAACAAAGTTTATTGTTGCAACAGAACTCCAAATTAGACCATATAGCATTGATACAAAGGAAATTATACTTTGCCCTCACATTTCATCACATCTTCAATTTCCTAATCAACCTACTTAATTAACATAGTAATTAAAAGATAATACATAATTAACAATTAAGTAATATTAATTAATAATTGCTAATTATAATGGATATTACTTATATCATATGTTAATTAATTATATTAAATGTATTATTTATGATGTTGGTTAACTATGTTAATTAGGAAATTGAGGATGTCGCGTTGAAATGTGGGGGCACCAAATATAGGCCTCTTGATACAATCACCTTATAGGTAAGAAGGTGCTTAGGCTTGCTATTCTCGAGTGTAATTGATTAAGATTTGGGTTCTTGCATTATGTTAAAATAATTCTCTTATAGCTAATAACTGGAGATTTTAATTCTGGAGATTGGAGTTCAAGTAAAATGAATTCCTGGGTTCCATGGAACTCGAGATTTCATTTCTCGAGTTATGTTAAATAAAATTCCGTGCTAGGTATTAAATTGAGAGTTAGTTCTCAGTTTTTGTAAGAAGTGTTCTGGAGTTAAATGTTAATCGAAGTTTTATATATTCGGTTTGTGTAAAAGGAATTATTAGGTCTTCTCATCTATTGTGATGAGAGTATAGTTTATAAGGTTATTTATATAAAGGAAAATATTGGACATATCTCATGTTTTCTCAAGAATTGTGATGACATTAATATGGTTTAACATCTTAATTCGTGATTTAACATCTTAATTGGATATTCAATTATAAATTAAGATAATCAAATCATAAATTATGATGAAAGAGACATCGACTTTTGCCTATTGCGAGTCGCTCGGGGCTAGGCTTCGTTCTCCGTTCTCCGGATTACGCATCACTACCTGGAGTTCTTATTTCCTAGTTCAAGCTAGTTCTGAGGCATTTTCGAGAATCAGATTAGCCTGGTGGGGCGGCCAGATTTTCATTCTTTGAAGACAGATTACGATTTATGTGTTAATTTTTAAGGTGTTAATCCATATCTACGTCATCAAGACTTTTCGAGGAGAATACTAGGGAATGTATGTCATAACTCTTATATAAGTTTGAATCGGGATTCTGGGTCATGAAAGAAGCCAGGGAGTGGGAGTGCAAATTATGAGATTATGTAGGGCCGACCCGGACCCATAGGCAGTCTAGACTGATGCCGAGAGTCCGTAAAATATGAAAGCCCTTTATATATTTATTAAGATATAGTCTTTAAATACAAAAAAATACTCGAAAATAACAATCGTCCGTTAACAATTTCACATATTTTCCTTTTCATATTTCTTTCATAACCGTGCACGCACTATTACGGTTCTTACCGAATCATGTTCATAATATAATAAATTACAATAAATTAGTAAACTAAAATATGGTATTTTAGTATTAAATAATATGATTTCAATTGCGTATTACCCTAATCCAGCGCTCAAAACCCACCAATTAATGAACAAAAGTAATAGCCAAAGACATTTTGAGTTTATTTAGGGGCATAATTCTAATTTGTACCAAAAAAACACATATTTATGATTCTATAGAATTCGAAATGCGATAAATTTGGATAAACGAACTTCAAACCAAAAAACCATTTGTACCCTCACCGTAACAATTTTGCTTTAAAGATAATTTTGCTTTACTGACCCAAAAAAAAAATCCAAAAACGACCCTATAGATTATTGGGGCGGTTGGCCGATCCTAACAGACCGACCCTGACAGGCGCAACCCTGTCAGGGGTGGGCCGACCCTACAAGCTTATTGGCACGGTGTGTTGTTGGGGCGGTCAGTCCATATAGCTCGAATCCACTTTAACAACTGCCAAACGTACACTGTACTCGTGTGTCAGTCCTATTAGGTTCTTGAGTTGTGTGTGGTGTTATTCTCACTCGCGGGGTCTAAACAAGTGTGTGTGACAAGCCCAAGATCCCTTTCTCCTCACCAATCTCTCTATTGGCATTTGCTGGTTCAATTTTATACTGAATCAGAGAAATTCGAAGCTCTCAGAGCCAATTCAAGCATTCCAGTTGATTCACTCTCTCTCCATATCAATAGGAAGCCAAGAAGTATCTACCTCCTAGCTCGACTTCCCAATTAAGTTTATTTTACCTTTTACTTTTTGTAATTTAAGTTTTTTATTTTTACTTGATTGAATCTTATGTAAAAACAGTTGATATATATTTATTTGGGTTTGATTATATTTTTTTTGAAAGAGAGCCTAGAACACGAAGCGTGTTCGTACAGCTCTAGTTTTATATTAAAGTGCGCTATGCGCCAGTAGTTACAAACTGAGTGCTATTACAAAAGTTTTGATAAAGATAAATAAAAGACACGTTCCTATTGTTTGTTTCGTGGGAGTTGTAGGGGAAACTCTCATAGTTGAGCCTGTACTAATCGGTGTTGCATTGGACGAGGCTGAACCACAATTGAAGGTAGACTAGAGTCTTGCTAAATTTCAGGAGTTGACTAGCTCTCTAATATTGTCGGCTAGTAACAGTAGTGTTTTTCCTTTATGTTTGAAAATTCGATTGTTTCTTTCCTTCCACAGAAGCCACATGGTAGCAGCCCATTTTTGTAGTTTTAAGCGTTTTCTAGTTTTCGACAACTTGCTGCGGAGAAGGGATTGCCATGTGTCGATGAGGGAGGTTTGATTGGAATTATCTAATCCAATATTAGCGAAACAGGTTTTGGCGTATGTGCATTCGTTGAAGAGGTGAGTTGTCGATTCGATGTGATCAGAACAAAGTACACATGTTGTGATATGAGGCCAGCCTCTTTTCATTAGATTTTCTTGGGTAAGAATTTTATTATTTAGTGTTAACCAAATGAAAATTTTAATCTTGAGTGGGGTTTTTATCTTAAAGAGCTGGGTTGTCCAGGAGCAAAGAGTTCCCGGGTGTATTAGGAAATTATAAACCTCTTTAGTACAATATCGTGATGCTAGTATAGGTTTCTGAAAAAAGGTTTTTTGAGTATCCTTGGAGAGAGATAGAAATTTGTATACTGGGAGAAGTTTTAGTAGGTCTTTAACGAAGTAAGAGGAGAATTTGGCAGCTATCCCAGGTAGTAATTTAGCTTGAGGCACTCCATATATTTGTTTGATGAAATGAGTCCATAGAGAGTTTTCTTGAAAATCTATTTTAAAAAGCCACTTTAATAAGAGCGAAGTATTTTGTATTTGGAGATTGGAAATGCCTAACCCTCCATTTTTTCTGGAATTATAGATCTTGATCACTTTTCCATTTTTTCTGGAATTTATTAGATTTTATTTCGAATTTTTGCGTAAAAAAACCCTAATTTGTGACAATTTTGAAAGCCATTTTGTGAATTAAATATTCGTTAAATTAGATATGTTAAAAGTCAACTGAAAATATTTACCTTCAGATCCAAATCCCCTCTTGAATGCACTTTAAACATATTTTCATTTATATTAGTAGTTTAATTGATATTAATTCTCAAAATGCCCTTTGAGCTAATCTTCCAGTTTTATGTGTTCATATGGCCATCTTTGTGTAATTGGTTAGAGAATTTATGAATTCTTTTAATTTGATCCAAAACTAATTTTGAGCAATATTCACACCAATATTTCAATAGAAACTTACCTCACCTCATTTCAATATCAATTCTTGGAGATATGATCTCTCAAAGTTGAGGAAAAAAACTGTTCAAAAAAAAAAAAAAAAAAAAAAATATATATATATATATGAGAGGAGCTAAGATACTTAATTGAGTATTGGTCTTTTGATACTTAGGATGTATCTATCCTTGGATCGCTTTAAGATCCGTGCACAAAAATAAACGGAACGGTGAATTATTTCATCCGTTATTCATTACCGTCTCTCTTTCTACCTTCCTTTCCGTTCCTTCTCATTAGTCTCTCTCTACCCTCCTTCTATTCCCTCTCAGAAGAGACAAAGCTTAGACAGAAGACGAGCGAAAATCGAAAATCGAAAATCGACAAGGAAACCCATCTTCTTCCGGCGACGGAACAGCCCCGAAGTCTTTGCTTATTGCTTGGTGGCACGAAGGCGACGAAACCATTTTCTTCTAGTGCCGAGGCGATGAAACCCAAACATGTCGCCTAGGAACCCTAACCTATCGGCAAGGTGCAACGACGGACTGGTACACGATCAGTGGTAACCTCTAATATAGAGCTATCGGCTAGGAACCCTTCCTTGTTCATGAGGTACCTCTTTTTTATCTTGTTTATGTACATGATGGTTTATTTATGCTTAATTTGACATTCTAATTGCTCATATAGAGCTAAACGATCAGGGGTAACCTCTAATAGTATTAATTCAAGTTGTACTGATTTTGGTACTGATTACTCTAATAGTATTAGTTCAATTTCGAATAGTATTACTTCAAGGTTTGATTGGTACTGATTGCTCTAATTAATACATCTCTAATAGTATTAATTCAAGTTCTTATTGGTACTGACTCGCACCTTCTGGTATTCATATTTTATTGATGGATTTCATATTTAATTGCTCGATTTTAGTGCGAAATGCTCATAGAGCCAGAAACGACCAGTTCAACATAAAGTCCCCCATATAAATGTCGATTTTTCACATATACCCCTCAAGTTTGAATTATTCATTTCTTCATTATTTTTGTAATAACTGTCTATTTTTCACATAATCTTAATTTTCAGGGTGATGGAGCAAAAACAATTTGGTGTAATCGACAGTAAAAGAGGAACTGTGAATTTCTTTCGACATTTTACTCAAGTACGATATCAGATCAAGGAAGGGCAAGCAAACACAAACCCTAATTTTTCATGCATGTTGATCAAATCATTTGCGGGGTCGAACTTCTGGAAATAGGATGGAGTGCATTATGTATGCAAGAGACGAAGACGGGTGTGGTGATTTCAACCCGTTTGGAGATATTTTGTCTTTTTGTACTGTGTAATGTAATACAATTACGGAACTATGTATGAAATATGATTGCAACCCATTGGAGATATTTCCTTTTTTTTCTATTATGTAATTATCAGTATGTAACAAAATTATTAATCAATGTATGAAATACGATTTCGAGCCGTTTGCGATACTTTCTTTTTTTAACATCAGAATTTGCAACTATAATTCTGCAATTCCAAATTTTAATGAGTCGTAATAATTCTGAACATTTGTATAAATCCTAAAATTTGCAATTATACCCAACAAATTGAGTGTAAATCCTAAAATTTGCAATTATACCCAACAAATTGAGTATAAATCCTAAAATTTACACTATTCAAAAAAAGAATCCAAAAAAAATCCACATGTGCAAAATATACTGATGAAACTAGCAAAATATACTATTCAAATTAGCAAAATATACTATGAATCCAATATGTTAACATAGTTAAAACTGAGAATAAAATAATACATTTTTAATAGTATATTTTGATAAATACAAGAATATATTTTGCTAATTTCAGTAGTATATTTTGATATTTGGATTTTTTTTTGGATTTTTTTTATGGATTATTGTTAGCATATATATATATAGTACGGATTGTAATTTCTATTCTATTCCTGTTGTTAATCCCTGGTTAATATTAAAAGTTAAAAACTGAATTTACAAGTCGTTTGTAAAAATTTACCAATCCCCTTATTTTGGACTCATCTTTATGCAATATCATCATGCCACATCATCATAATTATTTCAATCATTATATTAACCATGGATTAATCTTTGATTTTGTGTAATTATGTTTTATTTGTAGATATTTATTTGTTTATTATTTTACACATAGTTTTAAGCAGTTTTAGAATGCCACATCACCTTACACTGATGACGTGTCAAAATATTATTTGTTAGGTTTATGTTGGACCGGTTGTATTTGATTTTGAATTTTTCACAATATGTTACAGGATCAATTGTGAATACAAATAGAATGTGAAGAGTTTAAATATCTAACATTAATTAATTAATATATAATATCATAAAACATACATCAAATATTGTTAGTATTTTTCATCATATAATTTAAAAAAATTAAGAAATAAATTCACTTGAATTTTATCTTTATTTTGAGATCCATATTATCATATATTCAATATTTTTCTCTAACTTAAAATTATGAAAACAATTATGTAAAAAATATATAAAAATACAAATAATTACATTAATGACTTGTAAGCCTAATTATTATTATTTTTAAACTATAATTTAAAAAAATTGCACATACTACTAAGTATGTTATATTTGTATTTTTACTTAAAACAATTTCATGTTAATCTTTAAGAAATAATAATAATAATAAAAAAATTATTTACTAAACACAAATAATTTCTTTAACTTATGTAATATTTTTCAATAATAAACATGAAACATAAAATTTATCAGATATAAATCATTTGTTTGAACTTTTAAAATGTTATTATTCTTATTTTTAAATATGAAAAATTTAAAATATCATATGATTTTGTTTTTCATTTATGTCCACGCATGTTATTTTATTATCTTATAGTAACATTTATTCTTTTTTGTTTTCATTAAAGTACTAAATAAATATTTCGCATTGTGCCGGATTCAAAATTAGTATAATAATTTTGTCATCATACAACTTTCTTAACAAATATGATTTTTATTTTCACAAAGTCTTATGTTTGATTCCGAAAAATCATAACTATCTATTATGTGTATATATTATGTGTATGGCAGAACAAATGATACAAAATCGTCGCAAAACGCAAGTAATCTCCTAGTGTATATAAAAACCTACTGTTGTTTGTCTGTTTAATTCCTATATGGCACCTCATCTACTATTACTAATAAAGTGACAGTGACCTAGTTCTAACTGGTACCGATGTTATGGCCATCTCCATTGCTCGAGATGCTATGAAAGGAGGGCCAATTTTTTTGTTGCGGAAAATTCGATGGTTCCTCTCTTTCCATATCTTCCAATTTATGGCCATCCATAACGTTCGTCCTCTATTTCGGTCTTCCTTCGGTAACTGGGCTAGGAGGCTTTCTAATTCGTCAAATAAGTATGTATGACCACGCTGTGGCCAAGTAGCATTTGCCTTTCTTTCGATTATGCGCCATATTGCTTGGGTGTAACTACATTCAACTAGGAGGCGATCCGGTGTTTGTTCTTGAGCTTCACAAATAATACATCTTGGAGTATGAGGCCATCATTTATTCCTTCAAAAAGAGTTTTCGATAATATTATCTTTTTTCCAGATTTCGAATTTATTTGGCTTATTTCTTGAATTTTTTTGATAATTTTTAGATCTGTTTGGTGGAACCGACTTTTGGAATTCAAAGTCCACAATTCATGTCACTTTTGAATCATCTCATTTTGTTAAGTTTTCGATTTGATATTAAATTTTAAAGTTGGCACTTTCAAATCTGTAAAAATATTTTTTCTGTGAATTCTTTAGTTTCTCTGTGATTTTTATTCTTGGCAAATTTCGATTTGATATTATCTTTAGTTTCATCTCATTTGGAAAAGTTGGCACCAAGAGAAAACACTTTCTTAACTTGACAATCTTCATATTTGATGGCATGATAATCTATTACATATTATATTTGATTACGTGACATCATAAATTATTTTATTTATGAATCCATTTTCACTTAATACGAATAGATTGTTAAATATGAATTTAGTTTTTGAAACATTAATATAGATCTATTAAATCATGAATTTTTCAACTAATTAAATAGCAGCGCTGTAGAGAAATTAGCAAAAAAATATATCTAAAACACAATCTCATAATTTATGAAATAACGTTATAATGCCTCACATTGCAACTTAAACTTAAAAAAAATTATGTTGTCACGTCATCAAATATGATCATATATTGTCATGTTGTTAAATATAATATATCATGGCTGACGCGTCATAATTTAACGGTTCAGTCATGGATGAAAGAACCCATTTAAACAAAATAAAAAAATAATGATCTGATTGACCAAAAAAAAAAAGGGTATGACGCATAATTGATCAAATTAAAATATTACAGACTTAATTGAACATTTATTAAAAGTAAGAAAGCAAATTTTTTGTTTTGTTTTTAACATATGAAGATGAGTGTTGGAAAAATAATTTCAGCATTGCTCTTAAATCTTTCCAAAAATATATGGGTTTCATTGGTTCGAAGAGTGGATCCTTTCTAAGATATTTATCGTAAAATTCCAAGACATCATGTCAAATATCTTTTATGATCCTTTGTTAAACTTAAAATTACATATTTACTCTTCTTAAAATTAAAATATCATATTTACTTTTTTCATAAATCTAAAATATCATATTTGCCCAAAAATTAAAAACCATCTAATTTCACCGTTAAACTTAACGGTCAACATTTAAATTTATTATTTTACCCTTTGCATATTTACCCATCTAAAAATGCAAAATATCATATGTACCCCTTTAAAAATAAAAATACCTTATTTACCCACTCAATAATAAAAAAAAAACATCTATCCTTACTCACTCGAAGAGATGAAATCACGCCCTACAATTTAATAATATTTTTAGTTACGTTATATTTTTGCAACAAAGTTATGTTTTTACATTTTTGTTTTTGTCATTTGAGATTGGTAGAATGATTATCTTTTCGAATTTTATTGATGTATTTTTTGTGTTTATATTGTTATATATGAGATTATATTGTTATCTTCTTTGGGTAAATATGACATTTTTATTTTGAAAAAGATAAATATGATATTTTGGATTTTTAGAAGGGTAAATCTGTAAATGATAAAATAGCTGACCGTTAATTTTAAGGGAGAAATTGAATGATTTTTAATTTTGGGTAAATATGATATTTTAATTTGTAATTTTAAGTTTAATAAAGAATAAATATGTAAATTTCCTTTTTATTTAATATCAGTTTTAAACAACAAAAATGTGTTTTTCGCAAAGAGAATGCTTCGTGCTCTAGGTCCATTTCAAACAAACAATGTGTTTTTCATTTAATTTGTCTTGTATATCACTTTTCTTGTATAAACATAGGAATATGTCAAATCTTTCCCTTTCAAAAACCTTAATTAATTGATTGGATATGTGAATTTATTTATTTATTTTCTTTCGTTTTATTGCTCAAAACTTTTGAAATAAATTTTTCTTTAAGATGCTAATTATGTAACTTTTTTCTTCATTCCATTCCCTTCTGAATTTGTTCATCGTTTAATATCTCTAAAACTTCCTCTTTCAGCTGGGGTCATTTTTTTTTTTACAAAAATTCTCCATTCTACCTATATGGTTGATTGGTTTTGTGATACATTCACCACAGCTAACTATGTATATTAATAAATTTACTCTATATTGAAATTGTGTCATTTAGTTATGCTGCTATTTTTCCTTTTAATAAGAAAATAAAAAAATAATTGGGAACTTCAACTATGAAAAAGTATGCAAACAATACTGTTTTAAGTATACAATAAGATACTAAATAAAAAAAAAGTACAAATATTTGCCTAAAAGAACACAGGAAGAGTAAATAGATCAGAAAGTGTTCTAAGCATTCCAACTTTGGTCACATTAAACTAAGAAGATTAACAAGTGAGAAAATTAATATTAATATTATGTTAATTATGAGAAAAATAACAAATATTACGTAGTCAAAGTGAGTAGCTATTATTAGAGATGGCAATTTCGGGTAATTTCGGGTTCGGATCGTTTCAGTTTGCGGGTCATCGGATCTTTCGGGTTGCGAACGGGTTCGGGACGTTTCGTTTTTCGGTTATTTGGTTCCGGGTCGTTTCGTTTTCGGGTCATTTGGCTCGGATCATTCGATTCTGGGTTGAGTTTCGGGTCATTCGGGTCATGAGTTTCGGATATTCGGATTTCAAGTTATTTGATTTTCGGATCGTTCGGATTTCATGTCATTCGATTTCGGATTCGGTTCATTTGGTTTCGGATCGATTTCGAATTCGGATTATTCGGTTTCGGTTCCATTTCGGATTCGGTTCATTCGGTTTCGATTTCACATCGTTGATTTTTCAACATTTTCAGTTCGGATCAAGTTCGGATTCGGACAAGTCGGATCGTTTTTTCGAGTCGGGTCATATTTTGCCAGCTCTAGCTATTACATTATAATTTTGAATCTCATTTTCTTTTGTCAAAATATGATAAATTGATGTCAAGGGACAAGTCTAGTGCAATATCAAATTAAGTTTCTTTTCTCGAATAATACTATGATAAAATAATTTGTAGGAATAGATTTTTTGTGTTTGAATTTGTACAAGCTTTTCCAAAATTTGTGTGTTAAAAGATTGTAACGTTATTTTTAAATAATATTTTAATTTTAATTAGCTTGCAGAAACTAAAACATGAAGGCAACTCCTCTTCTTGCCAGTTGAAAGGCTTTTTAAAATATTTGGATACTTTTATTAATTATCACATAATTATTTCATATTATTGTTATGTTTTCTTTTCATAATACATGACTGCCAAACACTTTTTTTCTTAAAAAGAAAACAAAAAATTAAGAAATTAAAACTTCCTCAAAAGTCAAAATTAACAATGAACTTCTTCGTTTTTATTAAATAATAATATTATTACATAAACCAACTGCAAATGCGATAAAAAAATATTACTTAATCATTTATGTCATATTTGTAATTAATCTATGTAATCATATTATTACTTTTTTTACTAGTAGTATACAAAACTAAATTATTCTAAAAACAAATTATACATGTTACTTCATTAACGATAGTGAAATAACGTGTTGACATTATTATATATGTAAATATGTAATCTCGAAAGATTTGTAAGGGCAGGATAGTGGGTCTCCATTTCAATATAAATGGAGAGGAAATAGTCACATTGCTTTCCAGTCCTGACTTTGTTATTTTCTGACATTAATTAATAACAAAAACCTATGTAGATTTTTTTCTTCTCTCTCCTCTCTCTCTCTCTCTTAGTCTCTTAGTCTTCGACTGCGATAAAGGTAGAAACTAATAATTTGTCTTCGATTTATGGTTCGTGTTGTTGAATTTGAAGTATCAAATAGAACTGATTGATTGATTGTGTTGTTTAGGTTCTTTTGCCGGGATTTAGTCTTTGATCGTTATTCTCCGATCTGTGAAAATTAGAAGTAATAATGGGTCTGGGATCAGTACCTGGAGTTCATCAAGACGGAGTTAATATTAGTGGAGGAGGTCTCAGGTGAGATTCATTCTTTTTAGACTCGTTTATACTATCTTAATTCTTGGTTCTCTTAATTTCAATCCAATCTACGATTGACACTTCAAATTTGCAAAATTGACTGTAATTTCTTAACAAAAGTCCACTCTTTTTGAAATTCATAAAACTTTCCTAAATACGCACTCTAATTTCTTCATTAACGATTTCGATTTTCGACCCCAAATCAAAATTACTACCTTTTGAAATCCAATTTGACTATTTAAACTTCCAATCACAATCTCTCACTTATCTTTCTTCAAATATTGTTCTCTCTCAGCGCAAACAACAAATTTAGCTATGGATACGCCAGCTCGCCAGGCAAGCGACCTGCAATGGAAGATTTCTTGGAAACCAAAATCCATTCATCTGACAATCAACTCGTCGGCTTATTCGGCGTCTTCGACGGTACTAAATAATTTATTTATCAAATCCAACTATTTATCTTTTAAAAATTAATTTATTCATTACAGGACACGGCGGTTCCAGAGTGGCAGAGTATGTGAAAGAACACCTCATGAACAATCTAATCACTCATCCTACTTTCTTCACCGATACCAAAAAAGCAATCGGTAATAAATTACTATTTTAATATTTTAATTAATTTAGTTTCTTATTTTGTCTTCTTTCCGTTTATAGAGGATTCGTACAAGCAAACCGACCAGGATTTTCTCGCGTCGGATAACAGTCAGAATCGCGACGCAGGGTCCACTGCCTCGACAGCTGTCATCGTCAATAACCGACTTTTCGTCGCCAATGTTGGCGACTCTCGTGCCGTCATTTGTCGCGACGGCAAAGGTACACTTTAATTTTACCATCTAGAGAGAGAGAGTAATATATTATTTTTTTTGTATGTATTTGAAAATAGCCATTGCGGCGTCGAGAGATCACAAACCAGATCAGAGTGACGAGAAGCAACGTATTGAAGAAGCTGGCGGCTTCGTCATGTGGGCCGGTACGTATTAATTGATTTATTATGAGATAATTTGTAATTAATTAATAATTAATTAATTTAATTATTAGGGACGTGGCGTGTGGGAGGTGTACTTGCGGTGTCGAGAGCGTTCGGTGATAAGATGCTCAAGCAATATGTCGTCGTCGATCCCGAAATTAGGGTAATTATTTTTAAAATTTAAATTAATTTAAATTTTATTTTAATTTAATGAGTTTTGATTGGTTGTGTAGGAAGAGGAGATAAATAGTTCTCTCGAGTTTCTCATTCTTGCTAGCGACGGTCTTTGGGATGTCGTCAGCAACGATGTAATACAAAAAAAAATCTTTAATTAAATTTTAATTTTATAAAGTAATGTGATTTCGTTTGATTGGTGGATTTTAGGAAGCGGTTGAAATGGTGAAAGCGATAGGTGATCCGGAGCAAGCAGCGAAGAAGCTTCTAGATGAAGCGAGTAAGAGAGAGAGCTCTGACAATATCACTTGTCTTGTTGTTCGTTTCCTCTCTGGCCAAACCAGTAACCACTCTGGCTAATTGCAACAAAATCGTTTCCATAATAATAATAATAATAAAAATAATGTGTGTATATTTTTGTGATGTTTTGTGATGCTTTGTGTTGGAAAATTTCAAATAAGAGGGTGCTGTATCTTGTTTATGAAAATGATAGCAAGAATATTGTTTTGGTCTTTATTGAGATTATTTTACTTGATCGAAATTGAAAAACTGTATTTTTATTAAATGACATTTGTGGGCAATTTTATTTTACTTTTATTAAATTTGGTAGTTAATATATAATTATAAGTAGTATATGCTAGTTGTATTTTCCTATATTGGAAATTTGGAATTAGCTGTCAAGAAACTTTAGTCACAGAAACAACTCATCTTGTCATTGGACAATAATTTGGATCTGTATACAAATTAAAATTATGTAGTGCCTAATTAATATTGGAATACTATAAACAAAATAATTTTGAAATAAGATGCTATGTATCTTGAAATAATTTCAATTATGATTTCATTACATAATCAAAGTGTTGTGTGCATTTCTCATGAGTTATGTTTCTTTCTTCACTACTTAACTTTCTTTACTTTATTCAAATATGAATGAATTAATATTCTCTCTAAAGAAAATGAATCTAATATTTGTATACAAATTGAAATAACTCTATTGTACTTCAATATTACTCAAAGGTCACTCTTTGCTGGTTAACTACATAAACAATATGATTTTATACAAAAAGAAAAAAAGATTAGATAACCAAATACAGCATCAAACAAAATATCAAATTTAACAATAATTTTTTTTGACACTAATAGGTCGTGTTCTAAAAAATGACCAATAAATATCCAATCAACTCTCTTAGTTCTTCCTAATTCTATCAACTCTCTCTAAAATATCGCTAGATATTAAGGGATAGCTCCTTAATAGATACTTAAATCCTTCGGTTCGCGACCATTTCCACATTCATATTGTCAACCAATTTTTCTTGTCAAGTCTTTCTCAATCTACCCAAATCATCTCGAGCTGCATGATCGGGATATCAATCTCATTATCTCGTAACACACACACACACACACACACACACACATATATATATATATATATATATATAGAGAAAAGCTAAAGTACTTAATTGAGTAAATTGCTCATTGTACTTAAACGTTTTCAACCGTCCGATTTAGATGGAAATGTGCGCTGATGAAAATGTGATGATAGACGGAAAAATATATTATTCCTTCCGTTTGCATCTCTTTCCTCTTCAGAATGATTAAAAAACCTTCAAATAATTTCATGGCGTTGCTCTCTTCTCTTGACCTTAATTATTTCGCTGATGGCTCCCCTCTAATCAGGCCCGGTCCTAGGATTTTGGGGGCTTTAGGCGAAAAAAAGACGAGGCTTTTGAAATCACATAAAATATGCTGAAATTCGAAAAAAATGACGAGGCTTTTGAAAAATTGATTGAAAACCGCAGAAAATGAGCTGAAATTCACATAAAATAGGCTGAAATTCGCATAAAATAACTTGAAAATCGCAGAAAATCATTATAAATTGCTGAAAATCGCTACTAATCGGTGTAAATTGCTGAAAACCACAGAAAATTACTTTCGAGTCGCTGAAAATCGTTGAAAACCGCTGCGAATTGCTGAAAATTAGGGGGCTTTTTTTTGGGGGGGCTTTCGGCGGCCGCCTGCTGGCCTATAGCTCAGGGCCGGCCCTGCCTCTAATGCTCTTCCAGAAGCTCCACCTCCACCTCTCCTTGGTGCTAGGGCTCTCCCCGAAGGTCGGTCTCCATGTACGGCTGGCCTCTTCTTGGTGCTAGTGCTCTTCCTGAAGGTCGGAACCCTAAATATTTTTTCTCGTGATTCGGTCTTAAATATCACGAGATCGACTCTTCTCTTGATTTTTCCAGATTCTATAGAGCTAGATGTCAAAACAAACCAAATTTTGTGCAAAAAGGTGGAGTCTTGTTTGACTTCTTTTGTGTCTTGAAAGGGTGATTCTTTCGATTCTTTTTTTTTTTTGCTTTGATTATGCAGTTAACGCGTAAATTGATCAATAATTGTCTTGTAAGTTAATCAGTTCCAGGAATAATTTCTGCCAGATGCCGCTGCCTCCATGATCGATGATTATCTTGTAATGGCTTATCATATATCATTAATTATGTTGGTAACTGTTTTTTATACTTTTCTTTTTTTGATATTATCTTTGTATGCGATTATAGATTAATAAATAATTGATGTAAAAATTGTGAACAATTTCACAATCAGTGGACAAGACCAATTTGTTCATGAATGTAACCATTTACTGTTCAAGGAAACATTAATTTGTGTTTTTGTTATAAGAATGTCGATGCTTAACTTGGTGCGGGCAGTAATTTGGTTTCTCGAGATGCATTCTCACGCAATCTTCACTCCCACTGGATCAACCAATACCGGAGGCAATCTCGAATGCATGCGGTGTAATACTGAAGTAGTTTAGGAAGTAGATTTGTAGAAGAAATTGAGATGCATGTATGTGTGTATACTTTTTAGAAATACAACTTTGTTATTTGATAAATCTTTAGATATGAACATGGTTTTACTTGTGTTTATTTAGGAATGTACGTGTATGTTAGATATGAACATGGTTTTACTTGTTTTATTTAGGAATGTACGTATATGTTGCGTGAATTGTAGAAAAACAACTTTGTTAAATGATAAATACTTATTTTATTTTTTTATTATGTATTGTGCTTGTTTTGAATGATGTATGTCCCGTAGAATACAAATTCTGTGAAGAGCTGGCTCGTACCGATGGTACCAATGAGCAATTTAAAATCTGAAATTATCACATTTGCCCTTGAAATTTCATAAAATTCATTTTCTTTTACATTGTGGTTTACATTTTTACGCATAATTCCTCTAAACACCCAAATTATACATTAGAAATCATCAATAAAACTCCAATACATCAAGTAAACATAAAATTATTCATAACTATACATCATCAAACTAAGTTGAAGTATTCAAACAAGTAAAAAAATGCCTCCAGTAGTGCTTGATCAGTTGGATTGAAGTTTTGAGCGAGAACCCATCTCGGATATGGCATGTGCTTAACTTGTATGCTATTTCTCCAAATCAGAGCCAATAATGCTTCCTGTATGTTATTTTCCTAAATAAGAGCAAATAATGCCTCGTATTTGGCTGAAAAACAATCAAAGCTAAAGTACGAATTTAATGCCTGAAAAACAATCAATTTACGAGATAATCATCGATTAATTTACGCATTAACTATATAATCAAAGCTAAAGTACGAATTTAAAGAATCACCTTTTCCAGAAACAAATGAAGAAAAATCAGATTTCACCTATTTAAGCCAAATTGGGCTCATCTTGATGATCAATTTTATCCAATATCGAAGAAGAAAGGAGGCAATCTCTTGATATTTGACACGAGATAAAAATGTTAGGGTTTGAGCACCTAGAAGAGAGGCACAGCACAAGCAAAAATGAGGGGAGAAGCAAGCCATACTGGGAGGTCAAGCTGGATAGTCGTACATGGAGGCCTAGTTTCTTCTTCTCGAGAGCATGGGAGCCGTCAGAGGTCAAGCCTCTTGTTCTTCTGGAGAGCAAAAGAGAAAAGCGAACCAGGAGAGAGGAGAGGAGGAAATAATTGTTTTGGCAAGAAGAAGAAGAAGAAGAAGAAGATGTGCGTAAGTAGTAAGTAGGGGTAACGTCTAAAAGGCCCTCCGTTCCGTCTATCAACAATTTCAACGTGATTAAGATGAATCGGATGGCTTAGAAGGTTTAAGTACACTAATTAATTTACTTAATTGAGTACGTTAGGTTTTCTCTATATATATATATATATATATATATAGAAATGCTAAATAGAATCCACAAAAAGAATCCACAATTCGAATCCAAGGACCTAAAAATTAATACATGTATAAGCGGAAGGGTGATTTCATAATAATGCAAAAATTGGAAAGACGGAGGGACCAAAATGTAAATAATATAACCCCTCTTTTATCTCTCGCGCTGGCTCTTTCTCTCTCTTCCCTCACACACACTCTCTCTCTCTCTCGCACTCTCGCTCTCCACGACTCTCGCTCTCCACGACTGGCGTCTTCTCCGGCAACAAGCTCCCCTCGCTGTATTTGTGCGCGATTTTTTAGGCGAACTCCGGGACGATTATGAGGCGAACTATGCTCTGCCCTCACGATCCTTTCCCTCACGATTCATGGCGATGCTTCCATAGTGAGGCTACTCAAAGCTAGATCGGGTCTCTCCTCGTCGGCCACCTCGCTTGACAAGCCCGAAACTACCCGGATTTTGCATCAAACGTATATTTCTTAATTCAATTTGTGTTCAATTCTTTTCGTTTTTCAATTCTCATCGAATGTATACTTCTGAATAAGGTTCAATTTACGTTCTTAATTTAGTCTGGACCCTAGAAGATTGCTAAAGAAACCCTAGAAGCGAAGAAACCCTAGAATCGAAGAAACCCTAGACGCGAAGGAATCTTCAGAGGTCGTGAGTCTTCTATTGCGGCGGCAGATCTTCATGATTCCCAACCTCGCATAATCTGGACCTATTCTGGTTTTCGTTTTCGTTTTTTGACAGTTTTTCTTCGACAGTGACAGTTATTTTTGAACTGGCGGAGTAATTACGTGCTGAACTTGGGGAATGTCGTGAATTAGGAGATTACAGTGAAAATGGGATGGATCGTCTTGAAATTACAGACAAAAACAGTGAAGATAGGATGAGTCGTCTTGAAATTACAGAGAATAACAGTGAAAATTGGACGGGCAGTCAAAGTCGTGATGAAATTGCAGGTGGCGTATGTGTTGGGTCAACGTCAGAATAAAAAGCTTCGGAAGCACTTTCGAAAGTGCTATAGGACGAAAATGAGCATCCGATGGTACGGCACGAGGCTGCCGAATCACTCGGTTCCGTTGCAGGTACGTACTGGTACGCACGGTACATTTTGAATTGTCGAATTAATTTGTTGTTTTGATAGATGGTGAAAGTATAGCGCTATTGGAGAAATTTGCGAAGGATTCGTAGCCTATTGTGTCACAGAGTTGCGAGGTTGCTCTTAGCATGGTTGAGTTTGAAATATCCGGCAAATCATTCGAGGTAAAAAATAAAAATAATAAAAAGGAGAAAATGACTAAATTACCCTCGTTGCAAAATTGTGATTTTGTTTTTGGATTTTTTGCAGTTCTTATTTTATTCACGCGGACTCCGAGATTGAAGAACAATTGCAAAAATATTATTTCGTCTCGGGGAATAATAATGATGATAACATTTTTATGAATTGGGGTGAATTTGAGACAGAAAGTAAGATATTTTATTTTATTTTTAATACGTCGATTTTTATTTGTTTTAACTTTGATTAATTAATATCATGATATTCTTTTGTTTGATTAGTGATTATGCCCCTTGTGTAAAGAAACATGTTCAAAGATCAAAGTGGAAACCTTGATGATTCAGGCGAGAGGAAGAAGAAGAAGAGGAGCTCTCGGAAGTGTTCGGAAACCTTGATGTTTTTAGGAGTCTTTGGATGTCGAAGATGAAAGCATGGAGTGCGAGGAGAGTGGACGATGACCATTTCAACACTTCGGTGGCCACTCCGAATTTGTTTATTTGTGTTTTTAGGAGTCTTTAGTTTCATTGTTTATTTTTTCGAAATGTTCATTTTCGATGAATTAGGGGATATTTTGCAGAATTGGGAATTGATTTTAGGATAATTATGCATTGTTATTTTTAGATGTTTTTGCTAGCTATAATTGGAGTATTGATGATTTGGAATATTTTGTTTTTATTTAGTCATTTTTTAAATTTCTGTCCATAAAAATATACGATTAAATTTATGAGAATATATGATTAAATTTATCAGAATATATGATTAAATTTAACAGAATATATGATTAAATTTAGCAAAATATACGATTGAATTTAGCAAAATATAGTTAATTATCAAATGAACATGATCATTAATTTCATATAATTCAGCAAAATATATTATTCGATTTAGCAAAATATACGATTAAATTTAACATAATATATGATTAAATTTAACAGAATATATGATTGAATTTAACAGAATATATGATTAAATTTAACATAATATATGATTAAATTTAACGGAATATATGATTAAATTTAACAGAATATATGATTAAATTTAGCAAAAATATACGATTGAATTTAGCAAAATATAGTTAATTATCTGATGAACATGATCATTAATTTCATATAATTTTGCAAAATATATTATTGAATTTAGCAAAATATACGATTAAATTTAACAGAATATATGATTAAATTTATCACAATATATGATTAAATTTAACATAATATATAATTAAATTTAACAGAATATATGATTAAATTTAGCAAAAATATATGATTAAATTTAACAGAATATATGATTAAATTTAACAGAATATATGGTTAAATTTATCAGAATATATGATTAAATTTAACAGAATATATGATTAAATTTATCAGAATATATGATTAAATTTAACATAATATATAATTAAATTTAGCAAAATATAGTTCATTATCTGATGAACATGATCATTAATTTCATATAATTCAGCAAAATATATTATTGAATTTAGCAAAATATACGATTAAATTTAACAGAATATATGATTAAATTCAATAATATTTTTTGCTGAATTTTATGAAATTAATGATCATGTTCATCGGATAATTAACTATATTTTGTGATTGCGACATAGAAAAAAAAATGGCTAGTCTATATTAAATAACAAAATTAAACAGTAATAATCATATAACAAAACTAAACCATAATCCATCAGTCTATACAAGGGAACCATGACATAAAATCTTCAGATCACCATAACTTATTCACGTTCACATTAATACTAACAAATAAAACCTTTACACAAACAAATAAATAAAATCATTAAACAAACAAACAAACAAATAAAAAAAACACCTACCAATTAAAAAACATTAATTAGTTTTTAATGCATACAGCTTTGACGAATCCACCTACCAATTAAAAAAAACACATGAAAATTCCAAATTTACTTTGCACTTGTTGACACAGATGAACTCGTTGAAACATTAATTAGTTGTAGAATATCTGACAATTTCGCCCCTCCCCATGTAGCTACAATTGAATCATTCAAAATAAATTTATTAGTTAAATATTAGGATTTTTTAAATTTAGAATTTGAATTCTTACCATTTCCTATAGCGGAGATATCCCAACCAACACCACGTACTTTCATGTGCTGACTCATCGCCGTAATTCTATTTCCAGCACACTGAATTTTATATTTTATTTTGTATTATTTTGTTAATCTTAGGGATTAATTTGAAATTTGGCAAAAAAAAGTATTAATTTCATCTGCAAAGTAGCAGTGACGGTATATTTCGGGAGAAGGATTGTACCTGTTTCGTACTTTACAATGTTGCGATTATGCATAAATTTTCTTAAAATTGGAGGTTTGTTTTTTGCAGGCATAATGCAGGGACTATTTTGCAAAATTCTCAAAAAGTGAAATTGAATATGACCTGAAAGAAAACGGATTCGGGGAAGTTGCAATTGGAACATTTGACGCTCCTGGTACGAGGCAGGCTAGCATCGGCGGTAACGTCCTTTGGGATACATGTACTGGTACGAGGCAGACCCGTACCGGTACCGGTTTCCTTAGATGATTTCCTTATCTCCATTTTGTAAATTATACTGTTTTCTGAAGCCTCCTGCAATTTTTCAATAGGAAAGTAATTTTTAGATATGAGTTATAATTTATGAAGTAATTTAAAGAGGATAGTTGCAATGATTAAATTCGTACCTGATAATCGCAGTTCTCGCAAGCATAAAGAAGTTCGTGATTCTCTTTATCGTCTTTTGGGTACAGTATATTGTTGCTTGTTAACAAAAAATTGAGAAAATCAGACGAAAAAAGAGGGAAAACTATTTTATTACGATGCTGAATAATCGGTAAGAGAAATGGAGAGAGAGAGAGAGAGAGAGAGAGAGAGAGAGAGAGAGAACCATTGGAGGCAGTACTTCAAGGTGCTCATTGCTCCACTTTGTTCCTGTGCGCTTGTTTGGATCCGCAGACGAAGGATCCTTTTGCCTATAGTGGGGGTTTAAGTTAAGAAGGGGGGAGACCATCGATTGTCACATTGTACCTGTTCCGTGAACAAAAAGCAAGAATCGTTATGTGAAATTAAAAGAGAATTATATATTTGAAAAAGGGAAGGGTAAAGTGTAAAACTGCCCAATCTCTTCGATTATGGGAATCGGACCGTGGCTTCTCTTGTAGAAATAGTCCACTGGTGTAATATATTTGAAAAAGGGAAGGATTAAACCCTAACCGGAGCCGAGCAGGAGAATCCGAGCGGGAGAAGGGCGAGGAAGGAGAAGAAGAGTCGAAATGCAGAGACAGCAAGAAAGGGATCGTGTTCTCCATGGCCAGTTGATGCTTCGTGGAGAGTGGAAAAGAAAGAAAAGTGGGAGAGGTCACCGGAGAGAGTTCCTGCGAGGGAGAGAGGTCAGATCTTCACGGACAGATTGCGAGGAAGTTTTGGCAACCCACGACGAGGCTTTAGCCGGCTGCAACACCTAACGCAGCGCCGGTTAGGGTTTAACAGTGATGAAAAGCAAACGCCTCCGCTCGAGATTCGTTTCGCCTGTGACTCGCAGGTTAGGGTTTTCTTCGCCTGTGACTCGCCGGAGAAAGGAGAAGCGAGAAGTGAAGGAAGAAGATGAGATCTTCGCTTGTGACTTCGCCAGAGAAGGAAGGAACGAAGAAGAGAGCGTGTGAATGAAGTTGGATAATTACGAAAATACCCCTCCGTCTGGTGGATTCGTTTTGTGGATTCGATTTATGGATTCTCCTTAGCACGCCTGTATATATATATATCAATGTTTTAAATTGCGATATAGCGGTCCATTGCGCTTGAACAATAATTTACACATGATCCCCGATATTGCGTCATATTGCGCCATATTGCGGCGATATTGCGGCGCTATATAACAGGTTGCGGTGTTGCGTTTTGTGAATATTTATTGCGATTTGCGGTATTGCGGCGCAATTGCGCCGCAATTGCGCCGCAATTTAAATCATTGATATATATATATATCAGTGTTTTAAATAGCGGCGCTGTAGCGCCGCTATAGCGCGCTATAGCGGGTTTTGGGAGGCAAACGCTGCATCGCTTCGGAATATAGCACTGTAGCGTTTTGTTCCGCTGCAACGCTATAGCGGACCGCTATAGCGTTGAAGCGTTCAATTGTAGCGTCCGTAGCGGCGCTATAGCGTGATGATGATGATGATTATTATTGTTGTTGTTGTTGTTGTTGTTGTTGTTATTAAATAATAATCACTATTATCATTACCCAATAATAATTATTATTGTTATTATTATTATTGGTACTAAATAATAATAACAATAATAATAATAATTAATATTATTAGTATAAAATAATAATTATTGTTATTTAATAATAATAATAATAATGACAACGATACAAATAATAATAATAATAATAATAATATTAATAATAATAATAATAATAATAATAATAATAATAATAATAATAATAATAAAAATAATAATAATAATAGTAATAATAATAAGCATACTTACTATTATTATTATTATTATTACTATTATTATTATTATTATTATTATTATAGGAAAAATAAGATAATAACAACATCAACCACAACTATTAATAGCCTTATTATAATTACAATAATTACAATAATAAAAAGAAAAACAAAAGTAATAATAATAATAATAATAATAATAATAATAATAATAATAATATATTTTTCTTAGAGATGAATTTTAATTTATGTTAGTTTGCGAGGTTGATATAAATATGCATTCAACATAATTTTATTTATAATATTGGACCGCTAATTTATATTTATATTTGTATTGTAGTATTATAAAAATAATAATTTCGATCAAAAATCCGCTGTGATGGTGAAGCGGCGCTATATCGCCCGCTAACGCTAAACGCTAAATTAAACGTCAAAACGCTGCATGCCGCTGCACGCTATTTAAAACATTGATATAATATATATATATATATATATATATATATATATATATATATATATATATATATATATATATATATATGAGGATGGCTAAGATACTCAATTAAGTATCATGAGTTTGGTACTTAGGATTTTTTGATCATTGGATTTGATTTGAGATTTGTGTTTTTTTAATGATATTTATACTCATCATTAATGAATTCCATAAAAGTCCATGCTCATCATTAAATGCAAAAATCTCAAATCAAATCTAATAGTCAAAAAGTCCTAAGTATCAAACTCATGATACTTAATTAAGTATCTTAGCCATCCTCTATAACCCTAAAAATCCCGATGCATTGGGCTTTGCTTTCGCAGAAATAACAAAAATCCCTAAAAACCCCAAATCATGTCTCCCTCTATCTCATCATTTCTAATAAAAAATATTAATTTAACTCTTTCTTCCATTGTTTTACTATTTAATTTTTCTAACATTTTTTAATAAAATAAAATTATTTTTCTTCCAATCTTCCGCTCTTTTGCTATTCCATGTGTTACCGAACTCGTTCAATAATTTTTTTTAATGGTATTCGATAAGCAATCGTTTTCGTCACTGATACATAATTATTTGATGTCAATGGATTATTTCGCCCAATTCAAGTACTCTTCTACGGTTCAATAATCTTCCATACAGTCCGTCATGACGCACTGTGTTATTTCGCCAAATTATGCACAATCTCATTGCGCATTCATCCGTCTTCTCGAACACATACGTTCGTGTGTCCTTGTATGTACTCTTTTACGGTTGATCCGAAACTGTATTTCCTTCAATTAAAACCCTAATTAAAAGCAGATTTCCTTCAACACAAAATGGTACCAAAAATGGTACCTTATGGGCAACTCTTATCTCTTCGGGCTCTTCTTACAGTCTTCTTGAATATGAGGTAATTTGCAAAAACACCCAAATCAGAACCCTGAACATGTCGTCAAGGCTTCCTTCAAACTTTCTGACAAAGCGAAGCAGCACCTCGTAAAATTGGCACACACATCCGTGAATAAACTCTTAACCCTCATCCATTTCACCCAACTCGCATCGAAAACAGTGCAGTCGAATTCCGCATCAACCATCAATTCTGACGAAAACCTCTTTCTTCCTTCAAAATCTTTTTCTTTCAACTAAAACTGACCCGACGAGAAATCTGACGAACCGGTACCGAACCGGTGCAAATATTTTCTTCCTCTTTTATCTACAAAATGTTTCCGCTATCGTCATGCCAAGCTTACCGTCACCGAATCGACGATTGCGCTTGAGAGAGGCTGTTAGAAGGTATAATTGGAGGTGTCCGTTGGTAATGAAATGGAGAGAATTGGCTGAAATTAGTTAGTGATATTAGTGGTTTTAGTGGGTTTAGATTGGATGGCTAAGAATGATTATGTTAGTTAGTTTGTGTGACTATAAATATATAACTTTTGTAATCATCATTAAACAAGTTAATCAAACGATCTTGTCTTCATTATTGTATTTTTCTCTCTTCTTAATATCTTCTTAGTCTCTCATTATCAAATTTAACAGCAGCCGTTGATCAAAAGGATCCGGCCTTGTTATTGATGTTGGGACTCGATAACCCAAAGCACGCATATGTCCAGCATGAAAGAATCAATTAGTACTTAGGACTTAGGAGTTCCTTTTGTTTGATTTTACCGATAACATATTAGGAAAAGAGGTCGTATATGGTACCCCTCAAATGTCACAAAACACCCTCTATATGGGGAGGCCAATTCACATCTCCCACTTGTTGTATCCAAAAATATATTAACCGTTAATTGAAATTATTATTTTTGTTAATAAATAGTACAATTGTATTAACCGATAATTAACTTTGAATTAACCGATAATTAACATATTAGGAGAACTCCATCATCATCTTCAACGTCAAAGAAAAAGCGACGCTTACGGCAAGAGATGTAATCATGGAAACTTTCAATGCTCAAAATCCTTATTTAGTTCAAAGACAATCCGAGCAAGGCTCGGGTTTTATCTCCTTCAAATAAAAATTGATGATGTATTCGATTAGTTGCTCAATTGTCGGATTTTGACGCAAATCGTTGAACTTTAAACAAAAATTATAATTAAAAGACGGGCATTTAATTTGCAAAAATAAATAAATAATGTGACCAAATGATACATAGTGAACTTATGACGAAAATCATTTACATAACTACTGAAATATTTTACAAGGTTGAGCCAAACTTACTAGATAGGCTCATTCTTCACACAACGCATTAGTACAATACAAATAGCAACATTCAGAAAGTAAAACATGATTCGAGGATCATCATAATCCCCTTTCTCTCTCAAAAAGAAGAAGTAAAACATGATTAAGTAAACACCTATTTAACATTCAGATTGACCACATTTTCAACGAGTTCGTCAAGAACTAAAGGGCAACTTCGAGTCAAATGTACAAATCCATCCGTTTTCATGACCGAAGCGAGAATTTTATGAGATGAAACGAATTCAAAACATGAAGATTTAAGACGAGAACAATTGTGTTGCTCGGCCAAGGTCAATGTTGTTGCCAAATTCACCACATCAATGTTTTGAGATAATTCATTTTCGCATATTATCTTCAACCTCTCTACTTCATATCGATCAGCAACTACGAGCAAATGCTGATACATAGCCACTTCATCATGTTTCTCACCATAATCACTACCCCCTTTCAACTCTGGCACTGAATCTGTGTATATGAAATGGAGCAAAACCCTAAAAACTTCAGGCTCGATATCATCGAGTTTTACGCTTTTATCCGCTTTCTCGTTCATGGCACCGAAAAATTGAGCACTGAAAACCGGCGACCTTGCAGCAAGAATGCATTTATGCACTTTGAAATGTTTCCCGTTAACCTCGAAAATAACATCTGCCCCTTTCCCGCTCTCCAAGAGGTGAGTAAATTGCACGCCTAAGTTCGATGGTGGAGGGACCACAACCGGTTTGAGTTTGGCGGCTTTGGCCGACACTAGACGAGATTCTTTTACAACAGTGACGGTGCATATCATCGTGAAACTATCATTTTTAACACATTCAGACTCAAAAGAGCTTTTGTTTACATTTATTCTACAAGTATTATCTTCTCTGACGAAAAAGGATTCCTCAATGGTTTTAAGGATTAATGATGGAATTCCGATCTGGTTGAGCAGAGTGAATTGAACTTTTGTGTCCTCCACCGTCACCATGTCCTCAGATCCAATACTAAACAGGAAAGTTACCGAATCATGCTTCAAATACCCGGGTGAGTATTTGATAAAACATTTGTATCCTCCAACGATAAAGGCTTCCGATGATATGTACTCGCTGTACATCTGCCTCTCCATGCGCCGTTTATCGTAGGAATAACCCTCAACCTTGAACCGGTGGGACCCAGTAGTAGTTTCATTTAGCCACGTCGAAGAAGATTCTGATTGGCGAAGTTCGAGCCGAGATGAATTGTCAGCCATGCTCGGGAAGACCTAAGGATTACTCGAAAAGAGGAAAGGAAAAAAAAGTTCGAATTTGAACAACGGAATTGTTGGTGTTTCTAATTTTTGATTCCTTATCAAGTTCCATTTATATTTATGAACTTGGATTGGAGAGTACCAAATAATAAAGATAAAGAGATGCTAATAGATGGATGTATGTACGTATTGTAAATTATTTTCGTTTATTTTAATGAAATCTAGTAGGCCTTTGTCGGCTCTCCATGGAAAAACAACAGATGGATGGATATTGGGAGAGAGAAAAAGAAAGAACTTTCGGCGCCTCTCTCAGTACTCGGGCCACTGAGTGAGTGCGGCCGAGTCACTGAGCATAGTGGAACAAATTTTTTTAAAGTAGCGAGGTATACTTTCTGGTACTCTTCTTTTACATTTTTTATGATCATACATAAAATATGATTTAATATCTTCATTTATGATTTAATTATTTTAATTTATGATTGAAATAAAATTAAGATGTTAAATCATGAATTAAAATGTTAATTTTTAAGATGCCAAATCATATTTCCGTTATCAAGAATGTGAGGAAAGAGCCCGGGGTATGTCCAACATTTTCCATTTTATAAATAATCCTCTCTCCTTACTTTTACCATTCCTCTTAGCCCTTACACTAGTTTTCCCTCTGCTCTCCAAAAGAAGTAAAACATGATTAAGTAAACATTCAGATTGCCCATATTCTCAACGAGTTCGTTAAGAACAAAAGGACAACTTTTAGTCATATGTTCAAATCC
The DNA here is from genome assembly GCA_946800325.1 of Luzula sylvatica. Lineage (NCBI taxonomy): Eukaryota > Viridiplantae > Streptophyta > Magnoliopsida > Poales > Juncaceae > Luzula > Luzula sylvatica. The sequence continues at coordinate 15,522,463 of OX326961.1, read as the reverse complement.
ATCCGTTTTCATGACCGAAGCGAGAATTTTAAGAGATGAAACGAATTCAAAACATGAAGATTTAAGACAAGAAGAATTGTGTTGCTCGGCCAATGTCAATGTTGTTGCCAAATTCGCCACATCAATGTTTTGAGATAATTTATTTTCGCATATTATCTTCAACTTCTCTACTTCATACCGATCTGCGACTACGAGTAAATGCTGATACATAACCATTTCGTCATGTTTCTCACCATAATTAGTACCCCCTGTCAACCCGGGCACAGAATCTGAGTATATGAACTGGAGCAAAACCCTAAAAACTTCAGGCTCGATATCATCGAGTTTTACGCTTTTATCCCCTTTCTCGTTCATGGCACCGAAAAATTGAGCACTGAAAACCGGCGACCTTGCAGCAAGAATGCATTTATGCGCTTTGAAACGTTCTCCGTTAACCTCAAAAATAACATCTGCCCCCTTCCCGCTCTCCAAGAGGTGAGTAAATTGCACGTCTAAGTTCGATGGTGGCGGCGGGACCACAACCGGTTTGAGTTTGGCCGATTCTAGACGAGATTGTGTTACAACAGTGACAGTGCATATCACCGTGAAACTATCATTTTTAACACAGTCAGACTCAAAAGAGATTTTGTCTATATCTATACTACGAGTATTAGTGCCTCTGCGAAGAAAGGATTCCCCAATTTTTTTAAAGAATGATGGAATTTTACTCTGGTTGAGCAGACTGTATTGAACTTTTCCGTTTACAACCTCCTTGGATTCAATACAAAACTGGAAAGTTACGATACAGGGGTTCAATCGGGTGGGGGAGTATCTGATAAAACATTTGCATCCTCCAACGATAAACGCTTCCGATGATATGTAGTAGTCATATCCTTTGCACTCTTTATCGAAGGAATAACCCTCAACCTTGAACCGGTGGGACCCAGTAATAGTTTCATTTAGCCACGTCGAAGAAGATTCTGCTCGGCGAAGTTCGATCTGGGATGAATTGTCAGCCATGCTCGGGTAGATCTAAGGATCACTCGAAAAGAGGAAAGGAAAACAGTTAAAGATTTGAACAAGTGAATTGTTGGTGTTCCTAATTTCGACTCCTCATCAAGTTTCAATTATATTTATAACCATTTCGTCATGTTTCTCACCATAATCAGTACCCCCTGTCAACTCGGGCACTGAATCTGAGTATATGAACCGGAGCAAAACCCTAAAAACTTCAGGCTCGATATCATCGAGTTTTACGCTTTTATGCCCTTTCTCGTTCATGGCATCGAAAAATTGAGCACTGAAAACCGGCGACCTTGCAGCAAGAATGCATTTATGCGCTTTGAAACGTTCCCCGTTAACCTCAAAAAGAACATCTGCCCCTTTCCCCCTCTCCAAGAGGTGAGTAAATTGCATGTCTAAGTCCGATGGTGGTGGGACCACAACCGGTTTGAGTTTGGCCGATTCTAGACGAGATTGTGTTACTAAAGTGACAGTGCATATCACCGTGAAACTATCATTTTTAACACTCAAGACTCAAAAACGCTTTTTGTCACAAATATTGTCGCATATCCGCCGTGTTTTCCATATAGGGATACCTCACTCCTGCTAAGGATTGATGGGCTTCCGCTCTTGTTGAGCAGGGTGAATTTAACTTTTGCGTTTACAACCTCCTTGGATTCAATACAAAAGTGGAAAGTTACGACATCATCCTTAACACGTCCGGAATAGTATCTGATAAAACATTGGCATCCTCCAACGATAAATGCGTCCGATGATATGAAGTGGTTCTCGTCGTTGTGCTGTTTATCGAAGGAATAACCCTCAATCTTGAACCGGTGGGACCCAGTAGTAGTTTCATTTAGCCACGTCGAAGCAGATTCTGATTGGGGAAGTTCGATCCGGGATGAATTGTCAGCCATGCTCGGGAAGATCTAAGGATTACTCGAAAAGAGGAAAGGAGAAAAAAGTTCGAATTTGAACAACGGAATTGTTGGTGTTTCTAATTTTTGACTCCTCATCAAGTTCCATTTATATTTATAAACTTGTATTGGAGAGTACCAAATAATAAACACAAAGAGATGCTAATAAATGGATGTATATCTATGTACGTATTGTAAATTATTTGCGTTTATTTTAATGAAATCTAGTAGGCCTTTCTCAGTACTAGTGTAGTGCCAAAACCCTTAAGGGTCCCGCCCGACCCGACCCGCCCGGGATTTTGACCCGCCCGACCCGCCCGTTTGGCAAACGGGTTGAAACCCGGCGGGTCAACGGGTACGGGTCCAAGGGCGGGTTTGAACCAATGGTTACCACTAAACCCGTGTAAACCCGCCCGTTTGGCAAACCCGTCACTGTGCAACCCGACCCGCCCGTGCACCCGCCCGACCCGTCACTGTTCACAAGGTTGCAATCACGTCCGATATTTGGACCGCCGGTAAGCATGGTCTTTCTTATTCTTGTATTACCGCACATTATATCGATGCCGCTTGGGTTTTACAAAAAAGAGTTATTAGTTTTCGTGTAGTAGATTTTCCGCACACCGCGGAAGTAATTTTTCAAGCAATTATGAGTGTTTTAAGAGAATATAATTTGAAAACCGATTTAGAAACTAAAATTTCTTCCATTTCTTTTGATAATGCTAGCAATAATATTAAAGCGGTAGAATATTTGATCCGTGCCCTAAACCCAATTATGAGCGGAGTAATGTTTCACCAAAAATGTGCTTGTCATATCCTTAACCTCACGGTAAAGTCGGGACTTAAAACACCCGGGGTTGATGGTTTGATAAAAAAATTTAAAGAGAGTCTTACTTTTATTTATTCTAATAATGTAAGAAAACAACAATTTCATGCTTTATGTCAAAGGTTGAATTTGAGTAAGTTGAGTGTGCCATGGGATGTTGATACCCGTTGGAATTCAACTTATAGAATGTTAGCTCGATGTCTTAATTATCGAGATGCTATCGATGAACAATTGAGCTCCTCGCCCGAAGGATTGACTATGATGCTAACCGTGAGTGAGTGGAACCAATTAGTTATATTGATGAATTTTCTTGAAGCTTTTTTCAAGGCGACGGTTAAGTTGTCTTGCTCGTATACACCAACCGCGCATGAGTTGCTTCACCACCTCTTATTCATCGCCAAAGTGTGTGACGAAATGAAAGGTACATATTTTTTTTGAATTCGGATTTTTTTATATACTTACATATTTTTTATATACTTATATTTTTTTGAATTGCAGGAGAAACTTCCAACCCGTCTCTCGCTCCAATTGTAGAAGCTATGAAGGAGAAATTTTTAAAATATTGGGAAGAAGTACCAAAAGTGACAATTGTTGCAAATGTCCTCCATCCGACATACAAGTTACATTACACGGTAAGAATGGTAAAAAAATACAAGACTTATTTAGATTTACCGAGAGGAACCGAGGAGCCCGAAATACGAGCTTTGATTGAAGAAATGTTTACTGAATACACCAATCAAAGAAGTACCGCACAACCTACGCCCTCTACGAGATTTAGGTATATATTTTTAAAACTCATATTTTATTTACTATATATATTTTATTTACTATATATATTTTATTTCTTAATAGGTCTAATAGCCGAAGTGCATTGTTACTTGAGTTAGATGATGATGATGATGATAGTGTCATGCCAACTAACACAAATGAAGTACAAAGCTATTTTGCATTACCGAGGGCGCCGGAAGGAGTCGACGTTCTAGATTATTGGAAGAGAAATGCAAATCTTTTTCCCACTCTATCTAGTATGGCTCGTGACATATTCGCTATTCCCATGTCAACGGTGCCTTCCGAATCTTGTTTTAGTTCGGCAAATAGGATTCTTACCGATAGAAGGTACAATTTTTTTAATTCTTATTTATTTTCATAATTATTAAAATTTTCACTTATTTTTAATTATCAATAAAAGGAGCCGGTTGGGGCCAAAAGTTTTCGAGCGTCTTGTATGCCTAAAAGATTGGATTGATGCGGATGATCGAAACGAACTTATGTTAGCTCCCGCAAGTGAATATCCAAATCCAAATGTTGAAGAGACTAGTACCGCCGTCACGGATGTTGATACGGATGATGAATTTGATCCCGATGGAGAAAATCCGCATTGGTATATTGAACAAATGCGCAATATACAAATATAGGTTTGGTATTATATATGCACTCTTTAATTTTTTTTTCTAATTATTCAATATTATTATACGTCATCTAAATATTTACTAACAAAAAAAAAGTTAGAACTCCGCCTATGTTATTTTTTTAACATGGTAAATTAGTAACATAGCCGGTCTCAAGTCCGGAATAAAGGAGGAGAGTAACTTTTTTTCAACTTTTTTTCATATTGAAATTTTTTTTCTTGTAAAAAATTAGTTGCATATTTTTATTTCGAATAAAAATTGTTAACCAAATATTTTTATATTTTTATTCACATTTTTTAAATTTATTTTTTTGAATATTTTTTTGAAATCACTGTTCACGCCCGGGACCCGTCCGCCCGTCAACCCGCCCGTCCCGCCCGGGACCCGTCTCGCCCGCCGGGTCTAAGGGCGGGTTTTCCCCATCCCTCCAAACGCACCCGTCCAAACCCGTGCCCGTGCAACCCGTCAAACCCGTGCACCCGTGCCCGTGCAACCCGTTTGTGCTAGGGACCCGACCCGTGCCCGTGGCACTACACTACTCAGTACTCGGGCCATAGAGTACTGAGAAAGAGAGAACTTTCGGCGCCTGTCATCTCTCCATGAAAAACAACACGTGGATGGATACTGGAAAAAGAGAGAACTTTCGGCGCCTGTCAGCTCTCCGGGGAACATATTTTTTAGGGTAATTTTCAAAATACTCCCTGTCTTTTTTGAATATTCTAAAAAATTTCTTATTTTTTTGAAAACTCCAAAAAAATTTCTCTACCAAATTATTATTTTCAAATACTCCCTATGGGATTAAAATTAACTATGGATGGTGTTAAATATTTTTTTATGACCAAAATACCATTCTTTTTACATATTTAGTAATTAAAATAATGTTTTTGTTATTTGTATTAATTTTTAAAAAGTCCTAATTTTTTTTTAGCTTATAATAATTTTTAAAAAATAATTATCATTTGTTATATTTATATAATTTTAATATTTCATACATTATATATATTTGATTTTCATATTTTTTTACTGAAAAAATAACATAAAATAATAATAAGATGAACAATAATATTAAAAAAAACATCTTGCAAATATTTAAAAATTAAAATATCATTGATCTATTAAAAACATACATAAAAGAAAAACGAAAATAAAAATAAAATAGATGTTTAAAGAAATATTTCATATCAATATATTTTCAAGGTGTTTATTTTATTATTATCTGATGTTAGTTTTTCATGAATAATAAATGTAATATTAAAATTATACAAACACAACATTTAATAATTTTATTTTTGTGAAATCATTATATGTTAAAAATTATTTATGAATTTTCTTAAAACTAATAAAATTAATGAAAAAATAACAAAAATATACATATGAAAATAGAAGGGTATTTTGGTCAAAAAAAAAATTTAACATCATCCATGGTTAGATTTAACCCCTATAGGGAGGTATTTGAAAATAAAACTTTGGTAGAGGAGTTTTTTTGGAGTTTCCAAAAAGATAGGGGGTTTTTTAGAATATCCAAAAAAGATAGGGGTTTTTTGAAAATTTCCCTATTTTTTAAGAATAGTGATGTATACCTTCTAGTATTCTCCTTCTACGTCTTTGTTGATTTGAATATGATTTAACATTTTCAAAATTAACTCACAAAATATGATTTAACATTTAACATATTTTTTAAGAATAGTGATGTATACCTCCTAGTATTCTCCTTCTACATTTTTGATGATTTAAATATGATTTAACATTTTCAAAATTAACTCACAAAATATGATTTAACATTTAACATATTTTTTAAGAATAGTGATGTATGCCTCCTAGTATTCTCCTTCTACATCTTTGATAATTTGAATATGATTTAACATTTTCAAAATTAACTCACAAAATATGATTTAACATTTTAAATTATGATTTAATTATCTCAATTTAAAATTGAACATAAAATTAAGATGTTAAATCATAAATTAAAATGTTAATTTTTGAGATGTTAAATTATATTTACGTCATCAAGAATGTGAGAAAAAACGTGAAAGTGTATCCAACATTTTCCATTTTTTAAATAATCCTCTCTCCTGCTTCACCATTCCTCTTAGCCCTTACCCTAGTTTTCCCTCTGCTCTCTCCTTATTCGCCTTCAATAACTTCTCCCCCTTTCCGCATTACAGTCGGTCATGTCAATGAACACAACTGTTATGTCAATTTCTCATACAGTTAGTTTATTTCTCTGATTTTATTGCTTACTAAGTCATTTTTTAGAAGACGGTTGCTAACGCATTCAACAAAATTTGCACTGTCACACTCCCCATGTCATCGGAAGGCGCCACGTGGAAAAACGCATGCTTAAAAAATTATGACCAAAAATTAGACAAGTGGCCGTTATTTTCAGACAACGCCTAATATTCGAACAACGTTCAATATAATATCTGTATTCATATTTAGATAGTTGTTTTATATCTTTAAATTTCAAATTTATACTTTTCAATTTCATATTTATATCTTTTTACGATGAAAAAAATATAAATAACAACAAAAAATATCCACAATATAGAAAAGAAATAAAGATTTACATAATTATTTTATTAAATTTCACCATCATATTTATATAGTTTTACAATTAAAAAGTATTAACAACAACAAATATTTTTTTATTGTATAGAAAAATATACGATTAGTAGTAAAAATTATAACTAACAACATATCTTTAATCTATAATATAGTAAAAAGTATAAACAACAAAAAATATGTAATCTCAATTATATAAAAAAAATATAAATAAACAACAGATAATTAATCCCTAATATAACAAAAATATAGTCAAAAAAAATATAAATAAGAACAATTTTTAATCCCATGTATGGAAAAATATATATAAATTATAGTAAATAATATATAAATAATAATAAAACTCAGCATAAACATTCATATATGGATCAAGAAACGCTTGTGGGAAGAACATATATATATATATATATATATATATATATATATATATATATATATATATATATAACTTTTTTTCACTCCTTTCATTTATACTCTCAGCGCGATTGGCCGTTCTTCTTCTGCCCCGGTTCATAGGGCACTGGGCCTTGCAATGACTCACCTTCTTGCACTTGAAGCACGCACCCTTGACATCGAGACCCGTCCAAGGCTTTGACAAAAGCTAAAGATGAGTTCCAAGCGCTTTTTTGGCCAACTCAGTTCTCTTATCCATCGGTCTTTTTCTTTCTGGGCTCATCTCATATATATATATATATATATATATATATATATATATATATATATGGAGGCTAAACTACTTAATTAAGTATCAATATTTTGGTACTTAATGTTTTTTCACCATTGGATTTGTATTGAGATTTGTGAATTTAATGATATGCATAAATTTTCATGATCATTATGAAAAACACAAATCCCAATGCATATCCAATGATGAAAAAAACATTAATTACCAAAATGTTGATATTTAATTAAGTAGTTTAGCATCCTCATATATATATATATATAGGGATGCTAAGATAATTAGGTATTCATCATTTGGTACTTAGCATCTCTCTACCCTTAGATCACATCGAGATGTGTGCTAAACTAACAAACGGGACGGTAAGATTAATGATCCGTTCGTTTATTTCAGTCTCTTTCTAACCCTCCTTCTCTTCCTTATTCGACCATGAAGCGGTAATTGCTAGGAAAGAAAGATGGTGACATAATTGCTCGCCTCTCCTCCTGGCGATGGCGACCAAACACACTAGAGAGATCGTTTTGTCCCTGGTCGCCATAGTTCTTGGCTTGTTCAAACAAGAGTGGAGCTCGTATGTCTGACCATAGGGACGACGACAGAATTGCAAGAAAACCCTTTTTTTTTAGAATAAGGAAAACCCTTGTTGAGGGACACATAAGGCGTATAATACTTCTTATAGCGTGGAAGCGAGTGAAATCCAAATCGACCAGTGAAAGAGGCGAGGAAACACTTGCTCGGACCCCCCTTCCTTGTGGAGAGAAAACCCTAATTGATCGGCTACTCAGGGATTGCCCCTTCTTTTTATTGAGGTAACTCTTGTTTGATTTTAGTTGCTAGATTTCAATTCTTATTGCTCATTTCAGTTCTAATAGTATGTTTCCGCAAATTTCTTATTTGAGCATTTGGGTCCCTTTTATCATGATCCTCCTGTTTATGTGGTTCAATGTGTATGATATTAATTTTATGAATTGGTTATGAGAAATTATTGGGTGTACTTACAGAATTCATATCGATTTACTTGACAGTATCAAGCGAACCTGCCAAAATGAAGTCCTCTATTTTTGTAGATGCGCTATGAAATGATGGAACTGGTCCAGCAGTAAAAAAATTTTTTTTTTTGGAAGTTTAAAGCCCATGGGCCCCTGTAAATTTGTTCTTCAAGTAAGTTTATTTAGCTTTATACATAGGAAATATTCAAATATATCCCTCTATTCTTAAAAAACTTAAAAATCAAGTCCCTATGTAACTTATTCTATTTTTCACATATACCCCTCCAGTTTTCGACAATATATTTGTTCTATATAATCAGTGTTTTTGTTGTTCATACCATTATGAAATTTGAGATTCGAGCTAGGGTTGTTCTTCATTGTATGATTCTGGACAAACCGCTTACAATCTATTTTATCTCACTTGTACTTTTTTCCCCAACCTATTTTAACAACCTATTTTATTAATTGGTACCCGACAAGGAAATATGAAACATACGTACATCCAATGTTTGAAGCCAGCAAGCCAGTTTGGGTACACTTGGCCCAAACAATATGTGAAGTTGAGAAGAATGTCTATTTCATATAACTTCTCTTCCTAAAAAAACAAAATAATAAAGTATAAATACAAGCAAATATTATAAAGAGAACCACATCTTTTCTGATCATGGCCGACTTTTTTCAAAATAATAAAGGTCATGTCTAATTAAAAAATGTCCATAATGCATAAATCTGAATATATACCATTGCAAAATTCAATTTTGTATATCAGTGGAGATGTGAAATTGAGCAACTAATACCATTACCATTGCACAAATCAATTATGGCATATTCTCCTCATTCTGAAAAATGAACAATACTATCACAAACGAATGTTGATGAACAAAATTGAAAATTGAAATTCTGAAATTTAACCTCAAAATTAAGGAAATAACTTGTAAAATTGGAAATAATCCTAAATATGCATAATTTGATCAATCAGCTACACAATTTCGAAAATATCGAAATAAGCTGCAAAATTGAGGATGAATTTCAGTATCAACCTAAATATATGGGGAAGAATATTAGATTGTTTATCTAACTATTTAAGAGCAGAAACGTAATTATTACTCTGAAATTTGTAGAGGGGAATTATCTAACCTAAATATGCATAATTTGATCTAACTATTATATTAATATCAATATGGTTAGGGCTAGTCGTTCAGGTATATATGAGCAATTAGAAGTGAAATTGGGAAATTATAACTGATCGATAATTTACACAAGCAAGAGTTACCTTAACATTAGAAGAAGAAAGCAGCCAGTCCTCCGTCATTGATCTATTAGAGATTTCGTGCTTCAATACTAGAAGAAAGATAAACATAATTAAGGTTTGCCCACCTCAATCTTGGGAGAAATTTCCTCGCCTCTGGGCCCCGAGCAAGGGTTTGGTTCCGTCGCCAAGTCGTCAAAAGAAGAGGCGGATCGATCTCGTTGTTGCTATTGCCAGAAGAAGAGGCGATCCCATCTTCTTTTCCGCATATTATGTGGCCATTGAAGACTAGTTTCGGGGTGTGAGAGAACTAATGAAGGGAAGGAAGGTAACAGTGAGACGGAGATGAATAAACGGAGGAAAATACATCACCGTTCCGTCCATTTATTGAGCACAGATCTTAAAGTGATCCAACAATAAAAAAATGTTAAGTACCAAATGATGGATACGCTCCTCATATATATATATATATATATATATATATATATGAGAGAGGGGTTAAAGTAATTAATTAAGTATCAGTCTTTTGGTACTTAATATTTCTCCACCGTCAGATCTTTTTAAGATGTGTGTTCATGATATAACATAATTATGAGTTAACTGACGGAGGTCCATTAGCTTTCTTCTCCTTCGTCCATTAACACTCCCCGTCTGAGATGAGCAAAATGAGCAAAAGAGAGGTGGGCGACCAGGAACCTCCTAGGATTACGGCTTGGCGACGAGGAACCTCCTAGGCTACGGACTTGGCGACGACGAAAGTCTAGGGCTACTGACTTGGCGACGAGCAAACTCTAGAGCTGAGAGGTTTGGCAAGCATACTCTAGGGCTGAGAGGCTTGGCGACATAGAGGCTTGGCCACTTCTTCTGGCGGCTTGGCTACGAGACTTTGCTCGATGACAGAGAAACCCCAATTCTTCTTCGTTCTTCCTTCAAAAGCAATGTAATTTGCAAGATATGGTATGATAAAATCAATTGCATGTATGAATTTTAAATCTGATTGTGTATTTAGCAATGCAATTGCATGTATGATTTTTAAATATGATTGTGTATTTTGCTTTGATAACCTTCATTGCGATTGTGTATTTCTAAATCTGATTGTTTAAGTCCTAAAAACAAGTGAGTTTATCAATTCTTTTCTAAAATTTGTATATAATAATACTAAAATCATCTAATGTCAGGCCCAAATTGATCAATGAATGGACTTTTCCGCCACTTAAATCGATCAAAACACTTAAACACCTGTGGTAAATTCGTATATATAATACTAAAATAAACACCTGTGGTAAATTCGTATATATAATACTAAAATCGTTTAATTTCAGGCCCTAATTGAGCAATGGATGGACTTCGCCGTCACCGAAATCGATCAAAACACCTGCGGTATCCTTTTCAAATCTCATATTACATTATTTTGTATTTTAACCCATGTTTTAAGTTTATTTTAGGTCAGGTCCCTCCTTTGTTCCTTAACGTGCATCCTAGGGTTTAATGTGTGCATTAATGCGATGGCTAAGGCATTCCATCTAGCAATACTAAAAATTATTATCAATATTTTATTATATATTTAATTTGATTTTAAATATTTATACATAATTAGTAATTTATGTGTGTTTAGTTGTGCTCGTTGCAAGAGATGAAGAGTGGCGGCGAAGAAAACCCTGATGGATTCTAGCAATGAAAAACAAGTTTCGGTTTGAGAAGTTTTTTGAAATTCAGTTTTTATTTTGAGTTTAGTTATGTTGCGTGTATTGATAGCTCTGAATTTTTAATTTGAATTTTCTTTTTTAAGGAAAGATTGGGGCACCCCCTTAAATTGCCTAAAAACTATTACATGATCCTAAGTACATTGTAAAATTAAGCTAATCTATTTGTAAATTGCTAATTATAATTCTGATTATTATTTTATCTTCACCAAATTAGAAGTATTATTTCTTTTTACTCAATTTGATCCAGCCACTAACTAGGTAATGTCCGTGTAATACATCCATTGATCGTTGGGTTTTGATTGCGGAAAATTGAGTTGTTCCTTGCTAACCACGTATCATATCTCGCTCCCCGTCACCATGTATCTCATTGTCCTATCTCATTCGAGATTAAAGATCTTCGTTTAAACCAGTGGTCCGTATTAACTTTCGTTTCATCCCAATTGTAATTTGAATTAGTAATTGTTAAAAAAGAGTATCAATTGAGCAATACACCAACAAATCAATAACTTGTACTAAACTGTCATTTGTAAAATTCTTTAAAAATTTCAAAATAGTTACTTCGCAAATAACAAAAATAAAATTGAAAATGGTTTACCGTGCCAACAAAAAGAATAAAAAACTAATAATAAGTACAATAAAGTTGTTGAAACAACTAAACAAAAATCAGAAAATAATTTCATAATTACAAGGATTATTTAAACTTTTCTTATACCATACACAAACATGTAAGATGGACTAAATACAATTTCACAAATTCAAACTTTGAAGATGAACTTTTGATCCAGCATAGAGAAAGAGACGGTATTTAGTTAGCTTAACAAGATCCTCTTCTCGCATCTCGAGCAACATGGCTACATATTGTTGACTTTTAACTCTAGAAAAACAATTTCATTCGAATAAACAAACCTCAAATTCAACCCAAATTACGTCTAATTCGCCAAAGTCCAATATTGCTTACCCGTAAGTAATAAACAAATAAATCTTAGTTTCTATAGAATCTGCCAAATATACCCTAGTTGTCGTGAAATCTGCAAAATAAAAACAAATTCATCAAAAATCGGCACTAATTCACTAAAAGTGACAAAACTCTTAATTTAGTACTAGATAGACATTGATGGAAGTAAAAAACTTTAATTTCAAATTGAACTTATAAAAAAATCTTCACCTTTTGTAGGCCCTATTCATGTTCAACATCAACAGGAGCAGGGTTTAAAGATTTAACAAACCCTAAACATAAATTATTTCAATCATCACAACGATTAAGGTCTGATTTGGAACAAAAGACTAATTTTAGGGTAATTAGCTTCAAAATTTGAGACCATCACTCCATAACTATTCAAATTGGGGACAATTACACACACTCAAATACATTCAAATGAAGAGAAATAGTGGTGGCAGCAGCTACCTGATCTGGCGGCATCTCTCCTCGTCACCAAGCCGTAGTCCTAGGAGCTTTCTCGTCCCAAGTTGTAGCCCTAGGAGTTTCCTCGTCGCCAAGCCGTAGTCCTAGGAGCTTTCTCGTCCCAAGCCGTAGCCCTAGGAGTTTCCTCGTCGCGAAGTTGTAACCCTAGGAGTTTCCTCATCACCAACCTCTCTTTTGCTCATCTCAGGCGCGGGTTCATGAAGAAATGAAGGAAAAACTCTTGCCGATGAGAATATGAATATTAATGGATGTAGGAGAAGAAAGCTAATGGACCTCCGTCAGTTAACTCATCATTATGTTATATCATGAACACACATCTTAAAAAGATCTGACGGTGGAGAAGTATTAAGTACCAAAAGACTGATACTTAATTAATTACTTTAGTCCCCTCTCTCTCTCTCTCTCTCTCTCTCTCTCTCTCTCTCTCTCTCTCTCTATATATATATATATATATATATATATATATATATATATATATATATATATATATATATATATATATATATATAGAGAGAGAGAGAGAGAGAGGGGTGACTAACATACTTAATTAAGTATCAAAAATTTGGTACTTAATATTTTTTAATCATTAGATTTGTATTGAGATTTGTGTTTTGTCATCATGATCATGAAATTTTGTGCACATCATTAAATCCACAAATCTCAATGCAAATCCAATGGTTAAAAAATATTAAGTATCAAATCTTTGGTACTTATTTAAGTAGGTTAGCCTCCCTCACATATATATATATATATATATAGGATGGCTAAGATACTTAATTAAGTATCATGAGTTTGATACTTAGGATTTTTTGACCATTAGATTTGTTTTGAGATTTGTTATTTTTAATGATATTTATACTCATCATTAATGATTTCCATAAAATAATTTGATCATCATTAAATGCACAAATCTCAAAGCAAATCCAATGGTCAAAAAGTCTTAAGTACCATACTCATGGTACTTAATTAAGTATATTAACCATCCTCATATATATATATATATATATATATATATATATATATATATATATATATATATATATATATATATATATATATGTGTGTGTGTGTGTGTGTGTGTGTGTGTGTGTGTGTGTGTGTGTATATATATATCACTGTTTTAAATTGCGGCGATATTACGGCAATATTGCGGATTGAGATTTAGAACCGCAACTTCGCAATGAAATATTGCGACAAATATCGTTTTTGAAATATTGCGGATATTGCGGCGAAATATCGGTATTATTGCGGATATATCGGGTCAAAATTGCGGATAATATTCAAATCGTTGTAATTTTCTCTTCCTTCCACCAAATTAAATGAAATTTATATCGAAATCGTTCGTCTCGACTAGAGGAACGCAATGATGGGTTTGAATTTGTGAAATTTTCTCTTTTATCCTGAATTAAACACAAAACACACGTTAAAATAATTTCATCGAGAATTATTTAATATAAACATTATAACATAATTTTTTGTGATTATTTAATACTTAGTTTTCATGTTTTATTATCAAAATATTTGATAAAATATGCTCATAACATATATAACTTCTAAAATGTGTCATTTTAATCTATAAATGTATGAATTTCATAATTTTCATTGTATTTCATTGATGTTTCGATTTAAATTTTGAGTTATAGTGTTTTGATATTTTTAGGATGTCGACAAAAAAAATTCTTCAACAAAATACAAATCCAAAGATCCCGTATAATTGCCATTTTAATGGAAATTTTATGATCAATTTTTATTTACACTGAAAATGTTCCCGAACAATCAACTTTTTTATTCTTTTTAGAAAAAAATCATAAAGAAAATTTTACAATATTAATGGTGACAAAAAATATTGTGAAAAATATATTTAAACAAACTAATCGCAACGATTGTCCGCAATAAGGTCATTGCGCCGCAATTGCGCCCGCAAACGCAATCCGCTGCAAAAAAATCCGACCGCAATGGACCGCAATATCACAATTTAAAACATTGATTTCACAACCGTCCATTTCGGTAATTTTTTAGATTTACATGAAGCAAAACTCGAAACATAGTGAAAATTCATCCTAAGCCTATCTATATAATTTAAATTAAATCCAAAAACAAAAAACGAATTTCAAAATTTATTTAATGATGAATAATGTTGTAAATATTTTCGACCGTTAATTTCTTTTAAGTGTTATGATGAGTATGATAGAATTTTTTATTTTTCATGAAATTTAATCTACAACATTCTCAAATTATATAAATCATATATGGGATATGATCAATGGCCAACAATCTTGTTTGGCCAACTTCGGCCAACATCACTTATTTCACTAAATCTAAATATTATAATCGAATTTTAACCGTATAGATATGTTTTATATCATTTAGATATCATGTAGAATAAATTTTGTACAATTTTGATTTTTGTATCTAACAAAATCGATAACATATTTTCACAACTGTCCATTTCGGTAAATTTATAGATTTCCATGAAAAGAAATTCGAAACCTAGTAAAAATTCATCCTTAGCATATCTATATGATTTAAAATACATCCAAACCAAAAAAATCGAATTTCAAAATTTATTTAATGATGATTCATGTTGTAACTATTTTCGACCGTTAATTTTTTTTAAGTATTATGATAAGTATGACAGAAATTTTTATTTTTCATGAAATTGAATCTACAACATTCTCAAATAATATAAATCATATCTATACGGTTCAAATTTGATTCTCATGTTTAGATTTAGTGAAATAAGTGGTGTTGGCCGACGTTGGCCAAACAAGAGTGTTGGACATTGATCCTATCCCATCATATATATACGGTTGGAATTTGATTTTGATATTTAGATTTAGCAAAATTATCGTTGTTGGCCGACGTTGGCCAAACAAGTGTTGGCCATTGATCATATCACATATATATATATATATATATATATATATATATATATATATATATATATATATATATATATATATATATATATATATATATATATATATATATATATATATATGCTTGCTAAGGAGAATCCAAAAATAAAATCCAAAAAAAAATCTACGCGTGCAAAATATACTGATGAAACTAGCAAAATATATTATGAAAATTAGCAAAATATATTGATGAATCCAATATGTTAGCATAGTTAAAATTGAAAATAAAATAATACATTTTCAATAGTATATTTTAATAAATACAAGAATATATTTTGTTAATTTCAATAGTATATTTTGGTCTTTAGATTCTTTTTTGAATTTTTTTTCTGAATTATTGTTAGCATATATATATATATATATATATATATATATATATATATATATATATATATATATATATATATATGTTTGCTAAAGAGAATCCAAAAAATGAATCCAAAAAAATTCACGCAGGCAAAATATACTAATGAAATTAGCAAAATATATTATTTAAATGAATTTAGTGTTAAAATTTGTCATGGTATGTTAGGTATTCAAAAGAGTCCAAAAAGTGATTCTCTACGATTTTTTGCAATGTCATGGTATTAATCCTACTATAATATTTTACAAACATTTTTCTTAATCCTAATGATGCCACGTCATTTTTAATACACGCTTAATTAAATTTGTGTGTCCCGTGCGCCTGTTCCATTCTTCTCTACGTCTCTTGAGAGGGTATTATTAATAGTACTAATCGAGCTAAATGGGCCGAACGGTGATGCTTCCACGTCATCTTCAATGGGCATTATATCATCGCGTCGCTCCACACCACACTGCGGAAGAGAGTAAAATCCTAGCAGAAGAGTAAAGAAACTCTAGCCACGACGACTAAGATGAAGAGGCGAAACGCAGGGTTCTCATGCGAAAGCTGAGTTTTTCCGACCAAAGATGAGTTTTTCACTTTCCCCATTCGTCTCAGATGGTTTGCGTACGGCGAGAGCTCCATTTTTCCGGTGATTTCGACTCATAGGGTTATTCTCCGATTTTGCCTAAGAGGAAGGAAGCTCAGTACAAGGTTTTTGTGCGAGTGTATGAGAGATTTTCGTTCAAGCTGTGCTGCTTCTAGGGTTTCCTGCAATTGGTTGTTCTAGGGTTTTCTGCAGCAATTTTTTTGTGTCTTCATCAGGTTAGTTCTTCTTCTGAAACCCTAGATTGTTTGTTTAGGCTTTAGACTACGATTAGACTGTTTCTCATCCCTGGAATTTTGAAAATTTATTCATTACTATGATCCTAGATCTGATTTGCACGCTATCATTTCTCCGAACGGACACCAATTGTAAGTTTATTATTAGTTACTTACTTTTTTGTTATAATTGTGAATAAATCTTTATTTTCTGTTAGGTTTGATTTTATTGAAATACTAATATTGATCTGTTTTCTCAGGTTTGTACAAGCGATTAAGGTGAGCTGGCTTATGTGAGCCATCTAAGAGAGATACATCAGGTTAATTTTTTCATGTTACGATGTTAATTCCTTTTTTTATTTTAATGATGAATGAATCTTTATTTTTTATTAGGTTTGATTTATTGAAATACTAATATTGATCTTTTTTATTAGTATCATCTCTTCCTATTTTTTCTTCTACTTATTTTCGAATTACTTTGTCAAAAAAAATTAATTTCAGTTATTCTCTCTTCAGAGCGGAGGCACTCCCGAAACCAGAAACGGGTTGCTCGAAGTACAGAAAGGCTTCAGAGACGCAGGATTGGAATTCGCAAAACAAGTTTTTATCACGATGCAATACACTCAAATTGCTCTCAATTGCAGGGAGTTGCAATTACGCAAGAAAAATCTCTGTTGGACAACAGTCAACACGGCTAGAATCGAAGGATGGATTGCACGGTTTTCGATGTTCAACTGGGTGAGTGGCAGAACTTCAAAGATGTCTGCTGTTGGTTTGCTCCATGCTACTCTCCAAGTCCTTTTTACAATTTCCACACTTTTCAGGGACTAGATTGAAAAATACCAGCATTTAACTATTTATAACTGATTATTGCAAGGAATTAATATAAGAGAAATGCTGGCCAAAGCTGCTTTCGTGGACGATGCTACTCGGTCTGCTGTGGTGAGTACACTGTACAAATATCATATATTATTGCAATTTACAGAAATGCTCCTGCATTCTGACTAAATTACAAAAATGCCCCTGTATTATTGGTAAATGTAGATAAGAGAGAATCATGCTGCATTGCTTGCAATGTGCTGGTATTGGGTTACTGATGAAATCGGATCCAAAATTAACTAATTTCATAATTTTAATTTAATTACTATTTATATGCATATGAATTAACAGTATTATATATATTTTTAATTATTGTTAGGATATGGTGGTTCTTCTATACAATAATATATTGGGATTTTATTTTTGGCACAAAATTAGGATTTTGGACAATTAGGATTTCGGCACAATGCTTTATTGTGAACAACAAAGGTACCAAACTTTTTACTGAAAAATTATAGCTATATTTATTCTGCATAAAACAAAAAGGATAAAACCGAAAAAAATTCAATTGTTTCATAACATATAAATATTAGGAAACCAAAACGCCACAAATAACTCCGAATTAATCAAATGCAGAACAAGGAATTTAGTTGCACAACACAAATATGCGACATCAACGTCCAGACACGCTGGTAATGCGACGCATGCAAGCTAAGTAACACAAAAGTGAAAGGTTAGAGATCAACACCGATGCGACATTTGTCGAGACGTCATAAAAAACATAGCACCATTGCAACGCAACGAAACCAACACAAATAATGACAAGAAACATCTCTGATCAAATCCCCGCAGAGCCAAATCCATCGAAAAAAACATCATGGAAAAACGAGTCAATCCGAGATAAGAAAATCATTCAACATCAACACATCAACAGTGCCAAAGATGCCATCAAAATACACCGGTTCCAATAAAGCGCTTCACAGATACGAATGAACCACTTATTTAACCTTCTTTCTATAAAAAACATACGGGAATATAAAAACCACCAACAGAACTACTTTGCTCACAACTAGCACTAGCTCACACGGGAAAGAAAAGATGGATTATGCGAGTACAGCACCAAACAAGGAATCAGCAAAAAACCAAGCTATAAAGAAAGTATTAATCAGGTAAACACAAAACTTTCGTATAAAAAAAGTATTAACAAAAAATAAATCATTATGTCTCTTTGTCAACAGAGCTACATCTGACAAAATATGAAAGTTAAGAAACAAGAGATGTTTTGCTCTTTTTTCTCGACAAACTAAGTTGACATTCCTTTTTGTTGTGGTAGTTGAGAAGATTTGATAAAAAAACTTGCAGTAATTGAAAGAAACGTTAAGACTTTTTAGTTTTTATTGTAAATAAGCTATATACTTTAGTTTGTGTTTGTGCAATGCTTTTTGTGAGATGAAACATTATGGACAGTAACAAAATCAGTATCTCTCTCTCTTTACATTCATTACTCACATATCCTTTGTTTCCTAACAGAAAAAAGACTCCTCTACAGATAACATACACACACCTCATCAAAAAATAGACACGATACAAGTCGATGCAAATAAACCTTCTTATAAAGCAAACAACAAACCAAAATAATGCACGACAAAACTGAAAATAAGCAAATATTGAAAGAAAAAAACCATAAAAAGGTGTTCCAAATAGTACCGTCGATACTAACAAACCCGCGCAATAGCGCGAGGGTAACGCTAGTTAGTTATTAACTTATTACATCTGGGTGCCTTCACTGGGTGTGACATCTCACACAGTCCCCAGCCCCTCTCCATTGTTATCTTCAAAGCGTCTCTTCTCTTTCTGTCTTCTCTTCCAAGCCGCACTCTTCCAAGCCCCTCTCCTCTTCCAAGCCGCACTCTTCCAAGCCCCTCTCCTCTTCCAAGCCGCACTCTTCCAAGCCCCTCTCCTCTTCCAAGCCGCACTCTGCGTTGCTTCTCCGCTTAATCGACGGCTCTTTCGATCGTCGCCTGTAGATTTAGGGTTTCTGTTCATGATGTTGGTTTTGTCGTGGGAAAACTTCTCTAATCCTCCGATCACCTGATCGACATCCTCGCATCTCCTCCCTCTCTAATCAACCGACATGGCTTCTCAGACAAGCTTTCGAGTGACCAGATGGAGGTGGGTGTTCTCCTGCCAATTTCACGCGGTTCAAGAGGTTGGTCGTCAGTCTAGCATCAGATTCTTCTCTCCTATCTCGCAACTTTTACTTTTCTTCTCTCCATCTCCCGGGCTGAATGGGGTTATTCATTATTTATGACAACACATCAGGAAATTGTTTGTTCTTGAAAAGAGTGAATTGGGCGATCTCTCAATCTTCACTGATTTTCCTCTTCTGTTCTTCTCAATTTTGAGGTCAGTAATTTGCTAATTTGATTTCTTTTTTTTGCATTTTGTTGTACCAAATTTATACTTTGTGTTTATTAATTGTTGTTTTAGTTCTTACTTATTGCTTTTTTGTGTTATTTATGTATCTTTTCTTTGTTTGTTGAGATATTAATTATGTTGAATTTTATCTGAAGTTATGTTCTTCTCAATTTTGAGAAATCTTTTGTTGATTTTAATCCGAATTTCATGTTTTAATTGATCATTTTTATTATCTACTTAATAGTGATAGTGAAAAGATGAGTTCAGTGGCTTTGAATAAGATGAAGCGACGATTGGAAGATTTGGTCATGGCTAAGGTCGAGAGTCATCCTGCTTGACTGCTAAGGTATTTTTTTGTTCATCTGGGTTTTTATGTAGTGTAGTTTCATTTCTTTCAGGGTATATCGATTTTGAGTGAATTTAGGGTCTTTGTTCAGTTAATGCTGTGTATATCAATTTGGTTAGTAGGATATTAATAATTTGATTACATGATATAATTATGTTAATTTTAATGATTTTTTCGGGTTTCTGTCAGAATCTGCGCAGTTTCTGTTGACAATTTGATTAGACCAATGGCAAATCCGTTAATGTATTCAATTGAGCTGCCAATCAAATATGCACGGTCTACAATAAAATTAAAAAAAACTTCCGAAACCTCTCCTGCGATTTGAAGGTCAATTTTCTGCATTAATACTCTAATACATTAATGTTAAATGTAATAAAATGCAGATTTGAATGTCAATAGAATCGCGCCACCTCACGAAGGCTCGGAGTTGGGTATTGGAGATGCAGCTCTAATTAGGGTCCTTGGTGAAGTTTATGGAAGGAACGATGATCAAGTTAAAATGCAATTAAAGGTAAAAAATGGATTTCAGTATTTTAAATTAATCTGTAAATTAATTGAATTTGCAATTTGTATTTTAGGAGCTTTCACAAGGGAGAATGTTAACTTACTTCACAAATCCTCAAAAAGAAGAAATCTCAAATCTTGACAATAACAAAAGTGGTACCCTCCCGCCTTTCTAATTTTAATTTCTTCTTTCAATTATAGTCGAAAATACGAATTGGTTTAGCAGAAAAAACTGTGCTTGTCGCACTGGCCCAAGCCTCAGTTTATTGTAAAAAATTGATCTTCTCTAGACGAGGTAAATCATAAAAATATCACATATGCCCCTACAAAAATTTAACAGTTTTTTTTCTGACTTGTGCTGCGAAAATAATGAAGCACGTGTACTCAGTACTACCTATATACAACAAGATAGTCCCCGCCATTCAAAAGGTGGGAGTCTGTAAGCTTCTAGAAATTTGCAAATTCTCTCTAGGATTTCCAGTGGGGCCCATGCTTGCAAAGCCTACGAAAGCGGTGTCATAAATTCTCGATAAGTTTCAAGGAAGCGAATTCAGTTGTGAATAGTATGATGGTGAACGTGCAGGTTTACAAAATGGCCCCTCTGTTTATTTTCTTTTTAGGGAATTTTGCTAAAAAGTCCTTTTATGATTTATATTTTGAAAATACATTGCATGGAGGATGGGACGGTGGAGACATGTAGTACAAATGCTGAGAAAAATACCGGCAAGTATCATGATGTTGTTAATGCAGGGACAAAGTATGTAATTAATTAGTCATTTTTTCAAAAAGTATAATAAGTTAAAAATATATAATAATTTGTATTATTTTTATGCAGATTTAAGAAGCCTAATGTGAAGTCATTTGTGTTGGACTGTGAAATCGTGGCTTACGACCGTGAAAAAAATAGCATTTTGTCCTTTCAGGTTTATATATTTATATTTTTTATTTTCGTTATTTATTTCGTAATAAATGTGAATTAATATTTTTTTTTATGCAGATACTTAGTACTAGGGCTCTTAAAAGGAGTAATAATAAGCAATATTAAAGTAGCAGTGTGTACATATGCATTTGATATTTCGTATGTAAATGACCAACCTCTCTTACAGGAGAACCTCAAAGTTTGCAGAGAGATATTAAATTAGTAATAATAATTTTTACAACTAACCCCCTAATTTTTCTGGTATTTATTTGAGCATTTAAAAGACTCTTTTGAGGAGATTCCTAGAATATTCCAATTTGTAACTGCAATCACATCGAATGATTTGGAGGGGATTCTTGAAATATTTCTTGTGATGAGTATTTCAGTTTTTCAGTATTTACGATTTTGCCCCTGATATTTATTTATGTATCATTTATTTTTCAGCTATGACTACCAGCGACGAACATGAATTAGGAGTCAAAGTCAAACTGCCATTCTTGTCAAAAGGTATATTGTAAACCTAACTCCTTTTTTTTATTAAATATTTATAAGATTAATTTAATTATATGATATTTGTTATTTTTGTGTGTATTTAGTTCAAGTTGCCAAATGGAACTAACAATAAAAGTAGTTATTATTTTACATATGTTATATTATTAATTTGTAATAAATAACTTTGGTAAAATCACTTTAAAAAGAGAAGAATATTTGTTAATCAATATTTGTGGTTTCAATAAGCCATACTATAATATTTATATTTATTGAAGATTGAGTTTTGTACAAGCTTTTAAAAAGTTTAAAAATTCTTTTTTCAAAAGTGAAATATTGATGACAGAGATGAAAGCTAAGATGATAAGATAATCAAACAAATTTGACATGGGTTGCAAGAATAATAAATTAACATAAATAAATAAAATTTCAACAAATAAACACATTGAATATATAGATCAAGCTGTTGAATTTTTTCCTTACAAAAGGATCATGTCGGTGCCATAATATTCTGCATGATTAAAATAATTATGTAAGTATTTTAATTCGTTTTAATATATGGAATAAAGCTAGAGGAATACTATCATATTATAAAAAAAATAATATATGGATTAATGCTTGAGGAATACTATCATATTATAAAATAGTTAATATACGTTTAATGTTAGAGGAATACTATCATAATATAAAATAGTTCAAATTTGCTTTTATGTAATTGGAACTTCGATACTAAAATAGAGCAATAACAACAAACTTAAAATCTCCGCAGCGAAGCGCGGGTATTTTCCTAGTGTTAGGTATTCCTCTGATGGATTTCGTTGATAAAAAAATTTTGAATATGGTGTTGCAGTTTTCTTCAATTCATTTGTTTTGTGTTTCTTCCAAATCCAGTACAGATTTGGTAACTTGGTAACGAGGGTTTTATCCATACAAAATGGCGATTCACTAGAACCATGAGCCAGTCCACATTTGAGCCTCAATTTCACTGTTGAGATCAAATTGACGAGGTTCATATCTTTGTACTATTCACAGTTTTTATTATCATTTTTTTTCGATAATAAATAAAGAAAGTTCATATGTCCCCCTTTCATTGATGTTAATGGGGATCGAACCCACAACGTCTCACAAGACACGGTTTTTTGTGTCTCACAATCAACCAACAAGACCACGGACCCATTGACTTTTATTATGTTTTATTTTTGTTAATTTTCACTTATTTCAGCGAGTTCGGCGATTTTCAACAATTTCAGCGATTTATATGTTTTAATGTCTTCCAAACTCCCACTAGAGTGTCTTCTTACTGATTATTTCGTTTCAGAATTATTGCTCAAACCTCTCGAAGACCCTCATGCGCGATGTAATCGAAGGTGTATCCTTAAATATTACAACTATTGTTTGTGAAATATACTCATTTCTAGAAAGAGACTGTTAATTTATTGACTTCTTTTTTTTTTTTTTTTTTGAAGAAAATAGAGTGGGCTCGTAGGTCCCACATCTATTGTTAAATATATTAAAATATTACAAATATTCATTACAATACTCAACTCAATCATAATAAATAAAAAAAATCAATCATAAATCAATTCCTAATTTTACTTAAAACCGGATTGATAGCAGATGAAAATCAGGAATGAAATTCCTTTTTAACATCCAAGATTGACTTTCCTTTCTAAAGAAACCAGGAAAGACTATCACTTTGAAAACCATGATTGGATTTCCTTTCTAAAAACCAGGAAAAGGAAAGATGTTTAATCACCTTCTCCCCTCCGACAAGCATGTATTCATCTTTCTCACTTTTCTTACAGCGCCCACAGAAACAACCTTCGCCCACCTCCTACTTCGCTCATACTCATCCGCAACTCCCGCCTCCTCTGAAACCCTAGCTTCATCACCCCTCCCTTTTCCACCTTCCTACCCCACTACCTCATCCCATACTCATCCTCAATTCCCGCCTCCTCTGAAACCCTAGCTTCATCAATTGTCAGATTATAAGCCTTCATAAAATCATTTCGATCCTGTATAATAATCTCAAACAACCGATTAACTGAGAAATTAGAACCATGAAAAATTCTTCTACATCTCTCCTTCCACACATGATAAATCATCAATCCAATTATCTGCTTGATCATCAATGGAGTTTCCTGGCATAGAATTATTTTTAATGGATCTGGATTTGGTGGTATGTCAGATTTCAGGTAATTTCTAACCCTTAACCACATCAATTTCATGTAATTGCAATCCTCAAGAAGATGATTTACTGTTTCCTCTTTAATTTTGCACAAAACACATCGGTTTGCTAAAATCCATCCTTTCCTTTGCAGATTATCAATAGTTGAGATCTTATTTTGAGAAATTAACCATAGAAAAACATGGATTCTCCCAGGTAACTTAATCCTCCAAATAAATTTCAATTCTTCCCTATTAATTCCAGACAAACCCATGTAACAATTTCTGACTTCAAATTTTCCTTTTGAGGTACCCATCCAATCAACCCTATCCTCCTCATCTGGTACCAAATCAACTGCCAAACAAGACTGATACATCTCCTCAATCTGAATCTCAGCAATCATGGATATTGGTTCTCTAATCTTGAAAATGGTATGTAATTCATTCTCTTTTAATTCCAAAATTACATCCATTAGGGTTAAGTCATAAATTTGCACAAATGAATATAATTCAGGATATTTTGAACACATCCTTTCTCCCAACCAATTATCTGTCCAAAAATTTATTAATTTCCCATTTCCAATGTGAATTTGAGAATTTTGTCTAAAATATTCCAATAATTTCATAGTATCATTCCAGAAATAGGATAATTTTTGATCATAAATAGAATTTAATTTTCCAAAATTCTGAATCTGTCCCACTAATTTATTCCATTTAATATTCTCCTCTGTTAGGTTATAATATTTCCAAATCCATTTAATTAATAATGAATCATTAAAAATTCCCAAATTTATAATACCTAATCCTCCAAATTTTTTTGGCAAACAACAAGATGTCCAATTTGCCAAATAATATCCATGCTCCTTATTTCCCCTCCACAGAAAATTCCTTCTATACTTATCAATAGCTTTTATCACCCATTTTGGGAATTTAAAAACACTAAGATAATAAACTGCCATAGCAGTCAAAATTGAATTAATTAATATCAATCTTCCATGAATATTTAAAAAATTACCTTTCCACCCCTCCAATCTTAACTGAATTTTAGAAATCAATCTCCTATATTCTTCCT
This sequence comes from Luzula sylvatica, assembly GCA_946800325.1. NCBI lineage: Eukaryota > Viridiplantae > Streptophyta > Magnoliopsida > Poales > Juncaceae > Luzula > Luzula sylvatica. The sequence goes on along the minus strand of OX326961.1, from coordinate 15,496,906 downwards.
TAGGTGGTTTCTTAAAATGTAAAGGTAGTCCCAAATAGGTCATAGGCAATTTTCCTATTGGGCATCCAATTTCCTTAGATAAATTCTGTAAAATCTCCTTTTCCACATTTAGTCCAATAATTTCTGATTTATGAAAATTTATTTCCAAACCAGATTCATTTCCAAATATATTCAGAATATGTTTTAATCTCTTAATATTCATCAAGTTAGGTTTTAAGAAAAAAATAGAATCATCAGCGTAAAATAATGATGAAACTATTCCATTCATAGGTCTCTGCAAATAACCTTTTTCACAAAATCCCTCAATTAATCTAGATAATACATCCATGATTAATATAAATAAATATGTTGAAATAGGGTCCCCTTGTCGTAAGCCCCTATTCAAATGTATAAATTTCCCTGGTACTCCATTCAATAGAATTCTAGTTGAACCTCCTAGAATTGATTTCTGAATCCAATAGATCCAATTTTCCCCAAATCCCCTAGCCTTTAAAACTTTAATTAGAAATTCCCATGAAATAGAATCAAAAGCTTTATAAATATCAGCTTTAAAAATCAATAATTCCTTATTAGTTTTTTGGGCTTTGCATAATACCTCTCTTGCATAAATATAGTTATCTGAAATAGTTCTGCCTTTTAGAAACCCTAATTGTTTGGGGTCAATCATAGCTCCTATTACCAATTTTAATCTATTAGCCATAATTTTTGAAAAAATCCTCTGTATAGAGCTAATTAAGCTGATGGGCCTATAGTCTTTCACCTCCAGTGCATCATTTCTCTTAGGAATTAGGGCAATATATGATGAGTTATAATTTGATAAACCAATCTTAGCCTCTTTATTTAATAATAATAAAAGTTCATCTTTTAAAAATTCCCAATATTTTTTAAAAAATTCCCCATTAAATCCCTCTGGCCCAGGGGATTTATTTGCTTTCCATTTATCAATTACTTCTTTAATTTCCTCCATTTTTATTTCCTGATCCAGAAAGTCCAAATTTAAATTTTTATTCTCATAAATCTGATCTAAATTTAATCTTCCACCAACCTCAATCTCAGATTTAGGAGAATATTTTTTACCCATAAGATTCCTGTAAAAATTAAATAATATTTTGGATTTATCCTTATGATTTTGTGACAAAATATCCTTATCCTTCAAAACTGGAATCATTAATTTGTTTTTTTTTATTGTGGCATGAAGGTGAAAAAACCTAGAATTTGTATCTCCTTGTTTTATCCATAAATATTTGGATCTTTGTTTCCAATACAAATCATTTTCCAAAACTAGCACATTATATCTCTCCTTAGATTGTATTTTAAGCCAGTTCTCAATTGGATTTAATTCCTTATTTTCTTGTAAATTCTCCATCCAATTAATTGTTTTTAAACAATTCATAAGATAAGTTTTATAATTTCCAGCTCTTTTATAATTCCATTCAACCAATCTCTTACCCAAAGCCTCCAATTTTGCATAAAATTCCTCCCAATTTTCTGAAATAGTAGCCTTTAAATGATTAATAATAATAATATCAGCCTCTTTATTAATCAACCATGCATTTTCAAATCTAAAACCTCTATGAATTGGAAAAGAGGTAGTAGCTGTATAAATAATAGGAACATGATCTGAAATAGATTGAGGAATAGATAATTGATTTGAATTTGGAAATTCAATAATCCATTCCTTATTAAAAATATATCTGTCCAATCTGGCATGTGCCAAAGTAGAATTCCATGTGAATTGCCTTCCAAATAAAGGAAGATTTATCAATTCTCTATTTTGTAAAAATTCCATAAATAATTTAGTATTATTAGCATCTCTATCTGTACCTCCTCTTTCCTCATGTGTTAAAACCATATTAAAATCCCCAAAAATAGCCCATGGAATATTCAAATTATCACCAATATCCTCCAATTCTGATAAAAAATTCTTTTTAATTGATTTATCTACTGGTCCATATACCCCAGTGAGATGAATCCTATTATTATTCCATTTACATTGCAAGTTAATTGATATAGAAAATTCTCTAATATCCTCATTTTTAAATTCAAAAAAATCACCATTCCAAATTACTAAAATACCCCCTGAAGCTCCTTCACTCTTCTTATACTTAAATTCCTTCAATCTTAATCCACAGAGATCTTTAACAATATCCATATCTATAATTTCCATCTTAGTCTCTTGAATACATACAATATCAGGCTTTTCTCTAATTATATAATTTTTTATTAATATCCTCTTATTTTTATCATTCATACCCCTCACATTCCATGAAAAAATCTTTAATTTTTTAAATATCATTGATCACTTAATGCTCTATTCTGTGCAACAACAGAATCACACATCAGCCCTGTAATAATCTTCTTTGTAGGATCATTTACTTCAATACCCTGACTTTTTAATATATCAAAAATATCCTTCTCATTCATAAAAACTTTTCCCTCTAAATTTATCTCTTCAGGTTTATCAAACTTCTTCTTAATTCCTTTATTTTTCTTTGCAACTCCTCCCTCCATATGTTTATATTGAACAATTTGAGCTTTTTGAATAGGAGATTGATAAAAACCACTTTGTTTGGATAATAATCTTGCACTTCTCCTTTGGTCTTCAATATTTATAACCATTTTTTTATTTTTAATCTCCAATTTAGTATCAGTAATATTTACATTATTATCATTTATCTCCATTATCTCATCCTTTTCTGCAACTTCTGTGATCTTTAGGTTAATATGAGAAACTGGTTCAATCTCCATCTCTGGATCAAGTTCAATTACAGGAATAATCTCCATATTGGTATGATCATTTTCATTTAATTCACCATCCTGCTGTGAAATGCCAGTTAAATCATTATAATAATCACCAATATTCTCCTGTATTTCTTTCCCCTCTAAAAGTCCTCCTATATTTTCCTTTGGCTCAGAATCAATTAGGGTTTTATCATCCATTTTTGAATTAGGGTTTGGTGGATTTAGAATCTTTATAAACCATTCCTTATGAAAACATATAGCCAAGTATACTTTTTCATTAGTCTCTCTACACCTCTCTATTCCTCCACTGGACTCTCCATTCCACAATTTTTTCATTTTTTGCATATAAACCCTTTCAAATTTAGATATAAAGCATAAGTCCCTCCAATTAAATAAGTCAATCTTAAATTTAGGTTTACACTTATTAAAAACCAATAAATTCCCTAAATTATTAACTGGCCCTATATCATATATCTCCTTAGTTACTTCCTCCTTTTGTACATCTTCCATAAATACCCCTGGCTTAATTACTTCATCCTGTTGTACATCTTCTTTAAATACTTCTTCCTTTTGTACTTCCTCCTTCTTAACCCTCCATTCTTTCTTATATTTTCCTTTCCAAAAATTCTTCTTCTTATGAGTTGCCTTTTTTTTAAATTTTGGCATTCTATTCTCATTTTGTTTTGTAATGGAAATAATAATATCCTTACCATTTACACCTCTTGCACATATTTCATCAGGAATAATACTCAATTTATCTCCTATTATCTTTAATCTTAATTTATCAATATATTCTTTTTCCACAGAAAATTTGCCTATCTCCAGAATTGATCCAAATGAAGCTACCAATTTTCCTAGAGCCAAATGAGTACAGATCACCAAAGGTACATTACTAAGATAGATGAATTTTTTGAAATTATCCTTTTCCCCCAAATCTGAGAAATAAACCACTGTTTTAGTCAAACAATATTGATTGTTAACAGATTCTCCCGTGGATACAATTGGCTTGGAAAAGACTTTTGGTATCATCTCTTGATTTGGTTTTTCTTTGTGAATTGGTTTAATTGGCTGTAAAATATTTTTTGGTTGATTTGGCTGTATAATTTTCTTTGGTTGAGTTTGAGTGCAATTTTTGTATAAATGGCCTGATTTTTTGCATTGCAAACATCTCGGTGGATTTGTGCATGTAGCTTTAAAATGCTCTTTTGATAAGCATTTAAAACATCTGTTTTTAAACATACTCAATTGATGAGTTTGAATCACTGGATTTGCACTCACAAACTTCTTCTTAAAGTTCCACTGTAAATCTTCTTTTAATCCATCTCTTAAGATCTGAGCATAACTCATTTTTTTTTCATTTAATCTTCCCTCCTCAATCGCTAATTTTACTCCTTGCCTCATTAAAACTTTTCGATGGAAATCTCTTTCAAGAAATAAGATCTTCCCAAATTTTTTGATCAATCAATTGAAGAGAATACTTAAGGTGGTAGTAGTGATTTGAATTGCTCTTACGAGTATATTCTTATCTCTATTTTCAACCTAAAAGTAATCTCCTAAGCCCGCTACACCCTTTCGGGGCTATGGCCTAGCTCAAATTGATCAATCAATCAATCTTATAACTCCAAAGCTTTCAGTTCTAATTTCTTGAGATTTTCTTGAAATCGCCTTTCTTGAAAGAGAGAAAATCGCCTTTCCAATTTATTGACTTCTAATTAGATATATGTTTCTTTTGACGAAATTTTTTGGAAACAATCAGTCAAATCCGGCTCAATTTAAATTTATTATGTACTAACATTAAGCATAATTTAACTATGATATGTCAATGGTGATGTATTATTAGTGCATGGAGAGAATTTGTAAGTTCACAATAACGCAAAGGCTTGAATGTTGTTGAGCTTAAAAATCTTCTAAAACATTGCGATTCGGGTAATTATTATATTTTAAAAACCCTGATTGAATGTTGTTGAGCTTTTTGGAGTCTAATCTCAGTTAAATAGAGATACAATCTTAAGGGAGTTCTATGTCAGATCTTTTTTTCAAAAAGGTATTTTGGTTAAATATCTAACTAATAATTTTTGTGATAAGATTGTAATGTATTGTTATTATTTAATGCTAAGTAAAATATGAAATCGTGTATTAATAATTGATAAATATGCAAAATATCTTTTTGAGAAAAAGTCTATTATTTAACTTCCCAAAATCTTAATATTTAAGGTAAACTGAGATGAATTTATCAGAATTGGAGACTCGATTTATTTCTGTCATGATTTCTGCATATGAAGAATCTTCCATGATTAAATGTGCTGAAAATTAGAGAAAATGAGTTAATTTTTGTACTTCAATTTCAATTTGCTTTCTAGTAGATATATTTATTTATTCAGTTAATGCACTAATTTCGCAAATCAGAAGATTGTTGGCTACCCCTAATTTGGATTAGGGAAATTATACCGTGCCCCTCAAACCCACTCCAACACCCTCTATCCGTACACTCTCCCTCAATTAACAATTAATCCCCCACTTAATTAATCCAATCCCACTCAATTAACAAATAATGAATATTAATTATTAATGATTAATTCACGTGTATCTTAAATAAATACTAATTAATCACTAATCGGATTTATTTGAGTTAATTAAAAACATCATTAACCACTAATCCACCAGATCGGCAATCTTGGAGGAATCTGGGGGAATGGTAAATAACCTCTTTGGATTAAATGGAAGCCGGTTGTGATTTAACATAAATTTGACCAAGACTTAATGTGTAGGGTTGAATTTGACTGAGGTTCTTGACAAGGTTGTCCTTTTCTCCCTAGAAATATATTAATGAAAATATAATCTTAAATAAAATAATTATGAAAATCATAATTGCACATATACTGGACAAATGTCGGACGACATAATCAGTATGAACGTGGAAAACCAACATTGATATTGTTTTTTTTTTTTTTTTAAGGAAAAAAGTGAGGGGTTACTCGTACCCCTTTCATTTTTCATTGCTTAAAAACCAGTCTTTTTACAACCATTTCACTAGTATCCTATTCTTTAATTCCCTCCTAACCTAATGAGCTGAAATTAATCTAATTTACATATGTATTACTTAGTTACCTATTTCCTATTTTTCTAAGTTATGCTCCTTTCCCTTTCCCCCTCTCTTGTCCATGCCGTCACCAGACTATTTGTGTGTCTCCAGCAGCCTGCTATGGTCATCGGTTTCATGTTAAAAATAGCTTGATTCCTGGCTAGCCATGTTGAGTATCGTGTTGCCCACCACCATCGGTCCCAATCTTCAATTTGGTCTTTATTTTTCCCTTGTCTTCCTTTGATCCAATCTTCCGCGTTTCTGTCCCTATATTGCCAGTTCTTCTTCAAACAACATTCCACCCATACCGATGTGAATAGTGAACATTCGGAGAATAGATGTTGTGTCGATTCGATTGTGTCCGCTGTGCAGCATACGTTGGATCCCGTTTGTGGCCAGTTTCTTTTCATCAGGTTTTGCCTTGTTAGTAGTTTGTCGTTAATTTGAAGCCACCCAAAGATTTTTATTTTTGTCGGTAAGTGCATTTTCCACAGTGCTTGATTCTGCATGTTACATATCCCTCGATTCGTGATAATTCTATAAGTTGCTTTCGCACTGAAATTGCCATTGGTTGTATTCCCTCCCCACCTCCACCTCATCTTGTCTTGGTCGTCTTCGTGTTCGTGTTTGAATTGTGTTAAGTCATCTAGAAGTGAATGCAATTCCTGAGCCGCGACGTTTGATAAATCGGGTAGCAGTTTGAGATCCCACATTATAGAGTCCCCCCTCTCTCCCTTTGCTTCTTGTACTGTTAGGTCCGGTTTTGTTGTGTATGTAGTTAGTATTGGATATACGTTTGCTATTGTTATCGTCAACAACATCAACTTACGTTCACAGGTATGTTATTTTCAACAAAAATTGATTTCATTATTTTCTCTAATATAAATAGTTTATTTTCAACATGTATTACTCGGGATTATTTTCTCTAATAAAAATGACACATAGTTTTTTGTAGTTACATTTTGTATGTATTCAATTTTCTTTTTTGGATTATTTTTTCTAAATTTTTAACAAAATTTGTAAGTAGTTACATTTTGTATGCATCCAATTTTCTCTTTTGAAGGTTCTGGTATATCTCTTATTATTTTGATTATGGAATATTTTATTTCTTATGCATATTAACTCCTCCCATTAAATTGACCCCAGTTTGGCTCAAGCCTCAACCCTGAAAAGCCTCCTTTTACGGTTATCCACCCCAAACAAAACATACACAGTAATACATCCTGAGGGGGCGTTTGGTTGGAGCTTTGAAGAACGCCTTGGCATAAAGTATGCCAAGGAATTCAATGCCAAGGCATATTATTCCTTGGAATACTTGATTACCATGTTTGGTTAGAAATTTATTTATTCCATGGCATGCTAATTCATCACAAATGTAAAATTTTTAAACGTCATTCTATATTTGCAAAACTAACATATTTATACTAAATGTTTGTTATAAAATAAATAACTAATCCAAAAAAATAATTCAAATTATAAAAATAATTATTTATTGTCAACAAAATATTATAAATCAAGCAACATATTATTATAAAATTGATTCCTAAGGGGGCGTTTATTTATATGGAGTTTATTTATATTCTTCCGGGATGGGAAGGATCGGTTGCGGATTCACGAGTACTTCGCGATGCTATTTCTAGGACAAATGGATTGAAAATACCTCAAGGTAAATTATACTTTCTCACAAATATTTACAAATTATTTGGTACTAGAATGGAATTTTTTATAATCCAGTAAGAATTTGGTACAAATTATCTTCAAATTGTATTTTTTTTTTTTTACATATCTTATCATCGAATATCTTATAAATATCTTATACATATCTTAATACAGATTTTCTCTTTGGTACTAGAATGCTATTTCTAGGACAAATGAATTTGGTACAGATTTTCTCTTTTGCGTAAATTAATTTAATATTTTCTAATTTAATATTTTGTTATGTAGGTCAATATTATCTTTGTGATGCCGGTTATCCAAATGGAGAAGGATTTCTTGCACCATATTTTATTATGGCAATGATATATTTTGTTGTATTTTTTATTTTATTCTAGTATATTTTATGACAACAATTTAATATAAATATATTAATTTAATGAATATGTTGTTTTTATAAGTACAATATGATATGACATGTAATTTCTTTTCCATGGGAATAGAGAAAAGCCACCAATTTTGGTGGTAATCCTATTCCCAACAATTATGCCCTAGGGAATGGAGTATTCCGTTACTTTATTACCTAGCGCGCAAACCAAACATGGGAATGGAATCCATGCTGGAGTATGCCAAGGCATTCTCATTCCAAAGCTCCAACCAAACGCCCCCTGAGTGTTATTTCTATTGGTCTCACTCATTCTCTATACTCCCACAACAAAATCCTTTGTTCCCCAAACGAACCCACCCTAAAACAAGCGAGAGAAAGAGAGAACGGCGAAGCGATATGGACTTCTTCCAGAGAAGGGAGCGACGGGTAGGGAGAGTGGGAGAAAGAGAGCGAGGCGCTCAACACATCGGAGACGGCAGTGGATCGCAAAGTTGAGAAGCGACAGAGACGGCAACAGAGCCCTCTCCGCGGCCGAGAAGCGGCATATGGCACGCTACTTGACGGTCCTTTCTCCACTGCCACTGCGAGGAGCTTCATAGAATCGAGGAATCGAGGAAGCGAGCTTTATATAATATCGAAATCTTCCCTGAGCAGGCCACTTTCTTCCTATCCCACCCTTCTTTGATGGTGCCTGGTGGATTTGTTAGCGGCTCCATTTTTGCGGCAGGAGGCTGCATAATAGTTGGTGGTCGATGCATTTTAATGGTGCCTGGTGGATTTGTTACCTCCAACACTATTTCGGCGGTGAGCAGTGGGTTTATGGTTTCTTTCTTCTCCTGTGACAAGAGACAAGAACGAAAGGTGAGGTCATTAATAGCCTTGAGAACTCAGGTGAGGTCATTAATACTCTTTTTTTTTTTTGTTGATATACAAGGTTTTGAAAGACTTAGAAGATGGATTCAGTTCGATCAATGATGAGCTCAAAATCTTGGTATGTACAAGTTTTGTACTTGAATTGAATTGCCATTTCTCATTTATATGGTAATTTATTGGTTCTACTACTGATCTCGGTCGATTCTGCATTGTTGGTCTGAGACTCTGAATAGTTAGTAAATAATGAGTGGTGCAAGGGCCTAATTGCATATTTTACAGGTTGAGATGAATCTGGTACTTCTAGAGAGGGGTCGTGGATAGTAAACATGCTCAAAATTTTGTAAAAAGTTCGTTTTCTTTTAATTGATAACAACTTAGGCCTAATTACATGAATTAATGTTTCGAGTAACCTAATTTTTGTCAATTCTTGAATCGTTACTATGTTTGACACTTTAATTTTGAAAACTTTTTGCAGTCTATTCACTCTTTAATATCAAATGGTGCAATTGATGCTTGTAATTCTACTCATACAGGTTTGTGTTGAATTCCCTTCGGCAAATTTTCATGTTAGTACATACAAATATAAAATTGCATAATTACTCCTTCACAAGTATGAATTTCAGCAACTTTCGATCTGTTTATCTTATTATTAATTCTTAAAAATTTGGTTGAAGTTCCATCAAAATTGTTTCTTCTAATCAAATGTCCTTGCAATTTCAATTTGCATCTCCATTTTTTGCCAACATGTGATTTTCGATACGGAAAAAAGGTACAGTTCATTTTTACTACTTAATTTTCCATCAATTTTTTTTTTCTGTTTTGAACATTACATATCTTTGCTATTCAGTTAGTTCATTGTAACAGAAAAAATGCTATAATTACCATAAAACTACTTTGGCGATTAAAATTTCAAATGGATAATACAGCACCCGATAGGGCTGGCAAAAAAAGCTCGGCTCGAACGTTCGTTCGAGTTCGGCTCGAAGATCGTTCGAAAATAGCTCGTTCGAAAATTGGCTCGATTTTTTCGAGCCGAGCCGAGCCAGCTCGAGCCAACTTCGAGCCGAGCTCGAGCCGGGTGTTGTTCGGCTCGCGAGCCAGCTCGGTTCGAAATATTTGCACATATACCCCTCAAAAATAATTTATTTACAAATACATCCTTGATTCAATACATAGCCCAGCCCAGCCCAATAGACCTAATCAAACCTAACCCTAACTCGTGCCCGTGCGTCGTGTCCCTCTCTCTCTCTCTCTCGCTCGCTCGCTCAGCCGCGTCGAGTCCTGACTCCTTTTCTCTTGGCCGCTCTTCGCTCAGCCTCTCTCGGCCGCTCTTCTCTCGCTACGAGGTTCCAGGTTTGAACTAAATTTCAGCCTCTCTCTCTCTCTCGGCCGCACCATCTTCATTCGAGCTCGCCTCTCACCTCTCGCCACCGCCAGCAACTCCATTCGAGCCGGATCGAGCCGAGCCGAGCTGGCTCGACATTTTACCGAGTCGATCTCGAGCTGGACTTCGGAGCTCGAACCCCTCCTACGAGTCGAGCCGAGCTGGCTCGAACCAGACTCGAGCCGATCTCGAGCAGGGTGGTGCTCGGCTCGGCTCGGTATATTGCCACCCCTAGCACCCGAGAAATACTAATACTATAATTACTAGAGAGAGAGTCACTCCATCAAACAATATCAAAGATCGATTTTAGGGTTCACGGTTTAATTGCCCGTTTCCGGTGAAGTTCAGAAACTTTGTAATTTAGGAGTACAAAAGGCCGATGAATTTCTTTCTTCTCCTCATCAAATTTCCAAATTTAGAGGTCATCTTAATTTCTTCATTTTATCCTTCATTTTTTGGTTTAATTCTGGTAAGTAATTTGATTCGAATTAGATTCTGCATTTTTTTTTCGTACAGTAGTAGAACTCTACATATTAGCTTCCTGGAGCATGGAGAATTAGATTCGAATTTTTTTTTCGTACAGTAGTAGAACTCTACATATTAGCTTCCTGGAGCATGGAGAATTAGATTCTGCATTTTTTTTTCGTACAGTAGTAGAACTCTACATATTAGCTTCCTGGAGCATGGAGAATTAGATTCGAATTTTTTTTTCCCCTTCGGCTATAGTACTCAGTTGCAAATAATTAGTTCATTTCTCGATAGGTGCTATATATATATATATATGAGTGATTGAGTGTTTGAAATTTTGGTATTACTTTCAAGGGTATACTATGTCTTTTGGGGTCTGTATCACCATGATGTGTAGCACCGTGATGTCTTCACTGAGCCATACCTAAATAGTCTTCTTTTCTTTTGAGTTGAGAGTTGTCATACCAAAATAGTCAACAAAGTTACATGACATGATCTCTAACCACATCACTTCACTCATTCAGGTTGTCTTCTCCATATTTTCATATTTATGGTGAAAGTTTATCAATTATCTGGTTTGTGTTTAATTATGTGTTTTTTAATTGTAAGATAGCTTTCAAGTTTGTGTTTTTAATTTTCTTTTTGCTTTCATATACTTTGTATTATTTGGTTCATGTTTTCTTATTTTAATTACCAAGAAAAGTAAAACCAGAAGAGAGAAATATTTAATAAAACACATTGATTTATTACATAGCGAAATCCGCAGCGAAGCGCGGGTATTTTGTCCTAGTAATGATAATTAGGAAGTGTCGCAAGAAGAAGGTCGATACAGTCAACTTTCTCGGAGCATAGCAACGAAATGTATGGTTGCGGCACTAGAGCTTATTACCATTGTTTTTGTACAATAATTCGTGTGTTGTAATCGGTATGAGAGTAATTTTTATGGATTGACAAATTCGTTTACAATGTTATTTCATTATGTTTTGGTGTGGTTGTGGTGAAGATTATGATTAAATCACTTTTGAATTCTTGAGTTGGTATTTATAAGTGTCGTGTACATTATATTTTTATTTTTATTTAAGCCCACAATGAAACTGATAGTCCATAAATCGAAGTTAAGGATTGACATATTTCACACGAATACTAATTTTTACAACCAATCCTTGCAATAGTGCAGGTACGACGCTAGTTTATATTATTTTGGTATTGTTATTTTAGTACTTAATATATTTTAATAACTATCATGAATATTATCAACTGGCCGTTCCGATCCTTGTACCGACAGGTTATTGGTAATGTTTATTGTCAAGGACGACATTTTTACCAACGGCACACCGTCCCTGATCCCTTTATCAACAGTTTTTGATGTTTTTACCAACGGATCTCCCGTCGCTGATAAGGATATATGTTGTAGTGATATTTGACATTTCAAATGGTTGTCATGATGTGATACAATGGAATATCTGATATTTCATTTATGAAGACCGATATTTACTTTTCTATATTATTTATTGAGATCCAATATTTATTTGAAAATTCTATGAGCAAAGTTATATTTCGAGCAATATAACAAAATTGAAAACAAATAATTTAGAAAATGATTTATATTAATTCCCCGACATATCATTAACTTTCGCGATAACATTTCCCTATTCTTTTGTGTTTGGTCATGTTTTGAATTTTAGTGAACATACCAATTAATATGGTAAACATAGTGTCCATAATTATCGTCTCAAAGTTAATTACGAACCCAATTAATACATTATTGAGAAAGTAAAATCCAATGTTACATGGTTGTTTTATTGCTAGCTTCTAAACTTGGAATGAGAATTAGTGCAATAAAAATTGAATAGACATGGTCTAGCTATGGTTTAGACCCTTTAGGATGATTCTGTTGAGGAGGCGATTTATGCGTGGCAACGCCAAGATAATCTTCGCTATATATCAGCTTTTCTTCGGGTCTTTCGTGTACCGGATTCATGTATTTCATACTAACACTTCGCATTTTCCTTCCGCCAAAGCGTGAAATCGTCTAGTTAATGATCATATTAATCATTATATTACTCTTGAAAAGATATATTCAGTAATTTTGAAATTCTGAGATTTGTATCGTATTACTAATTACTAATTATTTACCTTGGGTCTTGATTTGCTTGTCCAAAATTTGAAATGCAGCTCTTTTGGATTCGTCTTGTCCAAACTTTGAACTTGAATTAGGCTCTCTGTTAATGGACTGTGATAAATGAGAGAAAATGACATTGTTAAAAGACATGAGAACACTACACAAAGAAGAAGTTTCTCCATTAATTAGGGTTTGCTCAGTGAGAGCTTTCCTTGCTGCTTATATGGTGGAGTGTTTGTATCATAAGTTAGGAGAGATGAAACTCAGATCTTTTGTGGCTTCTATTTGTAAATTTGTAAATTTCAATATTATATTTGTATAGTCTCAAATTTTGAGATATATCATTTGTATGAATAATAATTAATTTTTCGTAATCAAACACACAGAATATTGTATTTAGCGTTTTCACAAAAGAACCGGGTTTATGAAACGAGTTAACTATTAACCAATTATTGGTGCATTGAAGGGAATCTCGATCTATATGTTTTATACAGATATTTTTTATGAATATATAAAAATGTAAACAAATTTCAACAAAGACTATTATGCCTTCAATTTGTTTCATGAACTTTATTTGTCAAATAAATTGTTTTTTATAACTTAAAAAATGTTTTTGACATGTTCCAAACTGGCTCAAAATTGGGGTTCTTTGGACAGACTATAATTGAAAAGACAAGGGATAATTGGGGGACCATATTTCATATTTAATCTGTCAATTAGAACCTGTGAATAGATTCAAAAATTTTGAGGGGTATAAAGACAAAATGTGTCAGTTGAGAGCGGCTTGGTTTTATCCACAAAAAATATGTTTGTCCTCTAATGATTCAAAATGCTGTCATTAATTAGCTTAAAAATATGACACTAATTAAGACTTTTCAAGTGGCCCAAAAGTTCAATTTTACAAACAAATTAGTACTGCAAAAGAAAAAATTTAGTATGCATTGTTCTTTGAGGACATATATGATGTTCACACAAAAGTGTGATAAAAAATTTCGATGATGTTAGCATGTTTATTGGATTAATGGTTAACTGAGTTAGAAAATTAATTTTAATTAAATGTGACAGTTACGGACCAATTAACAAACAAAGAAATTAACAAAATAATTAATTTTAATTAAGATTATAATATGTACGGACCGATTAACACACTCTGATGATATCATCGAAGATGTTTATCTAGAACTCTTGCGAAGAAAAATATAATTTCCTTTGTTCTTCTAGCAATAGGCCGATCAGCTAGATACCAATGCACTGCGTTGAAGTTGATACCATAATATAAAATATAATAATAATAATATGTAATCCTAAATATTAGTTAAATACTTTTAATTAAATGAGCCCAATAACAGAAAAATATAGCCCAGCCCATTATTACGGATCCGTGCCATCCAGATCCAATATGACTCAAGGAGCTGCTCTAATCGGACAAATCATCTTTTAAAAAACATGAACTAAGAAAGAAGTCCCTTTCCTGTTCTCTGTCCCGAGCTCGTCTTGGGGGATGAATTCGCTCGACTACGCTCTTCTCTCCGACGCATGAGCTCTCTCTTTCTCATTGCAAGGTCAATGTCTACTTTTATTTTATTTTTAAACACGGAGTAGAGAAAATGAAAACAAAAAGATTAACAAAAGATTTGAAAAATAAAAAATGAGTAAATCAATTCTCTTTAAATTTACTCTTTTCATGTATTATTTTCATTCTCTGATTTGGCAAGGAGGTCAATTTTTTTTGTCCATCGTCTAATTTGCATTTTTATTTAATGTAGATAAAATGTTCTATGATATTTCCAATATAGAAACTCAAAAAATTACAAAAATAAAGAAGACGAGAAAAAAAAATCAATTTTTTCTTGCTAAATATAAACTGTATGTTGTTCAATTATCTAATCATTGAGATGTATTTTTACTTGTTATTTTAACATAGATATGGTGTTTGGTATATTTTCAAGAGGCTAATACAAGTATACAACGATGAAAGAGGAGAAACACAAACAAAAATTTCGGAGACAAAAAAAAACAATGCAAAAAAAATGTGAATTAGCAAAATCATTTGCCCCTCTCATAGATTAATGGCCCAATAAGTTTTTGGACTCGGTCCAACATAAAAAAAAATGTGAATTAGCAAAAAAATGTGAATTAGCAAAAAATATGTGGGCCTATTGTATATTTTAATGATTAAAAAATTAACTAAATGTTGCAATAATTTCCACCGAAAGTTAAAAAATTTCATGCCAATAACACAATAACGGTGAAATTGACCAATATACGTGCTCCTAAATAAATAGGCCCACATATTCTTTCTTAAGCGCATGCCTTAGGCAAAATGATTATATCATAGAAACATACTTCTCATCAATCTAGATTTCTCTCTACTAAGTTTGGATCGGGTCGGAACAATTATAAACGGATCCCGCCCGAATCAATTATGCGTCTGTGTTGCACGAATACGTCGATATGACGATACGATGATACGGCATATTAATATATGATTTACGATGCGATATAGATACGGCGATCAGTGGCGAATTTATTAAGCGACTATAGTGGAAGCCGTAATATATGTGATTATGTCAGTGTATTTTACGTTAGAACTGTAAAATTATGTATTGTCGTCCCTCAAAAAAATTTGAAAATTACTCACAATAACCTCTCCTAAATTATCGTCTCTCATAAATTCGGTTTTTTGGGACAATATCCGCCGCTGACCACGATACGAATAAATTCGTTTTTTTGAAGAATCCGCACAACATAATTTATGCCATTTGAGGTGGTAAATTGATAAAAGGTTAACGGGCTATTGGGTTATTGGATATTTTGACTTACGACGATATTTAACTGTTTTCCATGTAATGACGCGGTTTGAAGCCATCAAAAGTGGCTTACAAAGGTGCCAGAGAAAGTGCATTATTTGTTCTATTTGGAATTTGGAACTAGAGAAAAGAGAGCGAAGAGAACAAAGATTTGTGTACCCCCAATTTGCACTCTGTTTATTTTTTTTGATGATCCAATGATGGGTTTATTTGACTCGATTTTAGTTCGTAACGAGTGCATTCTTATAAAAAGTTTGTAGGATAATATGTTATAACCTTAATTGTATAAAAAATGTATTGTATAGTCCGTTATAACTTTAATGTAATTAGAAATGTCAATACATTCATAGTTTAAGTGATTGAGTTCATAACAAAATAAATGTCATTAATTTAATTTGCATTGATATTAATAGATTGATGAAGGAAAAACCTTTTCCATTTAATAAAATAAAAAAAATGTAATTAGAAATAAAAATAAGAATGCTACCTAATGGTTACCGAATATCATAAATTTTTAGTAATGTTACCTATAAATATAGCACTTAGATTATTTATTTTATCAATTAATTATCAAACTCATTAGTTTTTTTTGTTAAATCTATGGATTTTATAAGTACGATATCTATCAGAGATTCAGAGTAATGATATGATCACATAATCCAACTACAAATTTGATACAAATATCTTAGTAATCAACATTAATTATTTATGTATAGAACCTCAAATCAAATATTAACTAAGGTAATTTGTGTCAATTTGTGATTAGATTGTGTGGCTATATTATTGTCAAAAGAAATTTAACTCAAAATTCTTAGGACAATTGTTCAAAAACCCCGTAACTTTTTTTGGGATTTCTTGAAAACCTCCTAACATTTAGATTACTTCAAAAAAAAATTCCTAAAAATTGATTTGGATTCTTCAAAAACCCCCTACAAAAACTAACTTTAACATTCCATCAATTTTTTCTTTTTTGCACAAAAATACTCTTATTGATTTTTTTTTATAGATTCTTTTATTGAATATAAATTAATAAATACATAAATAAATCAAATATTTTATAATTAAATTTTTCACGTTATTATACTTAAAAAGTTTATGATAATATTTTACAACTCACTATTTCATTTTACTATTTATAAGATATATAAAGTATTATTTTATTAAATAAATATTATTTTATATTTCCTTTTTAATTTTTTATATGAAATAATCATATAATAAATTATAGTATTATTTATTAGGTTATAGAATAATTCAATTATATAATAAATTGTGAGGGCTATTTTGGTGCAAAAAAGAATAATTTGGATGGAAAGTTAGAGATAACACTAGTAGGGATTTTTGAAAAATTCAACTCAATTTGTAGAGGATTTTTGAAATAATCTAAAAGTTAGATGGTATTTTGAGAAATCACAAAAAAAGGGTTTTCAAGGAATTCCCCATGGGTCATAAGAAAAAAAATATATTTTGTTGTCAAAAGATAAATAATAGCAAAAATCAGATAATAGAAACGTTGATTATGCTATCGGTACCTAAAAAATATTTAGAAATTTATACTATTCCCCTCAATTCACCACAATATTCTTGATGGAGCACTAATATAAATAATTTTCATTTTATGTATAATTAGCATGTATCACGTAGTTAACATGCATGTTAATTGACAAAACTTCTGTCTTAATTGTGTATTGTATGTTAGTTATATATTAATTAAATTATTAATTGATGATGCTAGTATCATATCAAAAATATTAAGAGGAATATGCCAGGCACACTAAATGGCCTCAAATATATTTCGAAACCATAAAAACAGTGATATCTCTTTTGGTGCCCCTATTTCGGAATCATAGAATGGAATTCATGCTTGAAGGGCACGTACCCAATAGTCAATAACAATATAGGTGGTCGAATTTGATTGGAATAATTTCAGGACCGGCCATAGCACTTTAAGGACCCAAAACAAATTTTGTAAAAAAAATATTTTAATTAATTATCAAGAGATATTAACATGTCACGTGTGATTGTATGGTTTATTGGTTAAAAAATTTGATTTCTTTCAATAGATTCAATTCGCATATATTAATTGTATTTTGGAGAAGAAAAACATTTAAAATTATAGTTTGTAGGAATTCAAACTCATGACATCTCACAAAAATAAATAATTATTTTACCAATAAATCATAAGATTTTTAATGATATGAATTAAGTTTATTGTACTTGTACTTATATTCATTTTTAGTTGGATAAATCATTTTTTCGAAGGACGTATTACCCGCGAAGAAAAATAATTGTAATCAGCTATTTATTTTTTAAACGAAGCAAAAGGTATAATTTCATTAACCAATTAGGGGTGGGAGGATATTTCTCTCTTTTGATAAATATGAATCATCATTGGGATCCTTCCAGGACGGTCTATTTTTGGTTCCTATACATAGTTTGATTGAGTGTGAGGCATTAAAAATCATATATTATTAGAAATTGTGAATTCGATCCTCGTTAACATCAACGAATGAAAAATTTATAAGCTTTCTTCGTTTATTATAAAAAATGTATATACTGGAACCTGGAAGTGCAGTTCGGTTGTCTGTCTATTTCCCTTCATTTATATTCTCTCTCTCTCTCTCTCTCTCTCTCTCAAAAACAGGGTTCCATTTTGTAGGAATAGAACACGCTAATATCAATATCCTTTACTTTAATGGTGAACTATACGTGTTCCTATAAGATTTAGACATGAAATTGATACTTTTGGCCTCTTGCAGGAAGAGAACTGATGAAGAAAATAAATGCAGTTTGGTGGGAGACACTAATCAAGGGAATTCATGCAGATATATCATTATTGGCTTTCAAGTCCACTACAATTGTTCTATTAAAATTAATTAAAATTATGAAGTAATAATTAATCTATATGAATGTAATTATGTATTTGACAAAAAAAGGGCATGTATTTGGGTGAATTCAAAATATCATTTTAATTTAAGTGGTCTATATTTATAATAAATTCCAAAATCCAAAATTATACTAATGAACCAAACTAACATTAATTGCACCCACAATATTGTGGAGGATAATATACCCCATTATTTGTATGTAACTGTAACTCCGAGATACCATAGTTATTACCCTCTTTGACTCTTTCTCTTCCTTCTCCCCTCTTTCTCTCTCTCTCTCTCTCTCTCTCTCTCTCTCTCTCTCTCTACACATTCTCATTTTCCTCATCTTCTTCTTTCTCCACCAGAAAAGGAAAAGAAAAAAAAAATTCACCAACAATTAACCATCTTCATCTTCAAGCAACAAAAAAAATAAGTTTCATACAAAGCATGAGAAAGAAATGGATTCGAGCAATGCTACTTCATGCATTCATATTTCTAATACTCATTAGCATATTTGCATATGCATATGGAGCAAGAGAGATTAATGCTAAGCATAAAAGGAGCATCGATGAGAAGAGATCGTCGAGTAATTCTTCGTGTGATCTAAATAAGGTTAAGTTTTGTGAGTATAATGTTTCTCATGCAAATAACAAGAATGATAGCTTTATGGATGAAGAAAAGAGAAGAGTACCTACTGGACCAAATCCTTTGCATAATAGGTAAAGATTTTTTTGTGTTTTTTTAAAGAGATTAGGGTTAATTTGTTGCATTCTTTTGATATTATTAGTTTAGCTTTGTTTTTGAGAGAGTGAGAGCTTCATTCCTCACCGTATGTTTTCTCGATCTTTCGAGAGGAAAGAGTCGGACTAATTTTCAAACATTACGAGGTGTGTTTTGTAAGTTTTGGTTCAATGAGGAAATATAAGATCTGGAATGAAACTTTCACCTTTTTTTTTTCTTCTTTTCTATTTGGAGCAATGTCTTTGGCTGAATTTCATGAGAAAATGAAATATTATAACTACATAGTAAGTTTATAATTTATATATCCTTGTATCTAATTCCTTTTTTTTACCTTGATTGTATTGATCTCTTTTCCCTATATATTTCATAATGTTAAATAGTAAAAATTATCTACAGTGTAACTTGTATTATGAAATTTGTTTCATATATGGTGGGTCAAGGGTGCTATATTGTATAATCATATTCATGGATGATAATGTTTCTTTCCTTCAAAGTTATTCATGTGTGCCCCTACTAAACATCATAAAAGTCTCATATATACTCGTACAAAATGGAAAAAAATAAATTACCTAAGAAAGTTAGAAATATCTTGTACGGTTGTACCCCACAAAACAAAAAGGAATCATATATTTCACTAATTTTAAATTAGTTTACTTCAAGAGACTTACATTATTTCTTCAAAAAGAAATGATACTTTTAGTCTTTTAACATAACCTTCAAGTGATCACCTTTATGAAATTATGTCAAAAATTAGGGAAATTTTTTTTTTTGACTATTTGAAATCCTAAAATTCTGCATAATGTATTAAAAGGCCACTAAATTTTTTACTTGAAACCAGTGGCCCATCTATGATCACATATTTAATTTGAGGTCCACTAATTATGAAAATCATTACTATAAAAATGCAACAATAATGACACATTTTGAATGGTCCCTATTTGCTATTTGAAACAAACATATAGTTTTACTTCCAATAATTTCAAATTGCAATTCCAAATGAACTAGTGCTATTCAATGGAAGCCTTCACTTTTTGTTTGTTGAGACTGAGAGTACAAATGAGGGACCAGTTTGTTTAACTGGCCAAAGAAAGAATATACCCTCAAATCGTTTGTAATCTCTTTGTGGGAACCACAGGAAATATGTCTATGCTAAAAACAATTTCACTTGCCAGCAATTTCATAGTCCAGATGATTGAATGCTCGACACAAAATACGATATATTTTGGTGATTTGTGAGTTCAAGTCATATTGACAGTACATAAAAATTAAATTAAAAAAAAATGACCTAGAAGTTTCTTTAAAGAAATGTTTCCACTTGTATATGCTAAGCAAAGATGGTTACTTAAAGATAAATTAAGTAAGAAGTGAGAAAACTTTTGCAGTTGATAACTTAATTTAAACTTTAACACTCTTAAGCAATGTTTTAAATTGCGATATAGCGGTCCATTGCGCTTGAACAATAATTTACACATGATCTCCGATATTGCGTCATATTGCGTCATATTGCGGCGATATTGCGGCGCTATATATCAGGGTGCGGTGTTGCGTTTTGTGAATATTTATTGCGATTTGCGGTATTGCGGCGCAATTGCGCCGCAATTTAAATCATTGCTCTTAAGTGATATTGAGTCATTGGTGTACAATATATTTTTTTTTGGCAAATGACAATTGATAACAATATTATAACTAAAGTGATATTATACGTAATTATTTTGATACTTTTAGCTGTTTAATGTACTTAAAATAGTTGTGTATAATTAGTACAACAGAAACAATAATACACTTAACTAGATAGATAGGAGGGCAAAATAGAAAATCAGGAGAGGTGGTCATGAATGGGCAAGTTTACTTATGGCCAGGAAAACAGAGGCCAGACCCAAAATACAAAGGACACATTAGCACATGATCATAACTGCCTTATTATTTAATAGATCATTCTCTTTTAATAAAATATATTGGTCTATATATCAAGTATTGATTAAAATGGCTGAATCTCAATTACAAAAAATTGAAAAGACAAAACATAAAAAAAAATTATGTAAATATACATACACAGAATTATCAACTAATACACATATGGATGTGTTCATTTAATTATCCAAACAAACTTTAAACTCAAGGAAATAAATTCAATGGAAATTACCAAATAGGAAATCAATCATGTCTGGTACAGATATTTAACACCATTCGATGTGTAATTTTTTTTTAAGTTGAGCCTGGAGCACGAAACATGCTCGTTGGGCTCGAAATCCTATTCATAAGTGGATTAAATTACAATGTGTTGACGCTACAATAATCTTAACTTTCTGTTTAGAGCCAATCCCTAACTAAATTCTTGATATTTTCTACTAGAAATATCGACGTTTTTCCATTTTATTTAGAAAATTCCGCTGTTTCTTTATTTTCATATGGACCATATGCGCGCGGTCTATTTTCTTTTTCGTTCATTGATTTTTTCTTAATCATCCCGGCCATGGTTCATGATTGTTTCCCACAAGTGAGGTGATATTCCCATTAAGATTGTCGATAAACCTATAGCATTTGGAAGCACCTTAGTGTATATGTGTATATGGGCATTGTGCAAGAAGATGATCCGTAGTTTCAATTGTTGTCGCACACAGGACAAAGCAGTCTCCGTGTGTCTATCCCTTTTCGTGTAAGTTTTCTTGTGCCAGAATACAATTTTTATGGTGAGCCAAATGAATAGCTTGACCTTGGTTTGTTTTGGGTGAAGATATAGACTCGCTTGTGGAGTATTTAGCGTTCTCGGTATTCCGGTTGAAGAAATTTGTATGTCCGTCAATGCTGCAGGCAAGAATTGCATAAATTGGTTGTACTTTAAGGAGATCTTTCATGAAGTACGATGATAGTGAGGGAGCGGCGACTCGAAGATCTTCAGTATTATCAATTCCATAAAGATCCTTAACAATTGTTGTCTAGAGAGAACCTCGTTCGAAGTCAAGCTTAAAAAATCATTTAAGTAATAGGCTAATATTCTGACTGTGAATATCATATAGCCCAATACACCCCTATTTTCTAGGGATGCAAAGCATTTTCCGTTTTGTCAGGCACTTTCACCTGTTAACTTGTCCTTTATGTCAGAAAAATGTACGGATAATAGAGGTTAGTTCTTTAATAACCCATTTTGGATAATAATAAAACCGGCATATAGTAAGAAGTTAATGCCGTAAGGACCGATTTTATTAGGGTTATTTTTCTCCCGTAAGATAGTAACTTGTCCCGTCAATTGTTAAGTCATGACTTCATTTTGTGGATAAGAGGTAGGAAAGTTACTTTCGTCGGTCTTTTATAGGAAAGAGGGGGTCCTAGATAGGAGATCGGTAAAGATTTTCGAGGACAACCAAGAATGGTGGAGATGTTCATTACAACATTATTTGGCTATTGGGACGGCTAAAACTGACCCAACAAGACCTCAAAATCGTCCATATACCTTATTGGAACGATCAGACGACCCTAACAAGACGACCCTAAAGATCGCGACCCTGACAGGGGCGGGTCGACCCTATAATGCTTTTGGGGCTTGTGTTAGTGGGGCGGGCCGACCCTATAGACAAAAAATCAGTACACAGCAGACAAAAAATACTGCCAGAGAGGTAATGGGGCGGGCCGACCCAACAACCTTATTTGGACTGGCCGACCCTATAACGTGCAATCAAATCAGCATATTTATTATACGAAATATATTATTATTTATAATTATATACGAAATATTATATAAATAATATTATTTATAATTATATAATTATTATTCGAAATATTATAATTATATAATTATATAATTATATTTATATAATTATATTTATAAGAAATACTAACACATATATACGACACAAATTGAACGAAATAAATTTAACAACAAACATAAATCATACGCACAAATTCAACGACAAACACAAATCCTAGAAAATAGAACAAATCCACAAATCCTCGCAAACAATACAAACAAATAGAACACACAAATACACAAACATACAAATACACAAACAACCAAATCGTAGCTCTAGAAATTCATACTATCGTCATCACCGGGCGGGAAAACGAAACCCCCAACATGTCCTAAAATTAGAAGAGACGCAAATTCTAATGACATGTTGAAAATTTATATCTATATAAAAACATTCAATTAGAAGATACACCGTCCAATTATTCGGCTGCGACGACGACAGGATGGGGTGATACGACCTCTGATGTGATGAGGACGTCGACTGATATCTCGTCGGAGTGCGATGCATTTGCTG
Source organism: Luzula sylvatica (assembly GCA_946800325.1). NCBI lineage: Eukaryota > Viridiplantae > Streptophyta > Magnoliopsida > Poales > Juncaceae > Luzula > Luzula sylvatica. The sequence goes on along the minus strand of OX326961.1, from coordinate 15,473,514 downwards.
CGACTGCATCCGATTGCATAGCGGTTTAGTTGGGAAATAGGAAATACGGTCATGCAATTCATTTGAGATGGAAATAGGAACAAATAGTGATTTGTACCAGTTTACTTGTATACCGGAGATCTTAGAGAATGTCGAGATTGCATGAACTATTATTCTCAAATTAGTTGGGAATGTTTAAAAAAAAACAGTGTATCATATGTGATAGGGGTGTCAACGGTTCGGATAGTGGTCATACCAGTTCCATATTCATATTATTTTTCGGATACGGATACGGATACAGATGTGGAATTATCCGGATATGGATACGGTTCGGATAGTTAACGTATACAGATACAGTTCGGATATTGTCGAATACGGATATGGATACGATTATTTTTTTGATATTAAAACGGATACTATGTTATAATGACATAACATAGATTTTAACGATAAATATCAAATAAGATACATACAAAATCATTAATTTGTGACATGGACGATATATATGATTATATTTAAATGTGTTTTACGGTTGTTTTTAAATCACTCACAAATCATTAATTTGTATATGATTTTTCAACTAATATCAAATAAGATATATACAAAAATACATAATATACGGATCCGGATCCGAATATTCGAATCCAGTTCCGAATATCCGGATCCTAATAATATCCGAATTGGGAACGGGAATCCAATTTTGACACCAAAATCGAATATCGTATCCGGTTCCGGATCCAAAACTTAGTAATCATATCCATATTCGGAACCACTCAGATCCGGATGTTTTTTTAATCCGGATATTTCTTCGAATACGGTTCGGACAATATTCACACCATTGACATCCCTATATGCGTGTCATCTGCATATTGTAAGGATCGGAATAGTATCGACATATATGCTGAGCAAAAAGGAACTAATTTTACATGGTTTAAGAAACTCAACCGACTCGAGGAATTGCAAAGAAGGTTCTAGTGAAATATATGCATAGTATGACAAATCCAGATTTTGGGGCTTTGGTGTGTATTTTTTTATTATTAGGGGTGTTGTTAGTAATTGTGAGACGAGCTTTAAAACTTTTCAAGTAGGGGTAGAGTATTCTATAAGTTTTTAGAGTACTCAAATCCATATAGGACCCTGTAATTTGCGTATATTCGATATAAATTATAGAAGTAAAAGTGTAAAACTATGAGTCCACTTTATTATTTTTCAAAAAAAAATACATATATTTCTGTGCAAAATATATTGTTGCTTTCATAATTGCCAAGGAAAATCAAACTGGAAGAACTATATACACCTTATGAAGAACTTAATATGTACAAAATTGAACTTAAAAGTTAAAAAATGGACAAAGTGAAAAATCAAACAAATAATTTGTGTAAACAACCAATTAAATATGAACAAACTAAATACATATACATACAAAATCAATACATGGAGATGTACTCCTTTATTCCGCCATATAAAAAGAACAACAAATAGGAAAAAAAAAACATATTTAAAACTAAAAAAAGTATTCAAGAATTAAGAGGAGATCAATTGTGTGTGAGAAATATCCTTCAAAAAGAATTATGTCTAAAACAGATCGCATTCAGGCGGGAAACCATTCGGGTAAAGATACTTGTTGGTGCAATAGTTAGCGATCATATAGTTATTTTGCACCCAAGTTAAGTTTTTTTGTTCATCCGAGCTCAACGTGTGGCTATACCAGTCCGAACCGGTACAACTGGAGTCCCCGGTACCGGAACCGGCATAAATGCATGCATTTTCCACATAATTTGTATATGACGAGGTAAAAGGCGCTTGAGACCAATCGATCTTTGTATTCCCATAATCGGTTGCCCAACTATCTCCATTCCAGATACTCAGTACCGTCCTCATTGGCTGGTACAGATATTTAACCCCTTTCGATGTGTAATTTTTGAATACTCTAATTGGAGTATTATCCACATATATACTGAGAAAAAGTAACACATTAATTATAATAAATTTTATGGCATAACGTATATAAATAAATCTTACATGATATTTTGAGGGTTCCAAAGGATGGAATAATTGTGGAATTGAGTTCTTGGATCAAACCAAAGATGGAATTGTTGTTCCCTTTGTCCAATGCCTTGAGTCCATATGTTTGTGTGGAGAATATATTGTTTGCTTTCATAATTGCCAAGGAATTCAAAATCAATCTCATCCTGACTCGAACCGTCTGAAGATAACTACAATAATAACAAAATATAAATGAAAATAATAACAAAAAGAACTAAATAAGTACTCACATAAAAAGTCGTTACGACTCCTTGTGAATTTCCAGGGACGAGTTTTATTTGCATATCTAATCGCCCGTATCCGAACTGGTTAGACGATTGGAGACGAGCTCCTGATGTTTGATCAAGAGTTAATAATAACAACGAACCATTATTCTTAACTTGTGCATGCGCACTATCGCCCCATGCGATCACAAAATCGGACGCGAAATTGGTTCCGTGAACGAAAAATAATGTTGAATAAGAGAAAAGAATAAGGAAGACAAGCAACTTTGTTTGTGTGTACATTGAAATAATATTAGGGTTTGTATGGTTATTTCTATATTTGATTGTTTGATTTGTTACATTTGTATATGTGTATTTATATATGGAGAGATAAATAGGAGAGGGGTTAATTAATTAAGAAAGAAATTAAGTTGGATTATAGTAAGACAATGAAGGGATAACAGCATGATGAATTTGGTTTGAGCTTTGAAATTTCAAATTACACGCAAATTTGAATAAAACAAATCTTTGGAGAGAAATTTAATTTAACTCGTTATTTTTTGTATAAAAATGCATGAGTATACGCTACTAACAAGTGACACTATTTATAACTGTATAATATTGATTTTACATGGTCAAAACTTATACAAAATCAATCACCAAGCAAATAAATTAAGGAGAATTAAAAGTAGAAAGGTACCTTGTTAGGAAACTCAAAGAAAATAAATGTATTTTAGTTAGAACTTACATATGAATAAGAAAATTATAAATATTGAAATCAACAAAGATGCGAATTATAATCATACCAAACTGCAATTAATTAGCATAGTAAATTTACATTTATTAATATTTGTAAGGTTATTTGTAACAATTTAATTGATTGGATGTGTCCAGTTAAATAATATAGTTTTTTCTCACTTACCGACACAAAAAAAAATTGAATTTGAATTTATTCACAAATGTGAAATCAAAATTAAAATTGAATGGATCAAATGTGTGTTGATGTCATTTTGACTCGTTATTAGCACGCTACACTGCATATACTAGCAGGTAACCATTTATTAAACTCATGCAAGAATACACAATTTATATCATTTTTTTCTTACTTTGTGCTATTTATTTTTCATCTAATAATAATTTATATGATATAAATATAGTGTATAACAAGCAAAGACAAAAGGTAATTTTCGAAATATCCTTACTAAACTCATAATTTAATATGAATCCTTTAAAACTTAATTTATTATTTAAATCATAGTTGTTCGGTTAGTGCGTATGCATAATACGCGTAGAATTTAAGAACAATTAATATTACGAATAATATATGCATTGACAGTTCATGTATCCATCATAATAAATATTTTTTGTATTTGATATTTATCTCAAAAAAACACGTCTTGTTGTATAATACATTTTTATAAATAAAATTTACATAATATATTTTAAAATAAATAATAATTACTCAAAATAATCTTTTTCGAAAGAAACTTAATCCACGAATCGCGGATATATATGATTTCATATTTTTATTTGTAAGACATATGATATATTGTGTTAAACACCTCCCTACTAGGCTCATGGGAAAAAAGTATCAACAATCTATAAGTTTCTGATTTTGAAATAAAAGAAATATTTTTTAATAAAAAATAATATTTCCCAATCATGTATGAATAAGAGAATTATATTATTTTGGGTTTAAGTTTAACTATACGTGAATAGTTGAATTGATGAATAATTAGCGTACTCATTGCCATCTTTAAGGAGTAGCTTTGTTTTCTGATCATTTTCTTTCATTTCATTCTCATTGTCACGCAATATGAAATTTGTTCGAAACGGAGTTTTGGATAGTTTTTAATCTAATCAACAAAAATGTATTTCTTAAAATTAACATATATTAAGAAGAATTGAAAAATTAAGAGTTTGTAAATTTCTCATCTTCTATGCAATTATCATCTACGTAATTCACAAAGGAGAATCTATTCGATTAATCTCCGGAATTCTCATAAACCCGTACGATCCTGACACAGTAACTAGTTAATTATATGTGCGGTTTGAATGGGTTAAGCATGTTCATCCTGAGCCCGTATCCTACTTTTCATACAATTCCTAGTTCCATTATTTATAGCTTTTTTGTTCGCCGTTTTATTGACCGACAGGAAAAATATTTGAATCGAATTATACACAAATATAGTACGTAATATATTATTAGTATATCATGATTCACGAATGACTAATTGTGGTTTAAGCTTAAAACAAAAATTAGAAAAAAATACTTCTTACTTTACCCAATATCTCCACAAAGTTATTATTTACTCCAGATATATTACCATGGAAGAAATACTCGCAAAGAGGTGATGAGATAGACTAAATTCGATTTCATAAACATATTTTGATCACTCGACTAATAATTATTAAAATAATAAGAATTTATAAAGTTGTATTAATGCTTATTTCACAATTATTATAGAATTAGGGTTGTATTTATAAAAAAACATAATTTGTAATTGGATGTTTTCTAAATATATTTAATTTGAAAAGATGTATTAATAATACTTTAGTTTGAGAACAATATTATATAATTACAAATTTTGAAGGAGCTACTTGAAATAATAAAACTTATTAGAAATAATAAAGTATCGCAAGTAAGATCAAATAATAAGTATCGCAAACAAAATTACAAGTATCGCAGACAAAATTTTCCCACATAATTCATAATTAGCATTCATCAACATAATACCAAATAACAAGAAAATAAAAAACAAGTTACTAAAACATACTAAGCGAAATATTTCCAATTCGACCAAATTGCCAAAAAAATTTAAAACTACAAAACATTAAAACAAAATTCAATCTCAAGCAAACTCCAAATTATAAAAAACAAAATAAAAAAACGAATCTTCTAATAACCGTAGTTACCACATCAAACAACTGGAGAGTCCATTTCAATCCCTCAAGTCGACCTCCTAACCTTCCTAGCACCCAACGAAGGGCTCTTAATCCCCTTCCTAGCAGACTTTGACTTCATTCGCCTCCTCTTATTCCCAACTTGAGCCTCCATTTCTCTGACGGGTCCAGCTGGCACACCCTTCTTCAAAGCACTTCCTCTCGGCGTGGCCGAAGGAGGCAGTCGCACGCTAATCGGAGGCAACGGAGTGCTCGGCTTCCACACCACGTTATCTTTAATGGAGAATCGCACGCTTTTCCTAGAGCTCATGTTCTTGTCCCCTCCAGTCGAGACGAGACGAGTCTCTCCACTGGAGATCTCCCTTCTTGGGGTTTTCTCGCATGTCTCTACGAGTCTTCTCTTCTTGGTTTTTTTGGGGGTGTTTAGAGGAACTTGTTCGGGAGTACTGGAGTCTCCAGTTGACATGCCGGCCTCGGAAGCGGCGGTTTCAAATTGTTTTTGGAGGTTTGAAAGTTGGGTTTCGTCGAAATTAATCGTGCTTTTGGTTTCTCTCTCATCTCCGTTTGTTCCGTTTTCATCGATACCGGTACCGTCTGGTTTGTTCACGCTGTTACTTTCTTTATCAATTTTCATTTTCTTTTTCTTGTTCTTTTTATCGCCTTTCTTCACGTCTTTTTTCTCATGAATTTTCTCGTCTTTTTCCTCGTTAACTTGCAGGACCTTTATCTCAGTAATTTTCTCGACTTTTTTCTCAGCCTTTTCCTTCTTATTCTTATTCTTCTTCCTTTTCTTCGACAATTTGTCACTCGGTCCCTCGCCATTTTCAAGTTTTGCAACTCCAGTACCGATTTCAAAAGTCACGATTTGTTCCGGTACCGAAATTTCAATTTCAATTCCACTTTTCTTCAAATCCATTTCTAATTTGTAGAATCCTGCTCTCAAATCGTGCAAATCATTTTTATTGTCCGGAACCGTTTCTTCCTTTTTAGCTAAATCGAGCATCTTTTCAGAAAAACCCATGATTAATCCAATAATTCCAAACAAGTCCACGTCACTTCCTTTATCAATCTCTCCTCCAGATTTTTTCAAACTCAAATATTTCGTCCCATTAACCAAACACTTTTCAAAGATGTTAACTTTAACCTTCTTGACCAAAATGGAGTCTGTAGATTTCTCCAAGATGGTTAAAAATGGGTTGATTAACAGTTCCAACGATTCCTTGTTAACGGGTAGAAACCCATTAAGCTCCTCTGGAAAAATCTCAACCACGTGATAACTAAATCCTTTTGCACCACCAACTTCCCCAAGAGCTCTCTCTTCAATTATACTCATGACTTTCGAAAGAACATCCGAATCCCAAGAATTTGATCGCAATAATAAGAAAGTATGTTTCAAAATCCTTCTTACCAGCAAGTAGAACTTGTCCATGCGGAGAAAATCAATGCTACCCCATTCACGACGAAGGGTTAAAAGGGAAGCGTCCAGAAACGCCGTGGCGAAATCAGGACTGTTTGTCGAAATTAGGGCTGAAATCGACGTAGCGAGATTGGATTGGTAGAGAGACTTGTCGGAGTGCCAATAGCAAAAGAAAAGGCCTTTCCAGATCTTCAGAAGAGTTGATTCGGGTAGAGGAGATAGAGAAGGAAGAAGACTGGAGAGATTCCGAACCATTCGGTTACGAACGGCCGGATTAGGAGACGCCAACCTCTTCGCGACGGAAGATGCCGATATCTCCGGTGGATCGGAGGTGGAGATGGTGGTGGACGTGGCGGCGGAGAGAGAGAGGGGCATTTTAGAAAAATCTAGGGTTAGGGTTTCCGTCTGCAATGAGCGCGCGCGATATAGAGAGAGAGAGAGAGAGAGAGAGAAGCGCTTTGTGTACGTATTAAAATTGTAATGGACAAAGAGCCTCGTATTTTGAGTGGTAAATTATCCCGTTGGATCAAAATCTAAGATTTCGGGGGACTTTGGAGAATTTTAGATTTTTCGAGAAAATGAGATGCTAGGAATTAGGAGGATATGTGTTTTTTTTTTTTAATTTCGTTATATTTTTCTTTGACTGTCAGTGACGGATCTTGTCCGGCATAATTGAAGCGACAATAATCTAGTGAAACTCTCATAAAAAATTTCAAAAAATATAGAATGATGCATAAATTTATAATTTTATCATAAAATACAATAGCATAAAGAGGTAAAAGAAGGAGTGAGATAAAATAACGCTAAATACAATTTTTTGTAATATATCATGATTTAATATTTTAACTATAGATTATACTATTTATTTATTTTTTATAATGTATATATGTATAACTAATTGTATCTTTTAGAATGATACATAAAGTTATAAGAGGTTTGTAAACCCTCAACACAAATTTTAAAAAAAAAAAATTGTGAGAGCTTGACTAACATTAATTAAATTTAATATTGCTTATATCTAGCTATATTTTACAAGACATGATCATGTTTTAGTTATTTTATAAATAATATTCCAATTAATTTACCAAAACAATTTCTTAATAATATATTAACTAGTTATATGAAAAAAATAATAAATATATAATTTTTTTTTGCATAACATTAAAAGCAAAAAGTAAACTAATTAAGGGCATATGTGCATATTAACAAACTACCTCGTTTTGATTGGCATACCAATTATTATTTGTTTTTACTTGACCAATTAGGTTCTTTGATTATTTACATGAATTCACCTAATTGGATTTTAGATTAGGGGTTATATATGACACTCTTCAGATTAATTAGATTAATTAGCACTCAAATCAATAATTATTTGTATTGATTTAATTAAAAAATCTAATCAATCCAATTAACCTCTCGATTGACACATCAAAGTTTCTTTTTGGAGTTATAGAGACAGTCATATATTTTCCCTTTAGATTATTGGTGCATACTAAAGGGAACCCAAATTAATTCTAAACTTGAGAGCGTATGGGGGAGTGAGCCAAGGCACCCCTCCTTCGTCTCGGGCACGCCACATTATCGTAAATTTTACATTTCTACATTTTAGATGTATATTATATTTTCTTTTTGTGTTTATAAAATTCATCTTTAAGAGTTTTCTATGTAGTTAATCAAAAAAAAAAAAAGAGTTTTCTATGTATGATGTATCCTTTCACATGCATGAGTCCATGACATATTTTTAAATGTATCTTATACATTTCAAATTTATGATATAGATATTTTATAAGTACAATAAATGTTATGTATTTTTAAATGTATGATATACTTTTATTTTCTCTCATTACCGCAAAGAGTCTGTGAAAGTATGCCAAATCAATTGATCAAACATGGTTCATTAAATTCAGATATATCTTTTTAGAAGTATTATATTCCTTTCAAATGTATGATATATCTTTTTGAAATTTAATACATGTTATATTTACTCAAAAAAAATACATTTTATATATATTTTATATGTATGATATACTTTTACGTATGTATTATATTTTTTTTAAATGTATATCATTTATCTTTTATATATGAGTATCATGTTATATGATTTTTGAATAAGATTTATATCTTTTTGAAAACATTTATATTTTGGCTAAGATGGCTACGACGTCTCCGGCGACAACGACACACACACCGTGACAACAAAATCAATGCGATATCAAGGGGGCAAACATGATGATGGTTAACAGTGGTTTTGACGAGATCGACAGAAAGAATGTCCTCCCGATCGGTTACGACCATCCCTAATTTCATGGCCTTATTCCTTTCCATTACATTCCGCCTTCGACCATTCTTCGACGTGGTCATCAAACGCTAGAATCTCGACATCAACAATAACCATCGTAGTGATCGTTCAGTTCTCTTTTTCGGACCTTTGTCCTCATGATCCTTGTCCTTTTAGACATTGACTTGACCATTTGGAATTTGCATGAAAAAGACCGTGGTGTTCAAACTCGGACTAGGATAATTGTATGATCACTTGTGTCGTTTGTTTTAATTTTCTCGTTAGTATGTACCTAAAAATGTTAACCCAACAAACCGGTAAATCGGTATGATCCGGATGATTTGTATTACTTTTTTTTTTTTAGAAAAATAGAGTAGGTTCTCATGTCCTACTTTTATTATGAAATATTATAAATTTTCCAATGTTTACAACTCATGCAATTACTAAGGTATTTGCCCTAATCTAGCTAAAAATTACTACTCCTAAATACCTCAATTTATAATTGCATGAAGATAGCAAACAAAATCCAAGAAAATAAAAAACTGCTATGAAATCCAGGAAAAACCTGAACCGATTTTGAAGTCCTGGATTAACTTTCCTTAACTCTAATAAACCTGGAAATTAAAACTGTCGTTAGAGATCCTGGATTTAAAATCCTGATTCCACCGCTTCATTCCCAATCCAGGTTCTTCAACATGACTCATCCTCCACTAACAACCCTTCAGCGGTACTCTTCCTCCATCCATGAACTCCCTGAATTGGCCTTCTTTCTTCTCCGTCGCCATTAAGATGTTATCAAGAAGCTCCAGTCTACTCCTTTAAAGGTTCAGCTTGCCCCAGGGTTTACGATTTGGCAAAGCAAAAGACTTGATCTGATCCACAGGTAATTTTAATCTTTTATCACACAAAATCTCTTAAATTGTCGTAAATTAGCAAAAAGGTTGAATCTTCTTCTTGTGTTTAATTCTTTTTTTTATTTTGTATTACTGGTATGATTTCATTATTTAAGGCAATTATATCAATGTATCGCCTACGGGCATTTGAAAAGCAAAAAAAATTGATATTTTGAGAATTTGTTGGCATACCGTAGACATGATTTGTGTTTAGTTCTTTTTTTTATTTTTTTTTATTTCAATACAGATATTTGTTAGTATCAAAGTGACATATTCTAGGTACACATGTAAATTATGCTATTTATTTATACTTGAAATAAGTATCTCATGTTTTATATAATTATATTCTTGAAATATTCTGTGGAGGGTTGTTGTTATCTCTAATTTTCTGTTGTTATAATATTTTTTTCATATCTTTTTGTGTTTTAAACCGGTTGTTTTTTTTTATCTTCTACAAAATAAATATACTAAAGTCCATTAATGAGTAACTATTTACTTGAATAAATTTCAGAAAAAATCTCGTTTCAGATTAAAACTCTCGGCTCAAAGCCCAATTTGTCACTCTCAACGTATTGAATGTTGTCGCTTTGTCCATTTAAAATTGAATGAATTTTTATATTTGGATCAATAGTTTCGAACTCGCGTCGCTCGGGTTCAGAGCGAACACACTCGCCACCATGCGAAAGATTATTATCGTACTATATTACACAATTGCATATGTGTCACAGTGTCAACAACAAATGACAAGCATTCGCAATATTATTATCGTAAAAAATAATCATGATATTATTTTAACAATTTTTTTTTTATAATTTTCATCAGTTTAAGTCAAAATTAATCCTCTTACAACCAAAAATTATAATATTGAAGTTAAATAAGTAATAATGTAGTAGTTTCATAATTAACAATACTTGCTGACGACTTACGTATCCATATTTTTTTTGACGACTTACGTACCCATATTTTTCAGTTCACTTGTACCATATTTTTTGACGACTTACGTATCCCAAATTAAAAGGAAAATAAGAGTTGTCTTCTCCAACTTATTTCTCAACCGAGGAAAATAATAACAAATATGCATCTACTATCAAAGAAACTACGAAAATGGCGAAGAAAAAGCGAAATCATTTCGAACATCGTACTCTAAATTTGAAAAGAAGTATAGTCTATTGTTTCTCATGATTTTCTTCCAATGTCTTAATAAAGAAAAATAAATGTGCATTGATTTATTGTTATACGCAATAAGTTTTGTTGGTTATACTCGATTTCGTTTAATACTTATTGAGAAAAAAAAATGTATGTTGCATGATAAACCGAATAATAGATATTTGGTAAGAAACACACAATTTGTGCAGTCGAGATCATACTATTAGTTGGTTATATTATACACACAAATTGCATGAAAAACGAAATAACAGATATTTATATGTCAATTATTTTATATAAATTTTGAACTTTTTTTTAAATATTGTATTATATTATATTAATGAAATAATTTAATTCGTTAGGTTCACATAAGACCGATTCTATAAAATTATTTAGCATTTCATATATTAAGTTACACGATTAAATGGAAAAACAAATGAAAGATAAATAGTTCAAATAACTAAGTCTAATAAAGTACTATATAATTCACTTCTTCACGGGCTGGATCGGGTTGGATTAAACGAGTTGAGTGGTTTGGAGAGTTTCGTGTACATCCCTAATTCATTTCTTCACTTCTGGTAAACAACATTAAATTATAAATCCTAGATAAAACTCTAGAAATCTTTTATATTTTTTGCAATAAAAAGTTTCTTTGTAAATTCCTAATTAAAATTAAAAAGATATTAATTACATAAATCTGAATAATTATATTAAAAATATATTAATTAAGATTTTCTAATGCATTCGTAAATTCCTAATACAGAACTTTTAAATTTCTAATGCATTCGTAAATTTGATAGATTTTTCAAAAGTATAAAATATCTATTTCAAATAAACATGCTATGAAGATGACTTATATCTATTAACTACATAAATCTGAATATTTAAATTAAAAAGATATTAATTAAAAAATAATAAAAATATCACTTTAATAAAATTTGTCCGGTACGTTAACAATAATTTATATAGAAGTTATTATGACCACCCTATATGTTTTACCAAATAAAGAAATAAATAAGTTATTTATTAATATAAGATAAAATAAAAATAATAACGAATATAAAAAAAATGATAAATATTATTATTATATATTAATGGGTTAGAGTTTTATTTTCCAATCCAACCATTGGAGATAACGATAGCCCCACTCCAACGGTCTTACAATTACAAAACACCCCTTATGAAACATTCGAATTGTAAATAAGCCCTTCAATAAACTAACACGAGTGTTCCAGCCATGGCGATTCTGAGCTTCCACCCCCGTCATTCATCGTTATGCTCTCCACGCAGATCCTTCAAAACCAGTTACAATCACCATCTACGTAATAGCTTCCTGCCGGTCAATTGCTTATCGCAAGAAACCAATGATGAAATTACGAAAGGTAAGAAGATTTTGTCCAGCAATTCATCTTGGGAAGCGAAGGACAAAGAAGGAAATGATTATTTGTACCGATTGGGGAAAGAGGCGGATAATGTGAACATTGCAGTCGGTGCCAAACAAGGCATCATAGATGATTTATTTGTCGGCAAATTCCTCGGAAAAGACTGTAATTATCTTAAATTGTGCTATAATTTATTTATAATCCATTATCGTGATTACAAATTTTGTTGAATTTCAGCGGATATTGTGTTTGATTATCGTCAAAAGGCAACTCGCTCATTTGAGTATCTTATGGGGGATTACTACATCGCCCCTCTTTTTCTAGTGAGTTTTCTTTTTCTTTCTTTTAAACCAAAAATCTTTCAAATCATTACATGAATTTCAATTATTAAACTCATCATAATTTTTAATTTCTTTTTTCAGGATAAAGTAGGTAAGAATTCCTTACACAATTTGACGAGGTATCCTCAAATAATAAACCCAATATACCATTTTACATGTATATCTTCATAAAATTGTTACGTTCTTTTTTTCGCAGCATGTCACATAGTCAAGAACTACATCGCTCATCTTCTCGGCATAAAAGTTCCGCTAATTCTCGGTAAACATTATCAAATTCATGTAATATATTATAATAAAACGGTATATTGTTCAATAATATTTTAATATATTTAGGGATATGGGGAGGAAAAGGACAAGGAAAAACATTTCAAACAGAATTAATTTTTCAAACAATGGGGGTCGAACCCGTAATTATGTCCGCCGGTGAACTTGAATCTGAGAGAGCAGGTAATTATTATAAGATAAAATTTTAAAAGGGTATATATGTAAAATAAATATTATTATGAATATATACAGGGGAGCCTGGAAGGCTCATAAGAGATCGGTACAGAACTGCTTCTCAAGTTATTCAAAATCAGGTACAATTTCCAATTTAATATTCGTCGCTATTTATAAATATTATTTAATAATTTTATCATATAATTATATTCAGGGGAAAATGAGTTGCTTAATGATAAATGATATCGACGCCGGCCTCGGTAGATTCGGTACATTCTCGTATACAATTTTATTTATACACAAAATGGTATATTGACACTCAAAATGATATATTTATAGGGAATACGCAAATGACGGTGAACAATCAAATAGTTGTGGGAACGCTAATGAACTTGTCAGATAATCCAAACAGAGTTAGCATCGGTCAAAAATGGAGAGATAGTGATGTCACTCATAGAGTCCCTATTATTGTCACCGGAAATGACTTTTCTACCCTTTATGCTCCCTTAATTCGTGATGGCCGCATGGACAAGTTTTACTGGTATCTAAATATTTTGTTTATTTATTTATTTATTTATTTATTTTAAATATGTACCGTTTTCATGTGTTTTATTTGAAAATAGGCAGCCAGATAGAGAGGATATAGTGAATATAGTTGATAAAATGTACGCAAAAGATGGGATTTCGAGAGGTGATGTCATCGCTATCGTTGACACTTTTCCTAATCAATGTAATTTATTATATAAAATATTAAAATTTGTTTAATTTTTCAAGGGCGATATAACTATATATTACTTTCTTTTTGTAGCTTTGGATTTTTACGGAGCTTTGAGATCGAGAACGTACGACAGTGCAATTTTAAAGGTGTCATGTCAACCCCATTTTTATTATTCTTTTATTATTATTATTAATAATAATAAATATATAGATAAATCACATTTTTAATTCGCTCCATTTTGTTTGAATTTGAATTGAAGTGGGTCGATGAAATTGGTGGACACGAAAAGCTCGGCGAAAAGCTTTTGAAAGGAAGAAAAACGGGCGAACTTCCTACTTTCTCCCCTCCTAAGGTATCATTCATGCATTTTCTATATTATATAGTTTCGAATATTAATTTTTTATGAGAAATTTTTTGTTTGAAAAGCAAACAATGGAGGCATTGCTCGAATCGGGACATTCTTTAGTTTATGAGCAAGAATTGGTCATGAAAACTAAATTATCCAAAGAGTACATGAAAAATATAGATGACTAGTAAAGTAATAGAATAAAAATATAGAATTTGATATTTAATATTTTGGGACTTTGAAGAGTGTACATGATAAGTAAAATGAGAAGTAAAGGAAGTTTTTAAATTAGTATGATATGGATATAATTGATATTTTGTCATCGTCGCAGAAACAACTGCTCGATTTTGAATTTGTGCAAACAAATACATAAAATAAATAATTTGGTTGGTATGTATTAAAAGTTTGTAAAAATTATAAATGAAATTATACTCTCGACATTTCATACTAATTCAAATTGAATTATCTATTATGGCATTAACCAATTTGACTCATTTAATTTTGTAAGAATAAATATTAGTTGTTCTAGTTTTGCAAAAAGGACACTTGAAATTTTCATTGGTTGTGCGATACTTGTGATGTTTTGTATTTTCTTCGATACGTATCATACACAATTTTCTTCAACAAACAATTGATTGAGTGTATGACACAATAAAATTAAGAGAAATTACATATATATCCTTACTTAACACTTGCATAACAAATATGTTCATATATATCCCTTCTAAATATAATTTATATCAAATTGATCCAAATAAAACTTACTAGTATCAAATATATCCAATCTGTCAAGTTTTTGTTAAGTTAATCATGATTTAAAATTAAAATTAAAAATTGTAACTAAATCATAAAGTATTTATTTAAATTACCATATTACCCTTCTCTCAAGCTTCTTAACTGTATAGACCTTTCTCTCTCAGTTCAAAACCCATGTTTTGATAACATTATGATATTACGTACTCAACTGCACTACATGTGAACATATTAGTTACATATGAAAATAATTGTTTACAAACAAAAATACAAATATTTTTTTTGCCATGTTTTGTGTTTACTGCTACTATGTTGAAATTGCCGATTTCAAACATTTATTTCGGCATGCAAACTATTCAACAACAAAAAAAAATATTTGCACAAAAAACCAATGCATTAATGCATTAACTCGCATCGTACGACACTAATGAACACATCTCAATATACGCATGATTCGAAAACAAAAAAGATTCTCGAATCGAAACAAATTATCAAATTATAATCAACAACAATAAAGAAAATAAATCAAATTAATTTTATTGTATTCTAAACCACGCAATTAAACAAAAAAAAAACAAAACAAGTGCTCGGTTTATTCTGCGTGTTGCCTGACTTGGTTCCTCTACTTCGCCAACTGTCCGCGCCTTACTGCGAAAATCTGACAGTATTTTCAGAAAAACATGAAAACCGGAACAAACATTAAACGATGATGTCAAACATGCATAGACAAAAAAAGGCACAATATGAATACGATGCATCATTCGAGACCCAAAAGAATTCTTAAATCGGAACAACTTTCGAAACGAACACAACAATAAACAGTTGTGACCAAACGTATATAAAACGCAAATACACAAAAGAACATAAATAAACAAATTCAACTGCTTTTGATGCAACCTTTGGTCGCCTTTGCTTCCTGTTGCCGATGATGTATGAAATAAATAAATAAATTTTAAAGCAAAAAATGTTTGAACTTTTCGAGAAAGTCAGCTCTTGAACAACTTAAACAGTTATTGCTTTCGAATTTATAATGATCATGATCTACTGATGCACTCCATTAACATTGTTCCAATATTTGATAATACGATCAACACTCGATCCAGAACCAAGTAGAAAAAACTATTCTATAATAATTTTTCAACTTTCTAAAATCTAGCCGCGCTCTCCCACGAATCAAACCACTTTTCGATCAATTAATACTAAAAATAACACGAAACACACATGCATACAAAACAAGCCCGCGCAATCGTGCGAAGCGCTAGTATGTCATAATTTTATAATTTATGCCTTGAATTTTGAGCTTATATTCCATTTCTTTCAAAAAAAAAAGGAAGGACAAAATAATTAGAAATTGTATCTAGAGTTTAAGTTAGAACTCATAATTTACACTTTATTTAGGAACATAATATTCAGTTATTGCTACTAGCTAAAGATTTAAATTGCAAAAAATATCAAATGTATAAAAAACACGAAATATTAAAATAAATTAGAATTAGAATAATGCAAATTACAAAGAATTAGGACATCCTAATTTATCATTTTCATACCAAATTACACAATTCTAACCAAAAAACTCAAATCTGAAAATCAAAAAGAAAATTACAAAAAGAAAAGAACTTGTATCCTATTCTTGTATAAGTTACACTGCACGTCATGAAATATAATCGACCTTGCTTTATTGTTCTCTTGAGTGCATTTTATTATCTGCCCTTCCCAAACAAATGTTTCTTCTAACGACCAAAAAAATCTTTAAATTACAAATCAGTCCTTTTCCTCACCACCTTTTCTCAGAGTTTTTCAGGTTCCACACTTTCACATTCCAACCCATAAATCTTCTTTGAAAAACACACAATTATTGCCCTCGACATTTGTTGCTCTTAACCTAAAAACTTGTTCAAATTACAAATCAACCCTTCCAAAAAAAGATCATGAACAATTAAAAGCAACAATGTTCATGATCATTATCCATTCAACTCAAATTTTCCACCAAACCGAACCCGAAAAAACATTTAATTTACAAATCAGTCCTTTTCCTCGAACGAAACATTACAAATTTTTTCAAGAATCAAGGGCCAATCTTCCCCTAATAATCGTGGATTCATTTCCATTGCAACCCTAAAATCATTAATATTAACCAATAAGCCATTTTTCACACCATTTTTCGTACGTACCAAATCCAAACAAGATCTAATAACCCGTTTCAAGTACAAATCCAACCCTAAATTCAACAAATTCACACTTTCCAAATCTACCCCTCCATTCAAACCATTATTACGAGCCATGCCCTCCATTCTCCTGTTCAGTTCATCTGTACCAGTCAATTCACCACTCTCACAGAACCTTCTAGAAGAACCAACTAATGGTACCGGTACAGGTACAGGTCTTTGGGACCCACCTATACTAGCTTGGCAAAATGGTATACCAAGTGGGGCCCTTAATTCACCTCTTTTTTGTACTGGTTCCGGTACGCTACTTTCTTCTATTCTTTGTCGCTTTAAAATCCGTTTCAAATCAGTCAATTCGCCGTTTTCTGAAACGGGTATGACCGACCCATTACACAAAACAGATCCCAGGGGAGGGTCGGGTCGACCCGTTCTCTTTTCACATGCGTTTGAAAGTATAGATCTTATTAGTTGGTTGTGCAAAAAGAGGTTTTCTTGGCCAAGGACTAAAATGCAAAATTTGTCAAATTCAGGTTTGCTTAGCCTTTTTGAGAGAAGTTTGTTGAGGTACGTGAAGTACAAGCGGGACCGGTCCAAACCGATCCGTTTTTCCATTTGCGATTTGAGTAGGCTTAAATTGACTCGAGAAAGAGAATTCAAACCGTCCATTTTGAAATTTTGAATGATTCAAAGGAAATTGGAGTTGTATTTGACAAACTTCTTTTTTTGAATTACTAATGATTCCTTATTGGTTTTGGGGAAACTAAACTTGGATACTCTGTGCAATATCCATTTTAAGAAAACCGAAAGTAACTTCAGATAATTTCGAAGAGAGTGAACACAGACCAGACCGTACTCTATTGATCCTATCTTGGGTTTAGCTAAAATTAGGGTTTGTGTCTTTTTCTACAAAGCACGAACACGAAACAACACAATTCCGAGCTCATGCGCCATGGCAACAATCTCATTTTTGTCTTTCCGCTCGAAATCAAGTTCTAATATGTACCCAAATGAACAAATTAATGAAAACTCACATACAAGAACGATTTGCAACTTGAATTGCCAGAAAGGCACGAACTCACGAAGCCAATTCGAACAAAACCTTTTCAAGAGACAGCTGAGGTCGAGCTCCGTTTGCACGAATTATGGGAAATTACAAATGGATCTCAGCCCAATTGAGTAAACTGAAGGTGCGAGAACTGGAACTGACCAAACTGGAGAGGATTGAGCTTGCAATTCGAACTGGAGAGCACAGCCCTAGATGATGGTGGAGCTGAGCTGAGCTTGATTTTGGGGTGTGTGTGTGTGTGTGTTCTTTCTATTTTGGTTCGACGGCTCGGGCCCCGTTGAATTGGATTTGATCGCTGGATTAAGAAAACCAAAATATCATATATACCCTTCCGAAAATAAAATATAATATCTACCCTTTCAATAATCTAAAATATCATGTGTTATTCGTTTAAATGTGACAAAATATAAAAATGTTCAAATATTAACTTTTTTGTTAAAGAATGGATGATTTTATTTTGAGAAATATTGTTTGCACGCCGTGTGTAGCACTTTGTATGGCCGACAATGTATATCCCGCCTCTTCCCTCTTCGAGATATGTTCGGAATATATCGTGGCGAGGGTATTTTCTCGGCCAGCTTCTTCATCATTTTTTTGAAGGATGTTTGACAAATGTGTCGAGATCTCGAATATATTAGATCAAAGAAGTGAAACGAAAGAGAGAATTTGGGGAGAATATATAAGACAATATTATTATTTTATTTTTTTGAAGAGAATCCTAGGTCACGAATCGTGGCCATTATAGGTTTTTTTTTTTTATATTGATGCCGTCGGGATTCGAACCCACAACCTCTACAACATGAGGGTTTATTGTGCTGAGCCTCAACCATCTAGGCTATGGTTTCTAACACCATTTTTGTTTACATTTGGTTTCTTTTTTTTTATGGCAATCGGACAACTCGGATCGGATTCGGATCGAGTCATTTTTGTTTACATTTGGTTTCTAGCACCGTTGTTGTGTTTAAGATATGTAAAAACTTGTTTTTATATGTTGTTTTTATTTATACATGTTTCTATTAATTGTACATTCATGTTTGTTATTGATACCTTATTGTTTATTATTTACAACTTTTGTTATTTATCTACATGTAAAAATTAACAAGGAAGAGCACTCATAATTACCTTGATCTCGGTTTGCATAATAATTTTTTGGGAAATTTTTAAAAAAAACCCCTATTTTTTTGGATATTTAAAAAAAAAATCCTATCTTTTTGGAAACTCCAAAAAATTCCCTCTACCAAATTTTTATTTTCAAATAACCTCTTATGGGATTAAAACTAACCATGGATGGTGTTAAAAAATAAGTATGACCAAAATACTCTTTTTTACATATGTAGTAATTAAAAGAATATTTTTGTTATTTTTTATTAATTTTTCAAAAGTCCTAAATTTCTTTTAGCTCATAATAATTTTATAAAAACAATTATCATATGTTATATTTATATAATTTTACTGTTTCATAAATTATATATATTTAACTTTTATATTTTTTTTTCCTGAAAAACTAACATACAATAATAATATGAACAATAATATTAAAAGAACACCTTGCAAATATTTAAAAATTAAAATATCATGAAACTATTAAAAAATACATAAAAGAAGAACGAAAAAAAACTAGATGTGTAAAGAAATATATTTATATCAATATATTTTCAAGATGTTTATTTATTATTATCCGATGTTAGTTTTTCATAAATAATAAATGAAATATTAAAATTATACAACCACAACATTTAATAATTTTATTTTTGTGAATCACTACATGCTAAAAAAATATTTATGAATTTTCTCAAAACTAATAAAATTAATCAAGATAACAAAAATATTTTTTTAATTACTACATATGAAAATAGAAGGGTATTTTGGTCAAAAAAAAATTTAACACCATCCATGGTTAGATTTAACCCCTATAAGGGAGTATTTGAAAATAAAAGTTTAGTAGAGGGGAGTTTTTGGAGTTTCCAAAAAGATAGGAGGTTTCTTAAAATATCTAAAAAAGATAGGGAGTTTTTTGAAAAATTCCCTAAACTTTTTATCTTTAAAACATTATTTATGTTTTAATTTGTATACCTATATTCTCGAGATGAATCTAACTAATTTATACTTATGTATTTCTTAGGTATTATATCGATATAACATGGTGATCCAGGTAATTCACCTTTTTTTGTGAAAAAAAATTGTACCTCCAATTATTTGTTAAAACTTCTAAATCAAATTAAAATTGTAGCTCCAATTATTTGTTAATAACAATAATAATAATAAGAATAAGAATAATAATAATAATAATAATAATAATAATAATAATAATAATAATAATATAAGAATAAGAATAAAATAATGATGGTAATAATAATATTAATAGTACAAATAATAATAATAATAATAATAATAATACAATAATTATTATTATTATTATTAAATAGTATTAACAACAACAACAACAGCAATTAATATTGGTGTTATTATAATAACAATACAATAATAATAGTAATAACAAAATAATAACAAACAAATAATAAATAATAATAATAATCTAATTATTATTATTATAATGGTTAAATAGTAACAACAACAACAACAACAACAATTAATATCAGTGTTATCATAATAACAATAAAATAAATAATATTAATAAAAATAAAAATAAATAATAAGTAATAATAATTATAATTATTATTATTATTATTATTAGTATTAATTAGTACTAATTTTATGGTATATTTAGTATTATTTTCTTACATCCAAATATGAATACCCAACTTATCTTTGAATACAAATTACATCTCGCCTTTTCCTGAGTTATCTTCCGTTAGCATTGGATTTTTAGGACCTTCAACTTGGCCTCACATCATATTTTTTTACTATAATTTTTCTCGGAACTTCCGACCTTGACCTTGGCCTCACAATTTTCCGTCAGCTTTGTAGGATTATTTTATTCTCCTGTCACTGGAAATAAAAATAGTTGCACAAAATAATTTTAGGAAAATAAAGAAAAAAAGAAAATAACTACATTGCATCTTACAAATTACAAATTAATCATGGAACTATAGTTTCTGTTTAGGCGGAATTCCGTCTAGATCCGCCTAGATACCGTCTAGGCGCCGAATAATTCCGCCTTAGTCCAGTCCATTTAATTTTTCTTTTTCTTTTTTTTTAACCCTTCGTCCCATTTTTTTTTTAAGACATGCACACTTCTCCTTTTCTTCTTTCTATTTGTAGTAATTTTATTTTGTGATTTATTTGAATTTGTGTTAATGTTATGTTGTAAATTTCATGTTATGATTTGTTTGGACGTTGTTTTAAATAAAATTCATGTTATGATTTGTTTGGACATTATTTTTAATATAAAAAATTATAACACAAATTATAATATATAAAAATTAAAAAATATGACAAAAATTATGTAAAATTACAAATCCGTCTAGATCCGATTAATCTCTGATTATTCTCTCTGGGCGCTAGATGATGTCCGTCCGTCCAACTAGCGCCTAGCGATTTCTGTAACATTATCAACAGAAGACAATGAAAAAACATGTAAATTTTTTTTTTTAATTCAGGGGTTTAACCACCTTAAGATGGTATATAATAAAAAGAAAGGAATAGATACATTTTCCAAATTACATGGCACATGACCTTTATGTCCAATTGCCCCATAACAAAATAATAAAACAAAGAAATCTGGAGTTGTCCATTTTGTATGGCACAGGAGAGATGATGAGCTCACTTCAAATAAATAATTAGTTCCTAGGCCAGATTTGTCTTGGGCTTTTAGTTTAGACTTTGGGTTGAGTTTACTTCACATTATATTTGGTCTTTAGCATTTATGCTTGTAATAGACTTTAGTGTGTAATATGAATGGTTAGGATTTAGGAGGTAAGTAGACTGTAGATCTAATGGTTGATATGTATTAGACAGTTAGATTCAGGTTATAAATAATCATGTAATTAGTGATTCAATAATCAATCAAAAAATCATTTTACCCACTGATAAAAACTCTGATTGAGTTTCTAACAAAGAGGAGTCTTGATCTAAATCCTCAATCCGACGAGTCCTTGTCCTCAAGAAGAACAAAAGATGTGGCAAAATTCTCCTTTCAAATCCGAGCCACCATTTCGAGAAACACCTTCATAAACTTATATCGTCCATCCTTGTCATAACAACAAGGCCGGCCCTACGATTTACTAGGTCCGAAGCAATATCAATAATATCTTTTATATATTTCTAAACTAAAAAATATATATTTGTCAATATAAAATTAATATTTTGGTAAATAATATTTTACAAGAAAATCTTAAATTAAAAATAATTATGGTTTCATTTTACTTTTGACTAGATTATATATAATAGTCTAACTAGATCATTTAGTATTTTGTCAAATTTTAGTATTTATATTTTAAATTTATGAATTCACCAAATAGTAAACATATACAAGAAGAAGAAAAATTAAACGTCTCATGCACAACACATCACATTAACTCACGTCAACTTCTCTAGCACAATACATGCATGTGACTGGGATCATGAACATATTTGAGATTATTTTTATTGATTTAGATGTTCCATTTTTTGTATCTATATATTATATAACGTCATCTATATTGATTTACGAATATGCGGTTCTACCCCCTCCTCCCCCCTCCCCCCCCCCCCTCCCTCTCTCTCTCTTTTCAAGACTCCGCCAAGAATGGAACTTGGCATGTACTAGCACTTGCGACATGTCGGAACCTTTGGGAAGAGCGAAACCGGCAGATTTTTTTAGTGTGAGGGATATTTTCTTCTTTTCTCACATTTTAGCCCCCGTTTGTGAGGGCTTTTAGTGTGAGGACTCTGTGACTTCTTATTATGATATCACTTATTGTACGTTGAAGACACGAATAACCTCTTCGGCGCTCCCTATAATTTTCGCTACGGCCTCGCAGCAGAAGAGCATCCCTCTAAAGTCGGTACGCAATATCTCCAAGATTTGAAACATCTAATAGAGTCTTCTGCTTCGAAGTTCGAATAATGGAAAGCCGGTCATCCTTCTGGCCCACAGTTCAGAGGGGCCTTTTCGCGCTGCAACTCTTAAATCGTAACTCCAAATCATGGCGAAAACAATATATCAAGCATCTCGTCGCGTTGTCCACACCTTGGGCTGGTAATAGCTGACAATTTGACAAAATAAAATAATATTTTTTTATACGTAAATGATTTAACTAAAATAAGAATGTAACACAGTTATGTAAACGACATTATCACAGTTGAATAGAAGGGAAGATCTACAGTGCTCAATGGATAATGAATCAAGTATATAATGGGCTTTTACATTTTATTATGTATGATTATATATTGGGCCTGTTTTATCTAAAAGCCTGTTAAATATTCTGACAATAGTCACGAGAGTAGCATGATTACTTAATGAGATTAGTGGACAAGATTAATGAGTTTGTTAGTGGTTTTGTTAGTGTTTGTCAGAGTTAGTTAGAGCATGATTAGTATAAATACTCTTGTAACTCAATTGATTATTAATCAACAAAAGAGTGGTGATGCTTGTCCCCCTTAAAATTACCTAAATTGATTGATGTGTTGGCGTCTGTATTAATGATGGTGGTAAACCATGAATATTTAATTTTTTTCCATCATATATAAAAAAAAAAAGTAAAAAAAATTCACCGTTTAACACATCATTATTTATTTAATATTTTTAACAACTTTGTTTACCACCATCTATAATTAATGAATTTGAATCTATAAATTTGGAAAAGAAATTATTGGACTAATTACTATACCATTTAACATGTGTTAAACGGATACACATGAATAAAATCATCGTAAAATATAATAATGAAAATAATAATTTTGCAAAAATTAGAAAATAAAAATGAAATTTTTTTTAAAAAAAAATATTGAAAATAAAATAATAAAAATTTGTTCAAATAAATCTAACTTATCATATGTTAAATTAAATATAATAAAAATATTAAATAAAGTAAATTATTTTTTAACGATTTAGTTTACCACCTAATTAATGTGGTTTACCATCTAATAAATACAGTTTGCCATCTAATTTAAAATTTAATAAATTTATTATATGTTATCAACACATCAATATATTGAGGAGACAAGTATAATTTTTCTTAACAAAAACAACAAATTAAAGAAAACAAAGCAATCTCTCTTCTCTTTACGTTCATTAAAATTAACAAGTTACTGTGCAACAAATGCTTACATTTGTTTCAGGAAACACGCTAGGAGTCCCGCTCGTCAACCCGCTCCTCATCCGTGCATAGCAAAGAAGGCTCGAGCGCAACCTATGGCTTCTTCTGAACCCTAATTCATATGGATCAACACAACTAGTAATTTCCACTACAAATAACAAGACATATTCAGCCAACAACATGACAGTTTATACAAGATATTGGGTTCGAAGAAGGAATTGAGCGCTACATGGCTCGGATTTTGCCACTTGTCGAGAGATTGGATGAACCCGGTGTGCCGGTCACGTGTCTAGTCAGCACTTGACATTGAAACACCTTATGAGCTGGTGTATGGATCACGTGGATTCGATGCAAACCCTGACGCAGTTTATGGAGATGGATTGGATCCACTTGTCGAGAGATTGGATGAACCCGGTGTGCCGGTCACGTGTCTAGTCAGCACTTGACATTGAAACACCTTATGAGCTGGTGTATGGATCACGTGGATTCGATGCAAACCCTGACGCAGTTTATGGAGATGGATTGGATCCACTTGTCGAGAGATTGGATGAACCCGGTGTGCCGGTCACGTGTCTAGTCAGCACTTGACATTGAAACACCTTATGAGCTGGTGTATGGATCACGTGGATTCGATGCAAACCCTGACGCAGTTTATGGAGATGGATTGGATCCACTTGTCGAGAGATTGGATGAACCCGGTGTGCCGGTCACGTGTCTAGTCAGCACTTGACATTGAAACACCTTATGAGCTGGTGTATGGATCACGTGGATTCGATGCAAACCCTGACGCAGTTTATGGAGATGGATTGGATCCACTTGTCGAGAGATTGGATGAACCCGGTGTGCCGGTCACGTGTCTAGTCAGCACTTGACATTGAAACACCTTATGAGCTGGTGTATGGATCACGTGGATTCGATGCAAACCCTGACGCAGTTTATGGAGATGGATTGGATCCACTTGTCGAGAGATTGGATGAACCCGGTGTGCCGGTCACGTGTCTAGTCAGCACTTGACATTGAAACACCTTATGAGCTGGTGTATGGATCACGTGGATTCGATGCAAACCCTGACGCAGTTTATGGAGATGGATTGGATCCACTTGTCGAGAGATTGGATGAACCCGGTGTGCCGGTCACGTGTCTAGTCAGCACTTGACATTGAAACACCTTATGAGCTGGTGTATGGATCACGTGGATTCGATGCAAACCCTGACGCAGTTTATGGAGATGGATTGGATCCACTTGTCGAGAGATTGGATGAACCCGGTGTGCCGGTCACGTGTCTAGTCAGCACTTGACATTGAAACACCTTATGAGCTGGTGTATGGATCACGTGGATTCGATGCAAACCCTGACGCAGTTTATGGAGATGGATTGGATCCACTTGTCGAGAGATTGGATGAACCCGGTGTGCCGGTCACGTGTCTAGTCAGCACTTGACATTGAAACACCTTATGAGCTGGTGTATGGATCACGTGGATTCGATGCAAACCCTGACGCAGTTTATGGAGATGGAGATGGCACAGTAAATTTGAAGTTTTTACGACTCGACACATTAAATTTGAATAGTTCATTACACCATATAATGTGAATTTAACTTTTTATGTGATAATTTTGGACATTTTTCTCTTTTTCCATTATTACATCTTAAATAGAAAATGATAGATTAACTTTTTGTAAGTATCTAAAAAGAGATCAAAACAAGGATATCAAAAGATTGATTAAGCATACAAGTCACTGGGGACACAAAATTACACGTAACGGATTATATGGCCTACATAAATATAACTAGCTGATACTAGACAAAACAAGACCAGGTCAATATCATACACACAAAATCAAGCCAACTACTTGGCTTTTCACGCCTCCATTTGACCTGAACTGGAGGGTGCATTATCTTCATTCAGAGCTAAATTCTCTCCCTTAATATCCTCGTGGGGTTTCTCGTCCGAACTGGAGAGGGGCTTTTCCCCATTTCGAGTCTCGGTTTTTTTTCAGCTATTTCTTCCTCTTCTTTATTATTTTCAGCTATTTCTTCTGCTTCGATTGGCTGTTCAATTATTATCTTCGGCCTAATAAACCAAAGTTCGAATTAATAATCAAATTATATTAACAATGCATATAATTCGATTAAACAAACCTGCCACGCCCCATCTTCTTATCAGTTTCTCTTTCTTCCTTTTCTTCTACATCTTCATCGTGCTCGGATTTTTGCTGTTTCGATAAATCCAGTTCCGTTGGTTTTTCATCATCATTAGGGCTCTCAGTTTCACTAGTCTTCTCTTCCTTTTCAGATTCTTTTGATTCGTCAAATTTGCTCTTCGTCCTGATAAATTAACGTTTAGCAACAAACCATTTAACAAAATACGAGGGGTTTTTTGCAAATAAATACAAACCTGACACGCTGGCTCTTCCTGGTAGGTTCTACACTTCCCGCCAACTTTCTTTTCATCTTAATTTCTTTCTCGTTGTCATCTTTATTCACATTTAAATCCTTTTCCTTTGGCTCCTCAGGTTTTTCAGATTTAGACTTACCTATGCTCTTTCGCCTGATAAATAAAAATTTAGATTCATTCAATATCTACTTGGGTAAATTTGATATTATAAAGTTTTAA
This sequence comes from Luzula sylvatica, assembly GCA_946800325.1. Classification (NCBI taxonomy): domain Eukaryota; kingdom Viridiplantae; phylum Streptophyta; class Magnoliopsida; order Poales; family Juncaceae; genus Luzula; species Luzula sylvatica. The sequence goes on along the minus strand of OX326961.1, from coordinate 15,446,624 downwards.
AAAATTAAAATTTGATTTATTTGGATTGTGAGATATACAAACCTGCCAGGCTTGCCGCGCTTTTGCGATGCACTTTTGGCTGCTTTGTTAACATTTTCCTTCCCTTTCGCGTTAGTTTTCTTCCTTTTAATTTGGTCCATGGCTTCCTTAATTGCATAAACCGCCATTTTCTTGACCTGTGATACCCAAAAACAATTTAGGCATAATTCAGGGTTCTTTATGTAAATTTGCAATATGATGTTTTCGTTACCTCGAGTTTATCCTCTTTGGCCCTGTGGTCTTTGGGAAGAAGACGAAATTCGCCAGACAAGCTAATGCACTCTTTTAAGTTCTCAGGCGATACAAAGTCTAGCGCAACCTTTATGCATGACTGTTTAATCATACCACAAATGAAATTAAAATGTAAGGTATATTATAATTTTACGACATTGTAAAGGGTAGTATGGTAATTTTACCTTCAAGTTTCGAACTTGATGAGGACATCCAGCTGGAATGAGCACTGCCTCGCCGAGATTTTGCTCGAATGTCCACGCCTCAATCCCTAAAGTACCCAAAACATTTTTAAATTATCTAAATTTAGAAAATACACAAATTTGAAAGTACCATATTCCTCCTTGAGTTTATTTTTGTGCTCCACGGTCAAGTAGAAAGACTGGTCATGAATTGGGTGAACAACCTAATAAAAAAATCAACCAAAAAGGGCCCATTCATGATTTCAACAAAAACAAGGGTGCAAAATGTAATAATCTAATAAAAATACTGACCACTGTGATGGGCTTATTATCAAGATGAGTAAATTCATGAGCATGCTTGATAAGATATTCGCTCAATTTGGGCACATCTTCTCTTCGCCAAATATCCCACAATGCCCCTCCATATTCTTCTTTATTATTTGCCACACTAGTTTTATTGTTTCTTTTTGCAACCGCTTTGATCTGTGCACTGTTGAGCTTCACCTCGGTAGTATGCGTCAATATGTTAACCTAACCGAACAAACACACATTGAAGTCATTAAATATTTATTATAAATACAAATAAATATTTTTTTATTTTAATTACCGCATCAGACATGTCGCAATGAAGTTTAGTAACGGAATCGCCAATGCCGAGTTCTTCTCTGATCCCATAAGCAATATAAGTCTTGGGGCCCAAGTCGGGCTTCAACATATCGATGGGGATTTTACAAGCCAGATTGAGGGGCCCGCATCTTGGGTCAGAATATTCTTTAAATGGAAGGGCGGTGATGAACTCGATCCCATGACGTGGCAGTCTCTCGTCGAACGAGCTGGCAGGTGGCCAGTCTTTCAGCTTGAGGAGTACTGGGTAGTCTTTCTCATCATCGTTACCCTTCTCGTATCCCGTGAAAAATTGCCTTATCCCTATCTCCACCTGAAATATTTCATAAATATTTCAAAAAAATATTTTAATAAAATGTTATAACGATGAGGATACATACATTGGACCAATCGCTGCAGTCGAGAGCATTAACACACAATCTTTCGTCCTCAGTTTTATCCCGAGTCTCTCTGAGAGCACGCCACATCACCATTGGCTCCCAGCTGAGGCCGTTGGTAAGTGCCAGCACATCACGCACAATTACAGGCTCGCCCTTCAACCAGTGCCTCTGAAAATGACCCAATTGCCCCTCTTGCACCTCCTTTCCCAAGGGGCAATACAGGTAATTATCCCCAGTATTCTTCTCCCTATTAGCTGCTTTTCGCAAGTTTGCTTTGTCAGTTAGGGTTGAACTTGAGCATGCACAATTGCATAGTAGCCCCTCAGTTTGTTTAAAATTATTCGGATTTTGGTCCACGATTTTGTCGAGCTCGGAGACTAATTTGGGGATGAAGATTTCTTTCAGAACTGATTTGAGTACTAGAATTGAGTTGCCACATCCTCCCTGCTTCTCAGGAGGGCAAGGTATGCTGCCATCTTCAAGCGGGGCCCACTCTTCAGATTTGCCAGCTGGCAGCTTATCATTGGCTTCGCGAAACTCACGGCAACAGACGAGACAGAGATCATAAGAACAGTTGTTGCAAGTGCGGTGAAAGTCAACAATCGAAGTGTTGCATTTGTCGCTACAGCAATTCAAATTACAAAACGGATCAAATTTATTAAAAATTAAAAATTAAATAAATTAACGTACCAGTACACGCGCTCGTCCTTTGATATGTTATCATATGGAATCATGAGTTCGTTCATATCAACACCTACATAACAATATAAATATGAAAAAGTTTAATCATATATTTATATACAATATAACAAACCTTGAATTTCGGCCTCGACTTGCTTCTCGGCAAGCTGCTCTGCATGAAAATCTTTCAACCAAGGGTAGAGATAACGCAAATTATGCCAAGCATATTTATTCCTATCTTCATGCGATATGTCCTTTTCTGCGGGCTAAATTAAGTAGAAAAAATAATTAGAAAATTAAGGGTAGTAATGATAAATAAATAAATAAATAACGTACCATTTTTACTCCTCGCATTCTGAGGCAGCCTTTACAGTTGCAATTCTTGAGACAAACAGGGCATTTCTCCGCAATTTCTACTTCGGTCATGAGAGGATACCTACACGCAAAACAAAATTAAATCAGGGACGTTTTTGTAATTTAGACGAAATTGTAAGGGTGAAATACCAGGCTTTCATGCAGGGGACGCAGAACCGCTTCGTTTTGCAAAGTTTGCAGTGAACGACTCTTCCTTTGTCGTTGCGTTGGCATTGGTGACACATTAATGCGTTCTCTCCTTTATACAATATCCTTTTTCCATTCTGCAATTTCATTTCGCACGATTATAATTGATTATATCAGTACTGTTTTGGGGAATTGAAACTTTGAATTACCGCATCGTATTGTGGCGTTGGAATGGGAATTTTTTCCGTCTTTTTTTCGCATGATTTATCGTTCGTGTTTGTTTTTCGGCCTCTTTTGTTTGGTGTGCTTTTTGGGTTTTCCTGTTAAAGCATAATTAGAAGTTATATAAAAAGTAGATATATTATCTTTTTATCTAATTGAACATTACCTCTTCAGGTCCAGTGGAATCGTTTATCTAAAAAGCAAGAAAATAAAAAGAAATCATAATTTGCTGAAATAAATCCAAATAGATAAAAAGAAATTTAGGCAAGAAAAAACAAGAAACAGAAACGACAAAAAGGAAAGAAACCTTCTTTCCAGCATTGGAGGGGAATTTCGAAGCAGATCTTCTGGCCCTCTTCTTCTTTTCTGGAAACTCTTCATGTTCAGGTTCCTAAAAACACACACAAAAAGAATAAATAAATTTGGAAGATATTAATACTTTTTAACAAATTGAATCGATCAAAACATAAAACAAGAGAAATTGATCAAAATCAATACGATCGTAAAAAAACAAGAAATCAAACCTGAAAATATTGGACGTGTTTACGTATTCTGGAAGTACGCCTCTCCCTGGAATTCATCTCTCTGGATCCCTCGACCTCGTCACTCAACGATACATCGTGATCCTTTTCCTTTACTCTGCTCATAATAACAACTTTTCTCAGGAGAAATAAATTACTAGTTAGGGTTTAGGGTTTATCTCTTTTTTCTTGAAATGGAAAGCGACAATGAATAAAGAAAGAAACTATCTTTTGTAATTTTAAAAATATAAAGGGTGTCTTCGCTAATTTATTGGGTGGGGGATATCAAGAGGCGGGAGGGAGCAGCCCAATAAAAATATTACATTTTTAACCTCCGTGCGAATTCTCTACGTTTCTTTACTTTGACCACGTGGCGGTATTTGAATGGTTTACTGGTGGGTTTATTTTTGTTTCGTGATGTGGTATTGGTGAAAATAGATTGGAGGAATAAATTCCCGCTAAGATTTTGAAATAGGGAAAAACAGCGGGAAATTTGCTGGCTTTGTTTGGCTCGTAGATTTGAATCTTGATATGATTTGACAAATATTTACCGTGATTGGAAAGAAAGTTTTGTTTTTTTTGTATTTTTTTTCTGTATTGTGTTTTTTCCTCTTTTTTTTTAGCTTGTTTTAATGATTATTTTTTATACACTTATGTTGCACAAGTAAGAATAGTCAATATGAATCATATTATATGATAATTTTCAAAAGGGAAATTTTGAAAAAATCACCTAATTTTTTTGGATATTCTAAAAAAAACCTCATTTTTCTTTAAACTTCAAAAAACAACATTTCATTCAAATACTCCATTATAGAGATTAAAACTAATCATGAATGGTTTTAAAAAAATTGACAAAAATATCTTTTTATTTATATATGTAATAATTAAAAGATATTTTTGTTATTTTTTATTAATTTTAAAAAGTACTAAAATATTTTTAACCTTATAATTATTATATGTTATATTTATACAATTTTAATATTTCAAACATCATATATATTTGATTTTTATATTTTTTCCTGAAAAACTAACATAAAATAATAATTAAATGAACAAAAATATTAAAAGAATACTTTGCAAATATTTAAAAATTAAAATATCATGAAACTATTAAAAAAATACATAAAATGAGAACGAAAATAAAAAACTAGATGCTATAAACAAATATTTTTTCTATTAATATATTTTCAAGGTGTTTATTTATTTTTGTTTATTTTATTATTATTTGAGGTTAGTTTTTTCGTGAATAATAAATGAAATATTAAAATTATATAAACACAACATTTAATAATTTTATTTTTTTAAATCATTACGTGTTAAAAAATATTTATGTATTTTTTAAAATTAATAAAAACAACATTTTTTAAATAATTTATAATTACTACATATGAGAGTAGAAGGGTATTTTGATTAAAATAAAATCAAATCAACACCATGCATGGTTAGTTTTGACTCCTATGGTGTATTTGAAAATAAAAGTTTGATGTAAATGTTTGAAAATAAAAGTTTCCAAAAAAATAGGAGGTTTTAGAATATCCAAAAAAATCGAGGAGTTGATTGACAATTTTCCTTTTCAAAAAATGTATATACAAATGGATTATATATGATATTTTAAATTTTAAATTACATATAATGACAATACACGTATGTTGTAATTTATTTTTCTTCCAATTTTGTTTTGATTGTTTAGAACGGCCATGATGCAAAAATTCAAAACAAATTATGTTACGGATATCTCGTTCATTGATAAAGATGATAATGATAATAGTAGTACCCGCGATAAAATACATTAGAATATGTAATAAAACATTGATTCCAATAAATATCTAGTTACTCACGTAATACAAATTGTTTTATGCAAAGGGTGCAAATTATTTTTTCCTAGAGAGAACTTAGTTATTAACGTTGAGAAACTAGGTTTACTCCTGCGTAATTTTGAAATTATTGAATTGTTGAAATGAAAAGAATAAATTTTTTCAGTGATATAGTTTTTGGTTCTGATTATCGGGACATTTTTTGTTTGCTATGTTTTTTTGTGTGTTGTGGTTTGAGTATTTACTGATTAATGAGTGCATATTTGGAGATAGTATGGTAGTCTTTTGGTACTATCCGAAGTATTTGTGTGTTTCTTGGAGCGAAATAGTTTAGCAACCTAAAAATGCATGGGAAATTTTGAAATAATTCTTATTTTTTCTTGAATTTGTAAAAAAAACTTATAATTTTTGAGAAACTCCAAACCTCCTTCCCCTTACAAACAAGATTTCATTTTCAATTATCCCCTATATGAATATTTTGGTTTAATACAAAAATGCTTAATAAATTTAAATACGAAAAATAGAGAGATATTTTGGTCTAATTTTGTTTGTAAATCCATGAAATACCCCTACATGGTGGTAATTGAAAATGAAATTTTGTTGGAGTTTTTCAAAAGTTAGGATTCTTTTACAAATTCAAGAAAAATTAAGGTACTATTTTAAAATTTCCCAAAATGCATTCATGTGGAGTAATTGTACACTTGATCAACAAAATATGAAATAGTATTTGTGCTCTTCTCATTAGAGAAACCTTTTGTTTTTTCTTGCTTCATAAGGATTATTCATCAAAAGAAGAAAAAAAAAAAGTTTACAAAAGGTGCAGAGCCCAGTTCTAGCTTCAAGGTGAGGTACGGCTCCTTCTCTTTTGTCTTGTACTCTCTCTTCCGACACTTCCGTTCACTGTAAAGTAGGGTCGAAATTAACTCATACAAAAACAAGGGAAATTTTCAAAAAATACCTTATCTTTTTTTGATATTTTAAAAAAATCCATATTTTTTTGAAAACTTCAAAAAATTTTCTCTACCAAATTTTTATTTTCAAATACCTCATGTACCCTCTATTTTTAATTTGACTCTTGCGTCGATTAGAAAAATGCTCAAAGCTAATAGAAATCTATCCTGATTCCTTATACTAAAAGAGGGAATGTTGCAAAAGGACAAAAAAACTTTTGCAACACCCGGCCAATAAAAACATGACACAGCGAATTCCATCAAATATATGAAATGCACTTGGTTCATGAAGACCTCACTCATTAGTACATAGGCCATAGTCCATCTAATTTTTTTTATTCATCTCTATGTCACACCCATGGCTAGTCCGGGACAAAACAAAAAAAAAAAAAATTCAAAAAAGCCCCAACCTTTTTGAAAGTGTAAAAAAACCCTTCTACCGAATATTTATTAACGAATATCTTATTGCGGTTAAAAATAATCACGAATGATATTCAATTTCTGTTTGACAAAAGTATCATTCTATTTACATACGTGGTAATTTAACAAATATTTTTGTTATTTTTTTTTTATTTTAAGAAAATTCATAAATAAATTTTAACATGTAGTGATTTCAAAAAATAAAACTATTACATATTGTGTTTACATAATTTAATATTTCATTTATTATTCGTGAAGAATTAACATCGGATAATAATAAAATAAACAACAATAAATAAATACCTTCAATCTATCATGCTACCATAAAAAGGTATATTCTAATATGACAAAAAATGCTCACGCACAGTCATTCAAGACTTGCTATTGAGACCTCACCTGATTCATTTGATAGTTATTTGAACATGTTCCGTGTGAACTCCTAAGATAATCATAAATAATGCTCCACGGTTCACATGGACCATGATTCATCTCTAGTTAGTAGATGTGATAATCGGGCAGCTCGGATCGGGTCATTTCGAGTTCGGGTCGTTACATATTGTGGGTCGTTCGGGTCGTTCGGGTCGTTCGGGTCATCGGCTTGTTCAGATTGCGAGTTGTTTCAGTTTTCGGATCATCTCGTTCCAGGTCGTTTCGATTTTCGGGTCACTCGGTTTCGGGTTGTTTTGGTTTTCTGATTATTCGGTTCCGAGTCATTTCGGGTTTCGGGTCATTCAATTTTCGGGTCATTCGGATCGAGTCACTCGGATTTCACAAAAAATGATTTCGAATCATTCAGTTTTCCGATAATTTGGTTTTCGAGTCATTCGGGATTTATTTGATTGATTCCGAGATATTTTAAAGTAATATATTCATTTTAGTAATAATATATTAATCTTCATATTTTTCAGATCATTAGTTTCGGAACATTCGGGTCGTGAGTTTTTTATATTTGCGTTTCGAGTTAGTTCGTATTTCGGGTCGTTCGGATTTTGGGTCATTCAATTTTGGGTCGATTTCGAATTCGGATTATTCGATTTTGGATCGATTTCTATTTCGGTTCATTCGGTTTCGGTTTCATTTCGGGTTCGGGTCATTTGATTTCTGTTTCGGATCGTTGACTTGTCAAAATTCTCGGTTCGGGTTCACACTAGTCGGGTCATTTTTTCGAATCGGGTCTCATGATTCGAAACTCACGACCCGAATAAATTAAGGTTAAAATGTCATGTTTCGTGCCATGTCATGTTTCGTGTTTTGATTTGTTGGGTATGAAAAAAATGTTCAACGTGTGAATGGATGATTAAATTTTTAATAGGCAATTTTATATCGCTCTTTGAATTGAGTTCTCATTGATGTCATTTTGCCATTGGTTATGTGTGCAAAAGTTACTAAATCTTATAATTCATATTTTGCCATCTGTTATGTGTCAAATATTTTTGTACTTGCTACTTAAAATTTACAAATGAACACATTGAATCAGTGATATAACATTAAATTTACAAATGACCACATTATTATAATATGAATTATAATTAATTTTCAAACGATACCCAATTCTACTAATATCACTATAAATAGATATATTTGTAATTCATAAATTATGAAGTTTACGTTTAAAATTTAAGTATTTATCTATTATATATTTTTTGTAATCAGTTATATGACATGAGATTATAAAATACAGTTATGATCTATGTTGCACGGATACGGATACGGGTATCGTATTCGATACGATGCGGATACGGCGATACGGTAATTTTCAAAAAATCACGAATACGGATACGGCTATATAATTATTATTTTAATATATTTATATTGTATATAATAAATAAATAAATAATATTTTGAATTTAAATATCATGACAATAAATAAATAAATAATATTTTGAATTTAAATATCATGACAATAAATAAAATCAACATAACGATACAAGTATCATAAATGTATTCTAAATTTATTCTAGAAGCATCATAGAACTAATTTAGAAGTATCCTAGAAGTATCATTAATTTATTTAAAAATATTATGGGCCAAAATATATAATGGCCCGAATTATCCTAAACGGAGTATCTCAGCCATATCCTGAACGTATCCCAGCCGTATCCTGCCGTATCTTGCAGTATACCCGCCGTATCCGAAAAAATGAATATTAAAATAATCGGATACGCCACGTGGCGTATCCGATACGTATCCGAGCCGTATCGTACCCGTATCCGTATCGGATATCCGTCTCCTCAGGATACTTCTGGATTTTTGAAGTATCCGCGTAACATAGGTTATGCGTAATACAAATTATTAAATACACTGATTAATGGGTTTTTAGGTAATTATCAGTTTTCAATTATCGCTGCAAAAATTGTAATTGTTCAATGATTATGAATGCAATTTTAGGTTAGCTAGGTATTTATGGAGTTTTTACTTATTACAAGATTACTCAACCAAATAGTCCACTCGCTAATATTTTTAAACATAATGAAAAAATGATCTTATTTAGAAAAATAAGAAAAATCATGATAATTAAGTGATTAAAATTTAATAAAAATATATACTTTATATAAATTAAAAAATATACTAATAATATGTGTGCAATTATACGATGAAAGACTGATTTGCGTAATTGAATAGCTATTTGTACGAGTAGTTGATGTTTTCAAAGATAGATATGTTTGCATGAAAGACTGATTTGCGATCGAATTTGAAGAAATCAACTGTTTATCTTCTAGACCGAGGAGATTAAAAATCTGAGTAACTAATTTAAACAATTAAATAATGAATGTATAATTTTGACAAACCAAAAGTTGAGAGAATTAAAAATTGAGAAATTAATTATCGAATAAATAAAACTTTGTAGAGTGATTTAATTTGAATAAACAAAAAAGTTTGTAACAAAACAAGTAGAATCGAAAATCGAGAATGAATAACCTGGATAATTAAAATTTGGGAAAATTTCTCCTATATCCCTACTAAACTCATAAATTACATATTTATCCCTCTTAAGATGTTAATATCATATTTATCCCTACTAACTTTTATTAGTCTCAAATTTATCCAAAATTAACATTTGTGTTAAATTTAACAGAAAATTATTTGTAATTGACTAATTTACCCCTAAACTAACCCTCAATAATCCAACCAACTTGTCCCAACCCTAAACCGGATAACAGACCCGATAACAAACTAAATCTATTTGCATCTCCTTTCTCACACTTCTCGCACCATGGATCCTGAGTCATCTCTCTCTCTCTCTCTCTCTCTCTCTCTCTCTCTAGCTCTAGCTCTAGCTCGGTCGCTCGCTCGCTCGTAGCTGAATGATAGATCTGTTGCCGCCATTTCTTCTCTATCTAGTTCTCTGAACTATGTGGTGCTCACGCTCAATTTCTGGAGAAGAGACGAGTTGGATATGTCTTCTTCCTCTTCGCACCGTAGGAAGGCTATAGCTAATCGTAGTGAAGCATTATACTTTTATGGCCTATGGTCCTGGATAACAAAGAAGTCGTGTTGTTTTCCACGAATTTTGCCTAATTTATGGTTTTTTCTGTTCACACAAGTAAATCAAATCTTAATTTTTTCTGTTCCTTGCATTTTGATTTTCAAATTGAAATTCGATTTCATAAATTCGATATTACCTTGTTATTGTGTTCTGGTACAAACAAAAGACATTATTTTGTACGAAATGCATATTCATGTCAATTTGCTTCTAGGCCTCAGGGTCGGAAAATACTGAAATTTACATGGCAATTTCAATAAATGGGAGGTTTTTAATTGCAGGATTAGAATAGGCATGCATGCGATGGAACATACTGCAATTTACATGGTAATCTGCTTCTAGGCCTCAGGGCCGGTACGAGGCGTTCAAGTGGGAGAAGCAAGGTGTATCTTATGTGTTCAATTTAATGTCTTTGCAATTGGGGACTGTATATTTGATTCGGCAAATGAATTCTAGGCCTCGGAGCCGGTACGAGGTGTTCGGGTGGGAGAAGCGAGGTGTATCTTATGTGTTCGATTTAATATCTTCGCAATTGGGGACCGTATACTTGATCCGGCAATAGAGTTCTAGGCATCGGGGACGGTACGAGGCATTCGAATAGGTGATTCAAGGTGTATCTTATGTGTTCGATTTAATGTCTTCGTAATTGGGGATCGTAGACTTATTAGAATTCTAGGCCTCGGGGCTGGTACGAGGTGTTCGAGTGGGAGAAACAAGGTGTATCTTATGTGTTCGATTTAATGTCTTCAGAATTGGGGACTGTAGACTTAATATAATTCTGGGCCTCCGGGTTCATGAATGGGAGATAACATTCTAGGCCTCCGGGCCAGGGAGCTGCTTTGCAATAAGCGGGTCAAGAATCCGGATCCATTAAGGTCCTTACATGGGCAGAACTTCAATTGCAAATTGGTTGGAATGAAGTGAAATTGTTGCCATATAGGAACTCTTTTGGTATTGTATTTTGTTGCAAATTCAATGCATTATAAAGGAAATATCAGATACTAGAGTTATCCATCATAGTCGTAGTCTTTTTGCTTCACTGACAATCCTTCTCGCAACGAAGTTAAAAAAGACATCATGTATCGCATATTGATTTTGGTATTGTATTTTGTTATGTGGTTTGAAATATATAAATGTTAAAGATGATTAATGGATTGTATTTAATTTTATTTGTTTTAATATTTATTGTGAAATCAAATATTAATTTTGACATTTTATTTTTTTACTTCGTAGAATGTACAATTACAAAATGAACATTCTTCTAAAACAAAACGAACATCCTTATTTATATCATATCAACATATTTATAAAGCAATATTTACAACATTCAATTTCAATTACATTTCAAAATGGAGATAAAACAGAAAAAAATAGGAAAATAGATAATGAAACGTGAAGAAAAATATTGAATTCGGATTGTTTCTGGTGGTACTGATTGAAGCCTAATTCGTTGATGTTTGCTTTGCCTGTAAAAATGAGACGACTCGTTAACATAAGCCACAAAATGCATATTTGTCCACCGCATATATTAGTTTGTATCAATCATCACATACCACATGCACACACCTTTCACATTCCTAAATATAAGTTGCAAAAAATTATACTTTAGATTAAGAAAGTATAGCATAATTGTACAAGTAGAGTAATTTTCATTTATTTCACATAAGCATAATAATCATCATTTAAAATTGTTCAATCAAGATATGTATCGAGTCTTCAACGAAAATTCAGTAACTTCGCCGAGATCCAATAAAAAATTTCAGACCCGATAATGAATTATAACCCAAACTCTTTACCATATCTTGACAACACAACTAATGCAACTCAATTAACCCTAACGCGACATATGTACTCATAATCGAACTTAATCCAGTCACAACTAAGCAAATTTAACTTTCAGCAAGAAAATGACTATTGTAATGCAAAAAACCTCATGATAGAACAAATCTCGAAGGTCAATACCCAACGTCCCAAATACCAAATAATCTGCAAATTAGGAACTACAATGTTAAATTAAATTAATTCCATATTTCTAAATTAATATTAAAAACTACAAATACAGGCCTTGCATCGGCAAAAACTTCATAGGAGAAAATGTAAAACCATAAAATGAAGTTTCTAGAAGAGTATTGAAGATCAATCGAAACATTGATATTTACACAATCCAGAACTGAGGTACTTCTAGAAAGGTATCGAGGAACGGATTTTAAGATTTATAGGAAATTTTCCGTGTCGTTTTTTTCCTAAAATTTCAGAAATATTCACCATTTAACCCTAATTGGAAGATCTGAAAAAGTCCTAATTAAAAAGAAACTGAAAAACCATTAACATTTTCAAAGAAATTCCCTAATTCATCACTATATAAACCCTAATATGCGAATCAAAGTCCTAAAAGAAAGAGTGGAGTACCATTTCATGATGAAGAAAGTGACGATTTGGGGTCCATTTCGAAGAAATTGATGCTTCGTTGAGGTTTTTGAAGTTTACAGTGACTATTCGTTGAGTTCTTGGGGTTGGGCCATCTGCCCCTCTCGTTCTAACCCGACCGCCATCTTCTCCGGATATCAAGCCTAGCCGGACCGTCAGATCGCCTCCTGGTTGTGTGAGCTCCTGGTTGTGTGAAGATAAAGAAAATCTTAGGTGGTCGTAGGGAGATGGACAAGGAGATAGAGACAGAGATAGAGATAGATTTAGTTTGTTATCGGGTCTGTTATCGGGTTTAGGGTTGGAACAAGTTTGTTGGATTATTGAGGGTTAGTTTAGGGGTAAATTAGTCAATTACAAATAATTTTCTGTTAAATTTAACACAAATGTTAATTTTGGATAAATTTGAGACTAATAGAAGTTAGTAGGGATAAATATGATATTAACATCTTAAGAGGGATAAATATGTAATTTATGAGTTTAGTAGGGATATAGGAGAAATTTTCCCTTAAAATTTTGAGTTATTATCAGAGAAAATAATTTAATTTGAACAATTTTCGATAATGAAGTATTAAGACAATTGAAAGGTTGAGTTGCTGATTTATACATTTAAATGATAAGAGTTGTTTTTACAAGATATAATTTAGACCAACTAAAATTTTATAGCCATGTTAGAATAATTAAAGTTGACAATGACTAAATTGGATACTAAAAATTGAGAATTAATACTTGACATGGTGATGCAATCTTGAAATTTTTAAAGTTAAGTAGGAATATGAGTGCAGGATGGATACAGTTAAAAATTAAGTAAGAAATAAGTAGTAAATTTGGATGATTAAAAATCAAATTATTATAACTTGGGGAAAATATCTTGTTTGAACAACTAAAATTTATTGAGAGTACAGGAGACAATATAAATTTGAGAGACTAATTGGAGAAATTTAAAATAAAATAATTGAAAGACTAATTGAAAATTTGAGAGACTAATTTGAAAATATATTTAAGCAATTCGAAATTTAATGACAATATGAGGACAATTAAAATCGTGTCACTAACATTTAATTAAAAATTGACGACAATATGAGGACAATTTAAAAATTGAGGATAATTTACTGACAGTACACGAGTTAAGTTTCGTTACTCTTTGGCCAAATTAAATCTTTATTAACACCACGGGGATAATTAAAAATTGAATGATTAGTTGAGACAATTAAAATCGAGTGAGTAATATTTCAAATATTTATATAATCTTGACAACAAGTGGACATTTCAAATATAATTTAATACAGTGAATTAATTTGTATAAATTGAAAGTTTAGTGAGCGTGAAACAGCTAAAAAATTGAGTGTCAATATGGACAATTAAAAGTTGAACGGCTCAAAGTTGATAAAAATAATCTTATTTAAACAAACTAAATTTTTTGATGACAATACGAAAGATAATTTAAATGTTAGTGCAATAATTTAGGCTTGACATTGGACATACTTATATCAATTTGGATAAATAATATTTAAATGATAATTTTAGAGAACAAACAATATTGGATAATTAAAAATCAAAAGTGCAGTGGCAATAAATCGCACAACTAAAAGTTGTAAATGATTAATTTAGATATTTACAAAATTATGGATAGAATTTTGTCACAGTTTTGGTAGTGTGATTTTGTTTTTCAAATAATAAATATGAAATAATGAAAACATGTTTGGATAAATACCTCTCTTTTCATAATTTTTTTCAAATAACAAATATAAAACAAGATTTTGGAAAGGAAAAAAATATGATCCTATTTCATTTTTGAAGATGAAATTGATATATTTAATTCAAATTTTTTTAATTATTAGTAAAAATCAAACAATTATACCGGTCCTAAAATGTAGTGTTGATCATAAAAATTATACGTTTATATGGAATAAAGGAATAATAGTTCTTAAAATTTTGAACAAATACCGATCAAACATAGCACAGAATTTTCACGCAGAAAATGATAACTAGCATAAAAAATAATATCCATGATTAAAAAATCAAATATTAGCATTGAGTATATTGCCGTCAAAGGTTATATTAACATTGGAAAATATGTGTTGGAAAGACTCAATTGACACAAAAAATTACATTTTAATTGAAAATAATATATTAACCATTACAATGGTATATTAGTACTAACAATATATATAATATAAATAAAAAAATGATCATATATATTAATATTGAAATTGAAATGTATATTAATATATAATAGTATATTGACATATACTAAAATCAATATATCTACACAAACAATGATATTTTTGTACCGTAAACAATATATCAATATTGAAATAGTATATTGTTGTTCAAAATGAAATATCAATCATGAAAACAGTATAGTTATATCAAATTGTAATAATCATACTAAAATTATAATTAAAATAATTATTGACGATGAAAATAATATATGATAATTGGAAATACTATGTTGATGGTTGAAAATGATACAGACTCAAAAAATATTGTATTTGCACATATCGTGGTATTGACACTATAAAATTTAGGAAAAAGTCGGATTTTACCCCCCAACATTTAACTGGGGGCACCATTTATTTGACGGAAGGGGGCAAAACGAACAAACATAACAAGTTTAGGGAGCAAAAACGTGAAAAAAAAAGTGAGGGGACAACTTGAACATTTTGGTAAATGTTGGAGGGTAAAATCAGACTTTTTCCTAAAATTTAAGATTATACGTATTCCAAGAAAAATAATATTTATATTAGTTATGGACATAAATTTTGATTTTCAATTCAAAAAATGAAACATGAATGGTCAAAAGGACCAAAGACTATCTCGCGAAATGTGAAACCAAAATCGAACAATGCCATATAATTGAATTAATGGAAAATGATTTGTTACGGCTCGATCCGTGGTCAATTCAAAAACTGATCAACTAAGATCACTTTGTGGTTTAATACCTGGGCCACTGTATATTCGAGCCACTCCGATTGAGATTCAACAGCACCAAACCGAACCACATTAATCTTAGGTTTTGTTTTGATGTAAAGTAATTTTTCAAGTATAAGATTAGTTATTTTTGAGATCACGGATTTGAAAATCAATAAACCTACACAATATATATATATAGAGGGAGACTAAACTACTTAATTAAGTACCAACATTTTGATACTTAATGATTTTTCATAATTTAATTTGCATTGAGATTTGTGTTTTTTTCATGATGATCATGAAAGTTTGTGCATATCATTAAATGCACAAATCTCAATGCAAATTCAATAGTGAAAAAACATTAAGTACCAAAATGTTGACAAGTAACAAGTTTTAATCAAGGTGTAATATATATTAACAATTGTTAAATATTATATATTAATTGTTAATTTGAAGGCATCTTAATTACATATCAATTTTTGACTTGGACACTAGAAATATATGTTACCGAGATTCACTTAACAAAACGATATGATCTAATTAAAATTTCTTCAATTATGTTTCTCTACATAAAATTCGTAACAATTCTTTACTAAGAAACGCGTGAACATATATGATATATGTTTTGTATTTCTTTACTCGACATCAAAACTATGCTTCCCATGATTCATATTACAAACAAAAATAAAAATAACTAAGCAACAATTATTAAACAAAACATGAATAAATTCGAACAAATATAGTTCCAAACAACTTTAGCATTACTTACTTATTACGAACTTCTTCTTCATTGATCATACTCCTTGTTGCAGAAAAAGAAACAAGAGACGAGAATATTAATATCCAATTCCTTGATTAAAAAAAGAGAGTACAATTAAGAATCAACTGAAGGGTCCATTGAGCTGCTTAAATAAGTGTTGGGCACAACAGACAAATGGAGACGTCCAGTCCATTCTTCGCCAGGTTTTATAGTCACCGCATTTTCTATCACTGCGGCTTCTACACACACCATTTGTTTGAATTCTTCGTCCCCAAAATCAGCCATTGATTTCGCTTTTTTATCCCACGGATTCCACACCACTGTACATAAATATATAACATTAATAAAATATAATTCATATTTTTTTAAATTTTATTATTTTATTTTTACCAGCATCGGGGAGGCCGTCTTTGGCTACGAAGAAAGTACGTTTTTTCTCATGATCCAAAATTGCGACTTTTTTGGGTGTCTCTAGATATATTCTATCCAACTACATAAAAATAATATTAATAAATAATGATAAATCTAAAATTGAAAAATTAGAAATTAGAAATTTTTACTTCGGCTTCGAAAGTGATGGCATCGCCTTGCTCGGTGAATCGATTCTTTTCTTGTAAATTATCCAAATAATCTAACGTCTCCAATCCTTCTACTCTCACCTCACTAAAATATTAAAAAAAATAAAAAAAATAATAATAATAATAACAACAATATAGTGATTAGTATGAGTATGTACCTGATGTCAGAGACGGAGAAATAAGTGTGGTACGCAAAAGTAAAAGAAAATGATTTCAAATCAGTATTATTAATATTCCTGATTCTCGATGTCAATATAAGGTCTCCACTTAGTCCTACTTCAATCCTCAATCTATACTCAAAACTATAAAAAATAAACAATAAATTCAGGGTCAAATGTGAAAAAATAATTTTGATTTTTGAAAATTTGGGGGGAGCGTACTTGTGAGGCCAGATTTTGAGATCTTCGTCAGAGGGTTTGAGTATTAAATCGACAGAAGATTCATTGGAGTTATTTGTGGGTGCAAATTGGGGATCTGAATCGATGCTCCAGATCCTATTCCTTGCAAATCCATGTGCAGGAAGAGGTCCAAAATTCGAAAACTAAAACAAGTTTTTAAAAAGCATAAATTATGTGAAATACCCTTTCAAATTGGTTAAATTGGGGCTTGATTGCAATACGACTGCACAACTGAGGGTTAATTGAGGCTTAATCAGAAAATTTACCAACTTTAGATGGTTTTTTTATGAAAATTAAAGATTTTGTAAGGGTAAATGGGAAAAAATAGCAAAGTGATCATACTTGAGGGAAGCATATTGGAATACCGCCACGGATAGCTTTAGGTGGCTCAAAGATAGCCTGTAATAAATAAATAAATAAAATTTAATCAATTGAAACTAATTTGAACAATGAATGTAATTAATCGCATATTATTTTTCATAAATATTTTCATATTAAAGTTTTAGGGAGAGAGAGAGAGAGAGAAAGAGAGGAGAAACCTTATTGCTGACAAAAAGAAGCTCGTCGCCTTGTTCATTTTTCCATGATGTAACATGGCCACCATACAAATACACCTGAAACCAAAATTCATACATGAAATTCAAATTAACAAAAACACATCCCTAATTTTCAATATTTTTCTAGATTTACAATTTCACTTTTAAAATTCAAGTATCTACAAACTAGTACAGGCACATTGCCTAATTCCAATGGTAGCAAGAAGGGCTGATTATGAAACACTTAATATCAATAACTAAATTACATCATAATTTCGAAAAATTGACTGACGAAACAAGCAATTTCACTACTAAAAAAACTCAAGTAACTAAAATTAAACAACAAGAAACAAAATCAAGAATCGGATCTGACCTCAGCAGAACTGCCATAAACTCCTCTAATCAGAATCTTATCCAAACCATTAATCCCCTTCAATTGTTCAATCGCCATCTCTATAATCTACAGAATTACTCAAAATTGATCTTCTCACTCCGCTATAATACACAAATCTAAAAAACGAACAGAAAAGAAAACGATTTGGAATTTCTAGAGACTATAATTTAACCACGATTTACTTCCCCTTAATCAATTATCATGTAACGAGTCATGTAACAGGATACTATAGTTTGTTATATATTTTTTTGTAGAGATTATGAAAGAGAGGAGTGTTATTATCGAATAAGATATTATTGGCTGCTATATATTATATTATGGTCCACACTGTCTAGTCCAAGACAGTGACGTGCACCAATCATTCTTTGAATAGTATCCGGTGTACGAACACCATGTTTAGACAAATGTTCAAGTGTTCCAGTTTGTCCAGATCTATAACTTTGCGTACGAATGAAGCTCGGTGAGTTGGGCGTTTCTGTAGCCATTTTCGTGTATCGATTTGTGCATCGTGAATATGCAGACCTAGAGAAGCAACGATTATAAGATGGAGTAAAAAAAAGAGCAATTTCTGCATGTAATTCATTTTGAAATCAAAATTCGAAAAATACTTGGATTTTTCAAAATATTTCTAAACTAATTCAAAATGGTTTTAAAAATTCGGCACCAACTGATTTTTAAAACTAGTTGGTTTAATTAAATTAATTGATATGATTAAGTATGCACAAAAATTAAGAAAAACATATAATTCACAAACTAAAACATATAAATAATTCCAAATTTTATCACATCATCTTTACGTACTAGTTAATATATTTAATAAACATGATAACTAATACATGTCATATGATTAATAATTAATTAGCATACAACAAAGATTCATTTGAATTAATAAATTTAAATTAATATCAATTAATTGTTAATAATGTATTTTTTAAAATTATCATTTTAACTAAGTGTGTTAATTAAAATGTGGATAAATGAGTTGGAAAAATCTTGGTGTAGACATTGTAGAGTAAGATTTCCAAAATTTTCTAACGGCCCATGGGCCTCTGTCCACGTAATAGTAAATTTTATTTTGTACAACACTCGGTTTGAAAGAAGAAGAACAAAAACAAAAACAAAATGGGGGAAAGAAAAAGGAAGAAAGTAGAAAGAAGGAAGAGGCCGCTCTTTATTAGAAACCGCTTGCATACATTGTCTTTTCGGAACTCATGAAAGAGGATGCATGCATTATTACACCAGATCCTTTAACGAAAGAGCTTAACAATGCTTAATTATGTGTTAATCTAATTAACACATTTATATATTTCGGCCTAATTATATTATGTGAATTATATGTTAATCTAATTAGCATATACACATACATATATCTCGTATTATTTCCGCCCTATTAATATTATGTATTTTATTAATTATATGCTAATCTAATGAACACACACACACACACACACACACACACACACACACACACACACACACACACACACATTTTCGGCCCATATAATATTCCCATAAATATACACGTGCGTATATAGCAAGTATAAGGAGTAAGGTTTCCTTGTGGCCGAACAGTGGAAGTCACTTGTGAAACCGCCTACGTGACTTCGTTTCATTGGTCAATACAATGTATTTTTGCATATAAACCCCTACTTTTTCGGAAGCCCCTGTCTGTTAATTTATATAAAGTAGGGGTTTATGTGCAAAATACATTGTATTGACCAATGAAACGAAGCCACGTAGGCGGTTTCACAAGTGGCTTCCACTGTTCGGCCACAGGGAAACCTTACTCAAGTATAAGATATCTTGACCATTTATTATTTGTATTTTTTTTTTTATCATATCTATGAAAACAATATTATATCTATACATATCACATATTTATGGTAATACATTCCGCCATATATGATGATAATAATTATTTAATTAATATACATATATATCTCATATATATTAATATTAATTAAAAATCCTCATAATTATTTCGGCCCATGCAAATAATTATATCACCTATATTATTTGCTAGCCCAATAATATTCGGGTTATACAAATAATTTAATTCTTCTAAAATAATACATACACATATATTATATGTATTTATTTATCTCGAATTACCATATATTTATTTGGATCATTTTCTATATGTATATCTCATATACATATCACTTAGAGAACATCGATTCGCCCAACGAGATTAACACATTGATGTGACTTAGTAGGTTCGATTAATTTGGCAACGAACTAAACTTAGTTCGTAAATCATAAGCGGTTTTTAGTAAGACATTATGATCATCCAAATTACATTGAATGATTCATGATCATTTCTTAACATGATAGTTATCTGACTTAAGCCTTTTGTTCTGCGATACTTGCTAATCACAAGGCATGATTATCATATGAACCTTGATTTGTTTAGCGTTATTTTTCCGATCAAGAATTAGACTTACAAAAGACAAAATGATATTACCAACAAATATTAATGTCATTCTGAGCATGACCATGTATTTCTTCAGTCCCAATTCAACGGGTGGCCAAATGTATCTCCCTTTAAAAAGGTGAACAAATCCCATCTTGATTGCTCACATTCATTGTCGTGCTTCACTTCATACCCAACAACATCCTATCAGTCAAAGTCAAATATAAATGTATCAAAGTATGATGTTCCACACACATGAATCCATGAAGACCTCAGGTGTACGATTAACCAGACAATATGTTATGGGAATCACTGATGACAATAACCATGTATTTTCCCATGTGGTGATCATTCTATTATTTTTTTGATGAAAATAGAGAGGGCTCACAAGTCCCCCTTCTATTGCTTAATTAATTAACAGAAGTTATTACAAATTACATAGACATAAACATACTTATGGAACTAAACATACTATATATGAAAAACAAGAGATGATAAAAACAAGGAAATGAAAGCCTAAAATAGAAAAATAAAAAGTGGTATATCAAATCCATCTTTTAAAGGCAATCCAGGATTCCAATTTCTTTCCTTGTCTAAATCTCGTCATTCCTTGTCTAAATTTTTGAATCCCATTTTTCTTCTTCTGCCTTCTTACATCTTCTTCGCCTTCTCCTTACTCAGCAAGTCAAGTATCACTCCCTTTCCTCTCCTGCTCCTTCGTGTAATAGCTGCCGTTTCTCTAACGCTTGCACAATATCATCTCTGTCTTGAAGAATCAACGCAATTAACCCCTCTTCCCTCAACCTTGTCTCCTCAAAAATTCTTCTGCATCGTTCTTTCCAAACATTATAGATAGTTAGAGCCACTAATTGCTTCAATTTAGGCTCCAATTGACGAGATAAAATCATTTGTACCGGATCCAGGATAAAATTATTGCTCAGGTAATTCAATCTTTTCAATTTAGCCCATAAATTCTTGGTGTATACATAGGGGTGTCAATGGTTCGGATACGGTTCAGATAGTGGTCGTACCAGATCCATATCCATATTTTTTTTCGGATATGGATCCGGATACGGTACTACCCGGATCCGGATACGGTACTACCCGGATCCGGATACGGTTCGGATAATAAACGGATACTGATACGGTTCGGATATTGTCGGATACGGATACGGATACGGATCCTATTCGGATATTAAAAACGATACTATGATATACTAATATACTAATATTTTTAGAATTCAAATCTTGATTATTTAAAAAAAAAAAATATAAAGTATCCGGTTCGGATATATATAAGTGATTATTGATTATTATGTATTATTGTGAATTAAAATATAGTTATTGTCTATTATGTATTATTATAATTTTGATCATGATTACAACAAAACGGTTATCCATTTATAAATTTTATTCGGATCCGGATAGTATCCGGATCCATATCCGGATCCATCAAAAATTTAGCTAAAAACATATGTATACACAATCCGGATCCGGATATTTTTCGGATACGGTTCGGGTCGGTTCGGGCAATATCCACCCCATTGACACCCCTATGTATACACAATCTGCAAACATATGTTTAATTGATTCCAAATTATTATTGCATATAACACATTTATTCGCTAAAATCCATCCTTTTCTCTGCAGATTGTCCATCGTTAGGATTTTGTTCTGCAACCCTAGCCATAGAAAGATTTTTTATTTTACCAGGTAATTTGATTTGCCATATTTGATTCAATTCTTCACTATTTACCCCTGCTAATTTTTTATAACATGAATTAACCCGAAATTCCCGTTTTGAGGTAATATTCCAAGCCACTTGGTCTTTCTGATATGTAATCAAAAGGGTATCACTGCATAATTGGCACACAGCTTGGATATGTCTTTCAGCTTCTTGTGATAAGGGCTCCCTAACTTTCAAAATGGTATGAATCTCTTTCTCCTCCAATTCTTCTATTACATCCCTTATGGTTGAAATAAATACAGTTTCGGATCAACCGTAAAAGTGTACATATAAGGATATATGAACATGAATGTTCATGGGTTGATTAAATGCAAAATATGATTGTGCAAAGTTAGGTTCCAGAGAGTGGTTCGTTCGAACTAACCGTCGGGTCCGTTCGAACGGACCGCTACGAGTGTAAAATGGTTTCACACATATGAAGGAAATACAGTTTCAGGATCAACCGCAAAATTGTACACAAGGATAAACGAATGTAGTCGTACATTCGTGGCCATAACTGTCAGTGGGAAAATCCGATTTGAATGGTTCAAATTGGGTTAGATAGATAATTAGATTATCTATAACCTTCATGTAGAAATATATTTCATATGAACGAAGTATCAGTGTCGTTTATGTGAAATACCGAAAGGGTGCAACAGTATGACATACAGTTAGTAAAACAGTCATAACTTTTGCATACGAACTCCAATTGGGATGGCCCAAATTGGGTTGTGTAGATAATGAGATTATCTACAACTTTCATGTTGGGTGATTTTCTGTCAGAGAAATATATCAATTTCGTCTGGACAGAATACTGAACAGGTTCATGCACTTTTCTGTGTGAAAGGATGTATATTGGATATACATGCCTTTTGGCTAATCCTAATCCTATTAGATATAAATAGGATACTTTCTCTCTCATCCAGATCAGACTATTGAGATTATTATTCTGCCCAATACACAAGAAAAAGAGCAAATTCAGATTTGATCTTTCGTGAGTGAAAAGGTGCGAAGAGAGAGAAATAGATAATCGATTAGATCGAGCAAGTTCGCCGGTGCATCGTCTAGGCAGGTGCATCCGTGACCGACGTCTTACGAATCAACGTGGATACAAGTAGAGGAACGACGTTTGTGGTTCTTCGATTGTGATCGACTCGAGTGAGAAAGACGGTGGAAACGCTTGGACGCACGAAGACGAAGTCGAGTGAACAGGCGTAGTTAACGAGTGGTGAAGGACGCGTGGTATGGGACGCGCGGATTGTCACCAACGTGACAGGAGGAATAGAAGGCGGCGATCAACCCTTCGTGTGCCATCAATTTGACACTGATATAGATCTATCATTCTATTTGCATCGTACCCTCGAAGTCATGGCGTGATCTTGGATTTAGGGAACCGGACCGGGCCTTCATTCCGCTGCGCAGGCCCGGGGTCGGGGTGAATTCCCAACAGTGGTATCAGAGCGATTGCCATCGATTCGAGGGTCGAATCATAGTCGTATATTAGATATACGCACGGGTTATCAAAGTTCGTACCCGTTTGCATGATGTTACATATAGAGAAAGTCAAATTCCGTTAAAATCAAAAGTTGATTGAGAGTGTCTAGGAATGATCGTGAAAAAGTTTCATGATTTATCCTTTTGAAAACGAGCGAAAACGGACGAAACGGCAAAATCTGCAGAAAATTAGAATACGAAACAGTGAGTAAAACTAAGATAATTTTCAATGGAAAACTCCAAACTGATTGGATCAAATTGGCGTAGATAGATAATTAGATTATCTATGACTTTTATACAGAAAGTTTTTTCATTTGAACGAATTATCAGTGTCGTTTTTATGGAATACTGAAAGGATGCGACTGTTTGACATACAGAGACTTAAACGTCCGTATATGTCGCATCGAAACCCCAATTGAGTCCAATCCAATTGGGTTAGTTAGATAATAAGATTATCTAGAACTTTCGTTCACGTTCAAAGTCGGTTGGAACAATTTAATATTTTTGTTTCAACAGAATACTGAAAAGGTGTCTGTAGTTTTCTGGTTGAAAAGGTGTGTATTGGATATACTTACCTTTTCGTTTGTTCGTATTTTACTAAAACTGGTATAACTTTCTGTAGGAAATTCAGATTTGAATGGTTCAAATTGGGTTAGTTAGATAATGAGATTATCGAGAACTTTCATGTTGTAATATATTTCATTTGAGCGAAGTATTAGTGTCGTTCTAATGAAATACCGAAAGGGTGCAGAAAAACAGTTTTTCTGCCGCCCCGGGGGCAGTTTTTGGCGTCCCGGACGCGTCCCGGGCGAGGTTTTCTCGCGCCCGTTGGGCCCCTGCGTGGCTGCGTTACAACGGATGGGGCAGTCCGTTATAACGGATCCCCTTCTGGATGCTGTTTTTGTTTTCGCGATAACTTTGGCTACGAAGCTCGGAATTTTGAGTTCTTTATATCGATTTGATCGGCATCAAACATACTAGCATATAGGACAAGTAATTATTTAGAATAATTAATTTACCTAATTAAATCATATGCATTTAGAAAATCTTGTGATAGTGATATAATATGATTATGTCACGAATTATTAAACATGAATGTCATGATCCTTCATAATATTTAAGTCGTGGAAATGCCTTCCATATCCACAACCACCGAGTTTGGTATTACGTTTCACGTGGGTTCAGGCTAAAGTCGGGCACGTGATATTGTAATTATCGAAAGGGTGGCAAGCGTTAAATCGGGACTTGTGAGGCACAGGCTAAAGTCGACTCACTAGTAGCTTATTTGAACAATACGTTGGAGATGGTTGTGACTTAACCGTCCAGGCCAATCAGATTGGAGTTCGGGGTATAGATAGGATGCACACACGGAACTGGGATTGTATTGGATACGATCCATCACCGAAATCCTATAAAGGTTCAAGAGTCGCATTGGATGCGATTGGATATAATCCTACCTAAATAACGGGATCCCACCCTGATAGGCTAAAGTCACTTGTGGGAGGAACGGAAATGTGGATCTTGAGTGTTATGGACTTGGAGTCCCGTATCGGTATGAGGGTTATCGATTCGATAAAATAACACTATCATATAATTATCATATAAGCATGTAGATTAAGTACGCACGGTTAGGAGTTTAATCTTCATCATCCGTTTAGAATTATGTTTTCAAGTAAACACCAAATATATATCGATGAGATCGTTATGATAGATGGCTTTTGGGTCGGAATTACCGTAATTAACTTTGATAGTCAAAGAATAGTTCTTAGACTTAAAGGAACGTGTTGGACACGGAAACGGTAGATTCGGGGCTCGAGGCTTTGGCTTTAGAGAAAGCCGGGTTCGATACACTTTAAGAAAGAATCGAACAATATTACATGCCTTGTGGTGGCATGTGTAGACGCATATTTCTCAAAATTGTTTTCAGAATTCGGGTGTATATGAAAATAAAACACAACGCTCATGAAATAGTTTCAAGAGCTAGAGCGCGTTGAATGGTTCAATGCGGCTCAAAGAGTAGGTTAATTTTGAGACGCCTTATGGGTCTTTGATTAACACTTGAGTGTTGATGGTACGAGATTTGATCTTCGTGACCGAATATCATATGCATTCGATAGATAACTCGATCCCGAAATTGCATGAGATGTGATTTAAATTTGAATTGGAGATGCTCGGAGTATCCGAGGAATCCAATGCATATAGATGCGTGGATGTCCTTGTAATTCAAAGGTGGGATCGAAAGAAATGTATGTCTAAGGGTATTTTGGAAAAATGTTTTCCAAAACGGAGAGTTCGGACAAGGAGTTGTCCAAACTAGTGACTCAAAGAATGGTGAAATCCGAGGAGGATTAAACCTAGAAGTTGATTGCTTCTTTTGGCATTGCCGTCTTGGCCATATAAACGAGATTCATGTATCTAGATTTCATATGATGGATTGCTAGAATCATTCGAATTAGATTCGATTGATTAATGCGATACTTATTTATTAGGGAAGACGACAAAGGGCATCATTCTCCAAAGGTTGGAGAAAGATCCAACGAATTATTGGAACTTACATTCACATGTAGATGATCCGATAAGTTTCGAGGCAAGAGGAGGCTATCAGTATTTTGTTATGTTTATGGACGGTTAAAGTAGATATGGAAATATCTATTTAATGCGTGCCGAAACGGAGACTTTTGAAAGGTTCAAAGAGTTTCAAAAACGAAATACGAAATCAAATAAGCAAGAAAATCAATGCTTTTCGATAGGATCGATAAGGCGAGTATTTGAGCTAAACTTTTCGATAGGATCGAAGAGGCGATATTTGAGTTATGAATATTGATTATCATTCATGATTGTGAAATCGTTTCACGATTATTTTCATTTCGGAACATTGAGATGTGTCCGAAAATAGGAATTGAACGCATGTTGGACATGGTTCGATAAATGATAAGTCAAACGGATCTCCCAAAAATGTTTTGGGGATACGCCCTTGAGACAGCGGCACTAATGAATGGTTGCATATATGATATGGACCATAAACCTTCTAATCGGTATAAAAGACGCCATATTAGATATGGATCGGAATGGTTCCGAAGTTGTCACTTGTACAGATTTGAGGATGTGAGTGTATTTCAAAATTTGTTTCGGTTAAACTCAATCCCAAATCTGGAAATTGTTCGTTTATCCTTAAGGAAACTAAAGGGTATTAGTTCTAACGTCCCGACGAAAATAAGATTTTCGTGGCTCGAAGAGATGCCTTCTTGGAGGAGGACTCGATGCGCACAAGTTTGAAACTTGATGTTGCTAATCTCTATGAGGGCTAGTGGGAGTAGAATAAATCTCGAAAGAGTTCGAGATCTGAAAATGAACATTGTACCGATGAATGTTGACACGACTTCATCAAGAGTTGATGAATACGAGTCGAACACACAAAGGAATTATTTGTAGATCAAGTAGGCTATATCATAAGCCGGTAAATACGGATTTACCATGGCTAATGATGATAGATCGAAATCATATGATGATTCGATATCCTACAGGGATGCTATGAAAGGTTGATTCCACATGACATGATGTCATGAATTCTGAGATTCGATCCGTGTAAAATTATCA
Source organism: Luzula sylvatica (assembly GCA_946800325.1). Lineage (NCBI taxonomy): Eukaryota > Viridiplantae > Streptophyta > Magnoliopsida > Poales > Juncaceae > Luzula > Luzula sylvatica. Next base: position 15,419,339 of record OX326961.1, on the reverse strand, counting down.
AGTTTAGAACTTGATTTCATTACTTTCCGGGTTAGATCCGTGAAAAGACAATGGGTTTTCAAGATGAGAACCGACACGGATAGGAATACGCATATATGCAAAGCGAGGCTCGTAGCGAAGAGTTTCAAGAATTTCATAGTCGGACTATGAAGAAACGTTTTCGCATGTTGCCATGCTTTCACATTCTCGAAATTCTGCTTGACATGGTCGCGTATTATAACTATGTGATGTAGCAAAATGGATGTCAAAACCGAATTTCTTGACAGAAATTTTATGAAAGGATGTGTACTTGACACAACCTTACGGTTTTGTCGATTCATAAGAATCGGGGATAAGATATGCACGCTTTAACGATCCATATGATAGATTAGAGAAAGCTTTTCGGAATTGGAATATTCGTTTTGATGAAGTTATAAACTGCTATAACATTGTCGGAACGAATGGAAACTTTGTGTACATATGAAGGTTAGTGGGAGCCGCGTTATATTTCTTGTAACGACACAAAATTTAGGCGAGACCGCTTATGAATTAAGCGTGAAGATCTATAGGATAGATCTAAGAAGTTCCTCGTTCTATATTATAGCACGTATATCGACATATTGTTGAAAAATGTTTTCAACATATAACTCCTTGGCGGAGTTAAATAGAGATGTCGAATGGCAGAAATTTTCTACGGCTCGATGTGAGACATCAAGCAGGGCGAAAATAAAAATATGATGCTTTACATTCAATGTGAGGATCTATTATATCTGTCATGATATGAATGTGGCTATATGTCGTATAGATGAAGCGTCTAATTCACCGTCAATAAAATCCAAGGAATTACACGAGTTTGAATGTAATGCGATTACATGAGACTAACTCTTGTGAATGTATAATGGTTATACATATATATATATATACATAATGGTTATGTATATTTAAATTCATCGGGATTTGTATTGATAGCGGTGAATGTTATCCTTGAATACTTTACAAAAGAATTCAGGATTTTTTATCTATAATGGTGTGGAGGACGTGTTGGTTATAAAGAGTTATAACAGCAACAGTTTCCAAAGATTAAGCACGTCCAAATATGTAGCACGACTTTCGATCACAAAGTGTGTACATGTTTTGCTTAAATGAAAACACGGTTATGTGGAAAGGTTCCACAAGACCAATAGTTTATGATTCTATTTACGGTGGCGAGTATATTGCGGTTATTAATCGCAAAAGGAAGTGGTATGGATCAAGGATACATGACCAAACTCTAGTAGTCACGAGTTATCGGATTTATGGTTGTTTATTGCGTGAGACGCAATAGTACAAGCCAAAAATGCCGAGGTCACAACCACTTCTAGCCAATACTCAGAAAATTTCATCTGATCCATGAAATTTTGTGAAAAGATGTGATCGTAGGTATTGGAAATGTTCCAATCCTGATGATGATTAACACTAGCGGGAACGTACGGACCCGTTTACAAAACCGCTCTCTCTAGTCGCGTGTGACTGTCATGCGATGACTATGGGTATGGAGATACCTAGAGGAGGAAGAAGAGAGTAGAGTGTAGTTATCTAATACGATAGTCCTCGCAGGTTATGGGTATGGAGATATCCATAGGTAAACGTTGTATCACCCAAATACTTAGTCCATATGAATGTATCCCTTTTAAAAAATTTTGTTTACTTAAATTAATATGCATTCACCTTATATGAAAACTGTGTGCGGGTTGTGTAATATGATTGTTACATGAACCTTGATTTGAACTTGTGTGGACATCGACATGGTTGAGGACCATGTGCAGCAAAACTGTCACACTTAAAGTGTCATTTCTAAACATCCCTAGTCGCGGATCAGCTTGCTTAAGAGAGAAGCATTTCTATTATTAGATAATAGACTGAACGCGTACACTAGTACGTTTGCCGAGGAGATGATTATGTTTTGCTAATCATGGGACAAGGTGCTTGTCGAATCGGGAACGTAGATATATGTTAGGTTACATGTATTGGATATGACCGAAGCCGCGAGACCATGACATGGTTTAGTCATTATAGATGGACTTGCGACGGATGGGGTTTTAGGTTCTTCAAACTTGAGGGGATCATTGATTGAGTTACGTGCGTAACACAATGCTTTGATATGATCTTACGCTCACCGTAACAGGGAGTTAAATGGGTCATCATTGGGTATTGTCCGAAACACAGAATTCAATGTGAGTCTCCAAGATAGGAATTGTTTATTCCGAAAGGAAGAGATATCTCTTAGGCGCCGCTCGATGAGTCGATTAACGAAAACTGTGGCCACAGTCAATGGTATTAATGGTTAATATCGATTGAAACTTGTTAACTCAACTCGGAATCGGGGAATAAGTGTAGTTAATCAAATTATAAGGATGACTATTACCATGCCTTTTGATTAACGGATATCGCAAACAAGAGAACTAGTAACCGCTATTCGAGATAGGCACAATGATCACAATCATTATTCGTTTAACATGGGTAGCTATGATGGAGTGACTAGATCCCGCTCATGAGCTTGTAGGTATTGGAAACAACCTACTGCCATCGTTAAGTCGAACCTACATGGTCACACAACGAGTCGTACTAAGTCGGGCTTGATCATAAAATTGGCACATTGGATGTGCATAGCTTGGTATTTGATACGCGAGCTATATTCTCTAAAATCGTGCGTATTGGATATGCATGAGAACCTTTTAGGTAGATTTGAAATTGAGTGGGAGACTGAAGGAAATACAGTTTCAGGATCAACCGCAAAAGTGTACACAAGGATAAACGAATGTAGTCGTACATTCGTGGCCATAACTGTCAGTGGGAAAATCCGATTTGAATGGTTCAAATTGGGTTAGATAGATAATTAGATTATCTATAACCTTCATGTAGAAATATATTTCATATGAACGAAGTATCAGTGTCGTTTATGTGAAATACCGAAAGGGTGCAACAGTATGACATACAGTTAGTAAAACAGTCATAACTTTTGCATACGAACTCCAATTGGGATGGCCCAAATTGGGTTGTGTAGATAATGAGATTATCTACAACTTTCATGTTGGGTGATTTTCTGTCAGAGAAATATATCAATTTCGTCTGGACAGAATACTGAACAGGTTCATGCACTTTTCTGTGTGAAAGGATGTATATTGGATATACATGCCTTTTGGCTAATCCTAATCCTATTAGATATAAATAGGATACTTTCTCTCTCATCCAGATCAGACTATTGAGATTATTATTCTGCCCAATACACAAGAAAAAGAGCAAATTCAGATTTGATCTTTCATGAGTGAAAAGGTGCGAAGAGAGAGAAATAGATAATCGATTAGATCGAGCAAGTTCGCCGGTGCATTGTCTAGGCAGGTGCATCCGTGACCGACGTCTTATGAATCAACATGGATACAAGTAGAGGAACGATGTTTGTGGTTCTTCGATTGTGATCGACTCGAGTGAGAAAGACGGTGGAAACGCTTGGACGCACGAAGACGAAGTCGAGTGAACAGGCGTAGTTAACGAGTGGTGAAGGACGCGTGGTATGGGACGCGCGGATTGTCACCAACGTGACAGGAGGAAGAGAAGGCGGCGATCAACCCTTCGTGTGCCATCAATTTGGCACTGGTATAGATCTATCCTTCTATTTGCATCGTACCCTCGAAGTCATGGCGTGATCTTGGATTTAGGGAACCGGACCGGGCCTTCATTCCGCTGCGCGGGCCCGGGATCGGGGTGAATTCCCAACAACATATTCATTCCAGGGAGTGGTTCGTTCGAACCAACATTGGTGTTCGTTCGAACGGACTACTACGAATGATGTTTGGAATTAACACTGAAGTGGGACAAGAGATGGTTCATTCGAACGAACCATAAGTGTGCGTTCGAACGGACCTCTTCGAGTATACATATAAATTCTTCCAAGTAAATTCTTAAGCCATATTTCTTTCAAACTCCCTCTTGGATTAAGACTTAATCAACTTGGCCATATGTCCAACATATGTCGTGAGATCTAATCTCACGTGATTCCATTTTTGTTTGTCCAACAAACGTATTGGTGAGCATTATCTTGAGAATCCGATATGTTACGAAATCTTGGTGTGACCGTGTAGGTTCGTCTAAGACTGACAGTGGATATAGTAGCAATTCACAAGGTATTGCGAGCACTAGACTGCCGTTAATACCTACCCAGAATTAACACGAAAAAGGTGGAGAACATCTTTATGAAGATGCAGTACATCTTCATACCTAGCTCAGATAAGTGTTACTAGTCCTCTTGTTCGCGATATCTTCTGATCAAAAGAGTCACGGTGAAGCCTAAGACTTCAAGTCATCCTCTATTCTTTTTTATCAGATATACTCTTTCCCGATAATAATTAGATTGATAATTACAATGCGAACTCCATGAGTTCCATCGAGCTTGGCCAAGCATTTCATCAATCTCAATTCAATCGAGGGGCCCGAAAGATATCTCCCTCTATCCTTTTTCAAGGTTAGAAAGGAACAATTCCTATCTTGCAATCTCACATCCTTTGCCTATGCTAAAAACAATACCCAATAGTAATCACTGCTACATAGTTACGCGTAGGGTCAATTATATCAAAATGCACTATCTGGATATGAGTTCGTCTCCGATGACTATAACCATGTCACAAACTCATATAGTGGTCAGTTCAATATACGACGCCGCGTATATCCATATTCTAGAATCGACGCTACTGTCTCAGATCAGTCTCAGATCAGTAAAATCTGACCATCTCATCTACGAATATGCTAGTGTATGTAAAAGTCTCCATTAAGTCAATGGACTACCTGGTTCAAACTTATGAACAACTTTATACACCAGGGACGTTTTAGAATTATATTCATTCCATTTAGTGGTTTTACTATCATTCAGTTGACGAATCAATATGCCAGACTATGCCCATGCAACATATTATTCCCAACTGACTCGATGCACTAAACTAGAATAAAATTCAAGGTCTATCCGATTATAATAATCAAATAACCTATCACACACTTTCTTGTTATTTAAAAATTTTGAAATATGAAAGTTTAGGTCATATCATGAATAGTAATATAGATATCTGTTTGTCAAACAAATACAATCCAAATAACAGGCCTAGGGCATAATAAATGTTCTCCTACTTGCACTAGGCGGATAGAATCCCCTTATGCAATGAGAAACATAAATGTTCTCCCACTTGCACTAGGCTGATCGAATTCCCTTATGCTATGAGAAACATAAATAAAACACCCAATCTAACACAATGATAGATATCCCAATCCTATCGCCCAAGCATGCTACTTATGCTTGGCACGTGCTAGTGATCGTAAATGGATCAGCCACGTTATCATCAGTAGGTATCTTCATTATTTTCACGTCACCTGTCTTCGTAATCTCATGAATCAAGTGGTAACGCCGGAGTACATGCTTGGACCTGTGATGTGCTCGCGGTTCCTTGGATTGTACTATTGCTCCGTTATTGTCACAATATACATCCATCGGACCCGAGATGCTTGGCATAATGTCAAGTTCCATCACGAACTGTCGTAGCTAGACAGTCTCCTTTGCGGCTTTGCAAACCGCGAAGTATTCCGCTTCAATCGTAGAATTAGCCACCGTCTTTAGTTTAGATCTTTTCCAAACAACAGCTCCCCAATGGAGTGTGAAGACATAACCACTTGTTTACCATCCAATGGTAACTAAGAATTTTGTTCCATATCAACTTGTTCACTATGTGGTTCTCGAATTTCTTCGAGATCAATTTTTACTCCCACTGGCTTGATGATCTTGGAATCCCTTCTCTAAGAAGTATCCTCGTCGAGCCACAAAAACCTTGTTTTCGCTAGGCAAGTAAAAGTAGTATCCTCAGGATACCCCACAAATAAACACTTGTTGGATCTTGCTTGAGTTTGGCGTCAATTTTTCTTTGACGTATGTCTCGCAGCCCCAAATCTTAAGATAAGACAATAATGGCACCATGCCATGCCATAATTCATATGGTGTCTTTTCAAATGATTTGGACGGAACTCTATTCAGTAATGAGCAATTGTTTGAGGCGCTAAACCTCAAAATGACTTTGGCAAATCCGTTCGACTCATCTTCGAGAGAACCATATCTAACAAGGTCTGATTCCTCCTCTCGGACACTCCATTTCATTGGGGTGTACCGGGTGGAGTCCATTGTGATACTATACCACAATCTCGAAGATAGTCCTCAAACTCATAGCTCAAGTATTCACCATCTCAATCCGATCGAATGACCTTTACTTTCTTGCCCAATTGAAGTTCTACTTCGTGTTGAAACTCTTTGAATTTCTCAAAAGTTTCACTTTTGTGACGCATTAAGTATAGATGACCATATCTATTATAATCGTCAGTAAAAGTCACAAAGTAGCGATACCCATTTCTAGCCTCGACACTCATCGGTCCACATACATCGGAATGTATGCGGGCCAACACATCTTTCGATCTTTCTCCTTTCTTGGAGAAAGGTGTCTTTGTCTTCTTACCCATCAAACAAGATTCGCAATTTTCTATTGACTCTAAGTCAAAATAATCTAGCACTCCATCCTTTTGGAGTCTAGCAATGCGTTTCTCGTTTATGTGTCTGAGACGACAATGGCATGAGTATGTTTAATTAGTTTGAGTAGTATTTATGTTATAAATGGACTGATTATTGTTGTTATTTTCTAAATCCAAGACATATAGACCATTTTCAACTAGACCATTACTAAAGAAAATGTCATTCTTGCGAATAAAACAATCATTAGTACCAGTAACTAATTCATATCCATCCGCAATAAGTCTCGAAATAGAAAAAGTACTCCTACTCAAAGTAGGTACATAACAACAATTATTCAAAACTAAAATAAGTCCATTTGGAAAAGTTAAATCATACGTCCCTTCGGCAAATGTGGCTACTCGAGCTCCATTCCCGACGCGTAAATTAACTTCTCCACGAATCAAAGATCTTCTACTTCTTAGGCCCTGCATATTATTACAAATATCAGTCCCACATCCAGTGTCCAACACTCATGATGGTGAAGTAAAGAAATGAGATTCGATAACTGAAATACCTGATGCTGATGTGTCCAAGGAAGCGGTCTTTTGCTTGCTCTCCCTCAGGAAGATCTCGCAATCACGCTTCCAATGCCCCTCCTCGAGGCAATGGAAACACTTCTTGTCATCCTTGCTCATAGGCTTAGGCGCAACCTTGTTGCCCTTTGCCTTCTTGTTTTTGTTCCCATTGCTTGGACTCTTCCCTTCAACCACCAATACTTTCGAAGTCCTATACTTCATGTACCGCGGTTTCATGTCATTTTCGAATGTTCTGAGCATTCCGAAAAGCTGGGGAATGGTCCTTTTCATGTCTGACATGTGGAAATGCGAAATGAACGAATCGAAACTCGGTGGCAGTGACAACATGATCAAATCAGTTTGTAACTCCACCTCGAATTTCATGCCAAGCCTCTTAAGATGATCGAAATATCCTTTCATCTTGAGAAGGTGCGAGCTAATGGGCGTACCATCTTGCATCTTGCATTGCGTCGCATTGCCAAGAGCTTGATACTTCTCCACCCTTGCTTGAACCTGAAACATCTCCCTGAGTTGTTTCATAATCTCGTATGCATCATGTTTCTCAAACTGTATTTGATATTCAGGAGTCATAGTAGCCAACATGAGGCATGTGACATCATTCGAATCGTCCAACATGGTCGTATGTTCGAATACCTCATCCTCAGTTGCTTTATCCCCTGGCATAGGAGGGATAGGCGTCTCCAAGACATGTGCCTTTCCTTCCTGTTTCTGAACGAATCCCAGATTCCTCTGCCAGTCGAGAAAGTTCTTTCCGTTCATTCGTTCCTTTTCCAAAATGGAACACAAACTAAAGCGGTTGTTACTTGGTAAAGCCATGAATTCTACAATTTTGAAAAAATAATGTAATTTAATAACGTGGTCTTTCATATATTAAAATTTGTTTTGAACAACTTGAAATACCCATTATTTTATCATTTCATATAGCCCCCACTATTGAAACGGAGATTTGATACCTTAAATCTCATAATGGACAAGATCCCTATTTAACGTATTTCTAAGGTGACTATGGCCAACCACTCAGAAAATACGTCACGTCGGGTAGGATTGTGTCCAATCATCTCTAAGACGATTCTTGTTTTAATCGTGAGGTCCGGTATTGAGTCCAACTCAAAACCAGAGTGTGTATACCTCACTCCTTGCCCCAAATCCTAGCCTAGCTAGCGAATTGGTCAAGTCCAAATCACAAGTGGAGTATCATTCAATCAGCGAATTGACATGCCAGACTATGGCCATGCAACACGTCAACTCCTAATCAATGTATGCCTTCCTCGCTACGCACGTGTAAATCTGTGCCAGACTATGGCCATGCAACACAGATAAACAAACACTAGTCTCGAAGGTTCCACTTTGGGAGGCAATTGACTTGATAATTACATGGAAGGATTTTCTTTTATAAAATCATTTAATTTTATTCATTCACAAAACAAATAAAATTACGGTATAGCATATTGGCCTTTAAGTTTTATGAGCAATCATAAAACCCTAAATTCCCAACCCTAAAACCCAAGATGATCTTTTTCTTTTCTTGAAGATCCAATCTTCGTGTCGTGTCGTGTCGTCTTGCCTTGAAGGTTCCTCTTCAAAACTATACCTATTCTACTACAACTTTGGAAGACTCACCGGTCCCCATATTAAAATATTTTACAATTTGGAAAGCTCACCGGCCCCCACACAACACACATACAAACATTCACAAACAATCATCCCCGTTTTAGGCTATATGCTATACCGAATCGAATTTATAATTTGGAAATTTTAAATTATTGGGCATTTTTGACAGAAAGAAACCAAAATTTGGCTGTCCAGAATCTTGTTCGTTCGAACGCAACCCTAGGTTCGTTTGAACGCACAAACGACACAAAATTTTCTAATTTTCAAGCTAAGTTCTTTGGAACGGACTAAATTTTTTTTTTTTTTTTCGAAAACCCGACCAGTTCGTCCAGAACGAACTCCAAGTTCGTTGGAATGGACTCGATACTGCCAGTTTCCTCAAAAACCTGATTTATGCTCCGTTTTGTCCGAAAATCAAATTTTCAACAGATCCAATCTGTTTAACACTTTAATAACATGCAAATATCCAATATTTGATTCACTAAAGGTCTTTCTATCATCAATTTTGCTCAATTTTGTGTAATTTTGCAATTTTAGGCCTAAATTCTAAAATTTCCTAAATTCGACATAAAACATCGATTTTCGATGGTTTTAGCGAGCGATTGCTCTGATACCACTGTAGGGTTACGCACACGTTTATCAAAGTGTGCAGCGGAACTAGTTTCGCATGCGTAACCTAATTCTACCGGGATCACGCCCGAAAACCACCGAAAAAGGAAGAGTTTCGGAGAATTACCTCGTACAAGTTAGTACGTGATGCCTTCTTCTCCAAATCGGGCAACTTTCTCCAAAGCATGCTCGTGCTATGCCTCTAGGCGTGTTGAACCTTCTCCAAGGATCGCTCGTGCAATCCCTCTACCCTATCCACCTCGATTTCGACCGATCGGAAACCGTCGACGCCGTTCTAGTCGCCGTCACGATCACTTCTCTCAAGATCTTGCTCGAATCTCCCTCTCAATCTCACTAGATCTAATCTTTTGTGTAGAAGAAGAGGAGAGAGAAAACCCGGCGGCTCAAAATGAAGGAAATACAGTTTCAGGATCAACCGTAAAAGTGTACACAAGGATAAACGAATGTAAGCGTACATTCGTGGTCATATATTTCAGTAGGAAAATCCAATTTGAATGGTTCAAATTGAGTTAGATAGATAATAAGATTATCTACAACCTTCATATAGAAATATATTTCATATGAACGAAGTATCAGTGTCGTTTCTATGAAATACCGAAAGGCTGCAACAGTATGACATACAGTTAGTAAAACAGTTATAACTTTTGCATACAAAGTCCAATTGGGCCAGGCCAAATTGGGTCGAGTAGATAATAAGATTATCTACAACGTTCGTGTTGGGTGATGTTCTGTCAGAGGAATTTACCAATTTCGTATGGACAGAATACTGGACAAATACATGCAACTTTCTGTGTGAAAGAGTGTATATTGGATATACATGTCTTTTGGCCAATCCTAATCCTATATGATATAAATAGGATTTTTCTCTCTCATCTGGTGTGGTTCATTCAGTTAATTAATTCAGAATATTCCAGAGAATTGTGAGACAACTTTCTAGAGAGAGAAAGGGTGTAAAGAGAGAGAAACCGTGAAAAGGTGTTTTCCGGTATAGAGAATCAATCAATCGAGCAAGTTCGCCGGTGCATCGTCTAGGCAGTTGTATCTGCGACCGACGTCTTACGATTCAAGGTGGATACAAGTAGAGGAGCAACATCTGGGGCTCTTTCGGTTGTGATCGATTCGGAGGAACGAAATCTGCCGGAGACGGAAACGAGCGAATCGAGTAACGGGCTGTGGAAGCATGCGGGCATGGAATGCACGAAGACAACCCGAGGCGTGTCAAGACGGTGGGAGACGTGCGGTATGGGACGTACGGGCTAGTCACCAACGTGACACCGAAGGAAAAGAAGGATGCGAGCGATCAACCCGTCGTGCGTGATCAATTTCACGTTGGTAATCGTCTATCCTACTTTGCATCGTACCCTCGAAGTCATGGCGTGATCTTGGATTTAGGGAACCGGACCGGGCCTTCATATCCGCTGCGCGGGCCCGGGGATGGGTGAATTCCCAACACAAAACCCTAGGTTGCAAAAATGGCTTAACCTAAAAATGAAATCAGAACTCTATATATATATATATAGGAAATAGACTGCTGAGTCCGTTCCGAACGGACTCAGTTCGTTCCAATGGACTCAGCAGCTCTGACTATCACGAATTAGTTCGTTCCGAACGCACAAAAGAGTTCGTTCGAACGAACTCAGTTCTGACTGCAGATTTGCCTATACATATAAATTCTTCCAAGTTAATTCTTAAGCCATATTTCTTTCATGAGATGCAGTAGTACGAGCCAAAAATGTCGAGGTCACAACCACTTCTAGCCAATACTCGGAAAATTTCATTTGATCCATGAAATTTTGTGAAAGATGTGATCATAGGTATTGGAAATGTTCCAAACCTTAAGAATATTAACACTAGCAGCAACGTGCAGACCCGTTTACAAAACCGCTCTCTCTAGTCGCGCGTGACTGTCATGCGATGACTATGGGTATGGAGATACCTAGAGGAGGAAGAAGAGAGTACAGTGTAGTTATCTAATACGATAGTCCTCGCAGGTTGTGGGTATGGAGATACCCATAGGTAAACGTTGTATCACCCAAATACTTAATCCATATGAATGCATGCCTTTAAAATTTTTGTTTACTTAAATTAATATGCATTCACCTTATATGAAAACTGTGTGCGGGTTGTGTAATTTGATTACATGAACCCTGATTTGAACTTGTGTGGACGTCGACATAATTGAGGATTATGTGCAGCGAAACCGTCACACTTAAAGTTTCATTTCTAAACATCCCTAGTCATGATTCAGTTTGCTTAAGAGTGAAGCACTTACATTATCAGATAATAGACTGAACATGTACACTAGTACGTTAGCCGAGGAGATGATTATGTTTTGCTAATCATAGGACAAAGGTGTTTGTCGAATCGGGAACGTAGATATATGCTAGGTGACATATATTGGATATGACCGAAGCCGCGAGACCATGACATGGTTTAGTCATTATGGATGGACTCGCGACGAGTAGGGTATTAGGTTCTTCATACTTGAGGGGACCATCGATTGCGTTACGTACGTAACACAATACTTTGATATGACCTTACGCTCACCGTAACAGGGAGCTAAAACGGTCATCATTGGGTATTGTCCGAAACACGGAATTCAATATGAGTCTCCAAGATAGGAATTGTTTATTCCTAAAGGAAGAGATATCTCTTAGGCCACTCGATGAATTGATTTACGAAAACCATGGCCATGGTCAATGATATTAACGGTTAATATCGATTGAAATTGTTAAATCAGTTCGGAATCGAGGAATAAGTATAGTTAATCAAAATATAAGGATGACTACCACCATGCCTTTTGATTAACGGATTTTATTTTATCGTTAACCGAGCCTACATGGTCACACAACGAGTCGTACTAAATCGGGCTTGATTATAAAGTTCGCACATAAGATGTGCGTAGCTTGGTATTTGATACGCGAGCTATATTCTCTAAATTCGTGCATATTGGATATGCATGAGTACCTTTTAGGTAGATCTGAAATTGAGTGGGAGACTGAAGGAAATACAGTTTCGGATCAACAGTAAAATTGTACACAAGGATGAACGAATGTAAGCGTACATTTGTGGTCATAACTTTCAGTAGGAAAATCCAATTTGAATGGTTCAAATTGGGTTAGATAGATAATAAGATTATCTATAACCTTCATGTAGAAATATTTTTCATTTGAACGAAGTATCAGTGTCGTTTTAATGGAATACTGAAAGGGTGCGACATTTTGACTTTCGTTTCAACAGAATACTGAAAGGGTGTCTGCAGTTTTCTGTCTGAAAAGGTGTATATTAGATATACATACCTTTTGGCCCATCCTTATCCTATGTGATATAAATATGATGTTTTTTTCTCTCTCTAGAACTAGATCATTCAGTCCAACCTGTGGAATTAATAAGATTAATCCAGAATATTGAGAGTCTTCTTTCTAAGAGCGAAAGCGTGTGAAGAGAGAAAACCGAGAAAAAGAGTTTTTCTCGGTGTAGAGAATCGATCTAATCAAGCAAGTTCGCCGGTGCAGCATCTAGGCAGATGCACCCGCGACCGGCGAACTCCGACTCACGGTGGATACAAGTAGAGGAGCGACACTTGTGGCTCTTCGATTGTGATCAAACCGAAGGAGCAAAACTGTCGGCTGTGGAAGAGTGTGGACGTGGGATGCATGAAAGACAACCGGAGACGTGTCAAGACGGTGGGAGACGTGTGGTATGAGACGCACGGACTAGTCACCAACGTGACACCGGAGAAGAAAAGGATACGAGCGATCAACCCGTCGTGCGTGATCAATTTCACGCTGGTAATCGTCTATCCTTCTATTGCATCGTACCCTCGAAGTCATGGCGTGATCTTGGATTTTGGGAACCGGACCGGGCCTTCATATCTGCTGCGCGGGCCCGGGGACGGGATGAATTTCCTTCACACCCCCACCCCCCACCCCCACCCCCCAACCCCCCCCCCCCCCCCCCCGACCCACCCTTGACCCACCCAGGACCTCCCAAGACCCCCCCACCCCCACCCCCCCACCCCCCCACCCCCTACCCCAGGACCCACCCAGGACCCCCCCCCCCCCCCCCTCAAAGACATCCCCAGCACCCCCAACAACCCCCCAATTTGCTTAAATTTGCTCAAATAAGCCTAAATGTGCTGAAAATTTAATGAAATTTAATAAATTAACCCTACATTAACTCTAATTTTGACCCAAAACCCTGAAATTGACATAATCGACCCTACATATAAATTAAATTGACATAATTAGTCCCAATTTTGACCCAAAACCCTAAATAATCCTAAATTAATCCTAATTTTGACACTAAATCCGAAATTAACCAAAAAAGCTCAATTAATCCTAAATTAACCTTTCAATTAATCTTAAAATAATCTTTTTTACCCACAATTAACCTTACATTTCATCCTAAACCCTGAAAAAGAGAGAGAAGGAGAGAGAGAAAAAGAGATAGAAGGCGAAAGAGAAAAAGAGAGAGAGGGAGAGAGAGAGGTGGGTTTACCTAGTCGCTGGAGAGAGAGAAGGCAAAATCGAAAAGAGAGCGAGCGCCAGATCGAGACGACAGCGGGAGAGCGACAGAGAGAGAGAGAGAGAGAGAGAGAGAGAGAGAGTGGGTTGGGTTTGGGTGTGTGAGGGTTTGAGAGAGAGAGAGAGAGAGAGTGAATATTTTGTTTTTAATTGATCATTGCCATGTTACCATAAAACAAAAACAAAAAAATGCCATGTCATAGTGTCACATCATCAGTTAACTGATGACTAGGCACTTAACTGATGGAAGAAGCAAAAGTGAGCAAAATCAAGAATTCAGGGAATAAAAATGAGCAAATTAAAGTTTGGAGGCTAACTTATACTTTTTTGAAGAGTTCAGGGGGCAAAAGTGAGTTTTTTTCTAAATTTTTTGGGGTTATATTTAATGGCATACCACCAACACCTCTAAAAGTGTGTTGATGCATAAATCGAGGAAGGTTAGTATATGTTAATTGAATTGATTATCAATTAAATCATGTTTAGTTGGATTGATTCAATTAAGGAGTCTACTCAATTCAATGAAACTCTCTCGATTGACGCATCAAGAAATATTATGAGTGTTTGTTAAAGTACCATATATTTACCCATATAAAAAATACGACGGAAAAATAAGGGCGCACCCTATAGTTTTCATCGTGAAGATGATTTGCATATTTCGAGGATGGAACTAGCTAGAGGCCAAAAGAGCTGGTATTTAGGGGCAAAAAACCAGCTTTAAAGGAGGAAAGAAGACAAATTGACTTGTTTCCTTCTTGTCATATTTTGACTATACATAAATACATGCATGTTGTCCCGTGAATCGTGATTCATCTTTTCCTTCTTTTGTATTTCTTTTTATGCTAACGTTTGGATGTATTTTAATAAAGAAAAATGTTGGACATATTTTTATTTTTTATTCAAATTTTTTGATGACGCATATATGATTTAATATTTAAAAAATAGCACATTAATTAATGATTTAATATTTTAATTAAATATTCAATCATAAATTAAATAATCAAATCATAAATTAAAATGTTAAATAATGTATTTATGTATTATTTTTTAATATGTTAAATGACTTAAATCTTATCCAATTAAACAAAGTTTTTGTTAGAAAGTACTAGAGGATGGATTAATTCTACACAATATGCTCTCGTTGTATCATTAACAACATGATGATGACTATAATGTTAAGATTGAAACAAGTTAAACTAATTTTATAGTGTGAATACAATATCTAACATATGATCAATATCAACTTTTTCTATTGGAGAACAACTGAACAGGAGAAAAGAAAAGGCGATTACATAGGCGATTGGGGTGGAGGCGGTGCCTCCACCCCCATCCACCTCCGCTCTGTTACTCGTCTCCACCCCTCTCCGATGCCCTTACTTTTCTCAGTCGCATCTCTCCACTCTCCGCCTTTCTCTGCCCCACTCTGCTACTTTGCTGTAGTTAGGGTTTTGCCGCCTATCCCCTCTCTGTTAGGGTTCAGGCGATTCTTAATTGAGCTTTGATTGAGCTTCAGTGATTACTCAGTTCAGCTTATCTCCTCTCTTTGCGATACTCAGTTCAGCTTTAAAGATTACTAACTCGATTACTAAACTAATTACTCAGTTAGGGTTTAGGCGATTATGCGCTTAGTTAATCACTTATCTCCTCTCTTTACTGTTTCATGGTGAGTTGATTGATATATTATACGATTCTGAGTACCGATTGAGTACCGACTGAGTTGATTGAGCTTTTACTTGTAACAAGTAACAAAGTTGATTGGTCTATTGTCTGATCCTCATCTCAGACTCGATTGATTATCAATTAGTACCGGTTACTAAGTTGATTGATCTATTCCGCGATTCAGAGGTGATTACTGTTTCGCACTGTTCATGAGCTGATTACTTGCTTACTAGGGACTCTAAGCTAGTTTATTACTGGCTGGAATCGTTGAGAGTTGCGAGTTGAATCTTTATGATTCTTTGTTACTTAATCTACTGATTACTGAAGAGTTTCGAGCTGATTACAAAGAGGTTTCTCAGTGAGAACTCTATTACTGAACAGCTTCGAGCTGTAATTACTGAGAAGTTTCGACTTTCGAGCAGTTTACCGAGATTGAATTACCGATTGCGTATTTGGTGTACGTGATTACTGTTATGCGATTTACAATGAGATTGATTCACTGTTACGTAATTACTAAGTACGTAATTGGAGTTCATCCCTTCTCTCTTACGCTATTGGTTTACCGAGTATGTGATGTAGTACTCGTTTCAGTACGACATTGATTTACTGTGGTTTAACGCTGTTCGGTTCCGTTTCGTGTCGGGATTACGTGATCGATTAACAATCTTCTGATTGAATCGCCATAAAAGATAGCGAGGACTCCATATTACATATCTCTGAGTTGATTACGAGTTGCATCTCAGTCGAATCAGTGCCCAATCAGGTCATTACGCTGTGGTACATTCGGATCAATTTCGGGACCCGAGTTTTTACCGGATCCGAGTACCTCTGGAACCGACTTCTTCAAAGGCTTCTAAATTCTACCACACTTCAGATCCCCCCCTCCCCCCAGGCTACTAGTCCCAAACCCCAATCCCCACCCCGGCATCAAGACTCCAAGAACTTCTCTTCCAGTATAGAGATCCTTCCAATTCAGTTCAACAACGATCATGTCAACAAGTTCATAGAGATCATAACTGATGGGCCTTGGTTGTATGAAACACCGAACTGGATGTGCTGGAACGAGTTGACAACGGATTTTCGGAAAATGAATTTAAGAAGCAACACGATTGAACACACGGTGCAGAAGGATGCGGTGATCGTATTCAACAAGGGTTAAAAACGAAGAATGAGTGGCCTCAGTTTGGCTGATTTGGAAAGAGCTCGATAAATGGACACATGGGCTCCTACCATTTGGATGGTATGGAAAGAACGTAACAGCAAGATTTTCAATGACACGGCGAAGCAAGATTATTGATCAACAACATCAGTAATGCTATACATTCATGGAAGCTAGCAAGATCATTATAACTAAATGCGGTCTATATGTACTTATAGGTTCTTTCTTATAGCTGGATCTGAATTTTAATTTTATTTCATGTAATACTTATCCATCTTTTATAAAAATCTTGAACCCACAAAGAGCACGTTTCGTGCTCCAGGTTCAACTTCAAAAAAAAAAAAACATATGATCAATATCGTATTGTCTATCATGCAACGATAGCATGTTGTGTAAAATTACTCCTAAAAGATGTACATCACTACTCTTTAATAAATGATTGAGAACATTTTGGGTTAGGAAATTTGCACGATACACAAATTACAATATTAAAAGTTAATAATTATGTTTATGACTTTTTTAGAAATTTGTAGGATTACGAATTAAAAGGATTAATCATGAATTGGACAAGAACTAAGTGCAATATATAAAAAAAAGGGGGCTTCTATCATACACCCATTTTGTTATCATACATCCATTTTCAAGGACATTTGGAGTAATTATCCATTTATGAATATTTAAGGTAAGATATCAAATATATTTATCAATTAATGTTTAACTAAATTGTAATTTGTTGTTGTTCATTTAAACAAAAATCTCCATAAAAAATAAATTTTATGATACACCCTTTTACAAATATAATTAATTGCTAAAATACCCAAAATACCCTTGTAAAAGGGTGTATGATAGAACTCCCCTAAAAAAAAATAAGAGGGTTGATTGATATATGTCACTGGCCTCGTCGCCAGTATCATGATCTTGTAAAAAAAATATAACAAACAGACAAAATGATATAGTAAATATGCAGATAGCATAGTAAACATGTAACTATATATTTTTTTGAATGAACGGCGAGTGCGATTCGCGCTCGGTCCATTCGTTTTTTATATAAAAGTGAAAAGAAAAGTTTATTTACACATGAAATGCCCAGGGGCTTTTGAACCATACTAAGCCAGTAGCTATTAGTATTTCTAAAGATTTTACTACCTAGACTTATAACCCTAAGTTAACAGTAAGTACCCCATTTGTAAGTCAAATCTTGCACTATGGAGAGGAGAAGTCCATGCATTCTAGCCTTGTGTTGAAATATGCGTTGATTTCTTTCTCGCCAAATCGTCCAAATCATTGCTAACCATTGCGTATCCCATCGTTTTTTGGCTTCGATACCACTTAAAATCTGTCTTGTTTGTGTCCATAAATCCTCTATGGATGTCGCCCTTTGGCAAGCACTCGGGTTAATCATCATCCAGAGATTCGTTGAGAAGGGGCACGTGAGAAGTAGGTGGTTTACCGTTTCGTTTGCTTGAGCACACAATGGACACGTTGGGTTATTTGGCCACCCTCTTTTCGATAAATTGTCCGCCGTTAGTATCCGGTTGTTGATTGCTAGCCATCCGAAAATTTGCACTTTTACCGGCGCTTTAGACTTGAATAATTGGCGCGTCCATGAACATTCTATGCCCGAGTGTGAGGTTCGGTCATAAATGGTTGCCGAACTAAACGAGGGGCTGTTTTGGGTATTTAGTGTTAGAAGGCTTTTTATCGAATTGTAGAGGGGGATTAATTTTTGTAGGTCTCTAATAAAGAATGAGCTTCGGTTAACTGCAATGTTGGGGAGGTCTCCGACGCCATCTACATTATAGATAAGTCGCATGGTGATGGACCATTGTGATTCTTTGTCAAAATCGAGTTTGTAAAGCCAACGTAATGTAAGTGCTTGATTTTGTTTGGCGATATCGATTATTCCAAGCCCCCCATTTCTCTTTGGTAGACACACTTTTTGCCAATTAGCTAGACAATGACCACCCGAGATTTTATTCTTTCCCTTCCAAAAAAATGCTCTAATAATTTTGTTAATCTCCTCAATCGCGCCCGAAGGCATGAGAAATGATTGCATGTAGTAATTCGATAATGACCCCAAAACCGATTTGGCCAAAGTCATCCTTCCACCTAGCGATAAGAGTTTGTTTTGCCAATTATTAATTCTTTTATTCATATTATCAAGAATAGGGAGAAACGTAAACTTCGTAGGTTTTTTGTAAGATAAAGGGAGTCCGAGGTATTTCAAGGGAAGGAATTTTTTTACACAATTTGTTAAACTTGCTACGTGATTGTGGAGCTCCTCGGGAATGGCTATCGGAGTAAAGCAACTTTTATCCCAATTAATTTGTAAACCCGATAATTGAGAGAAAGTCGAGATAGTTTTCATGATCACCTTAATGTTATTCGGATGTGCTTCAACAAAAAGGAGGGTGTCGTCCGCATATTGTAATGTAGTCGGCGCAAAGATAATAGGGGAGGTAAGTATCGGTGTCATTTTTGCGATCATCACTTGTAAGGCATCCACCGCCAAGGTAAATAGGAGTGGTGATAGCGGGTCCCCTTGACGTAGTCCTCTTTTGTGCGGGAAGTGTGGGCCTCGCAAGCTATTTGTATGGATCGAGGAGCTCGATGATTTAAGGATATTCTCGATCCATTGGATCCATGTTATCGGAAAGCCCCTTGCACTCATTATTTGATTGAGGAATTTCCAATTTACGTTGTCAAAAGCTTTCTTAAAATCGATTTTTAACATCACCGTCGGTATTTTAGCTTTATGGTAGAAGTTTACAATTTCTCTTGAGGTTACAAAGGTTTCACTAATGGAACGACCTTTAATAAAGGCGGATTGGCAACGGTGGATGAGAATTGGCATGTACGGTTGTAATCGTGAAGCAAGAATTTTTGTGATTAGCTTTATTGGCGTAGATATTATGCTAATGGGACGATAGTCCGATAACAGTGTGGCCTCTTCTAATTTAGGAATGAGTTGGATGGATGCTTTGTTAAGTGTGCTAAGTTGTAAAGTGTTGTCGTGGAAGTTGTGTAATATTCGGAGTAAATCCTCTTTTATTATCGGCCATGCTTGTTGAAAAAACTCGCTAGGGAAACCATCGGGCCCGCAGCTTTTTCCTTTTTTTAGCGAGGTTAAATTGTCGAGTATTTCCTTTTCTGAGAAACCGGCCACCAACGGTTCTAGGTTAATTGGTAGTTGTGATTGATATAGGGTCATCCAGTCAGCGGTGATGGGAGTGTTAGGAGATGAGCCGAGAGAGTTTCGAAAGAAGGTTGTGAACGCTGAGTTGATCTCTCTTGGTTCGGTTAACTCTCTATCTTGAAATTTTATTTTGTGGATAGAATTACTTTGTCTACAGCTCGAGGCCATTGCATGGAAGTAGGATGTGTTGTTATCTCCTAATCGAAGCCAGGTAATTGATGATCGTTGTTGCCATTTTGTCTCTTGGATTGTGATCAATTCATGTAATTTTTTGCGGATTTTGATTCGCAATTGGAATTCTACCGTGTTAAGTATCCGTGTTTCTTCAGCTTTGTCTAGTGTCATTAAGAATTGTTTGCATGTTGCAACAGTCTCATTAATGGTCAAGAATTTATCTCTAGACCATGCTGTAAGGGCTTTTTTTGTGTTAAGTAGCTTGGAGATGAAATTTTTGGCGGTGTTATTTGAGGTTGTAATTGGAGTTTTCCAAGCCGTATCAATTATCTGGATTACCTCGTCAAATTTAAGCCAATATTTTTCGAATTTAAAGTGCTTGGTTATTTGGCTTGGTGACTGAATGGTAAGTTTCAATGGCACATGGTCTGAAGTGGTGTTGGGAAGGTCTATCAATCCAATTATATAATTGTTTGTAAGGAGCCATGGATTAGTGAAAATCCGATCCAGTTTTGAAAGGGTCGGCATTGGTCGTTTGTTTGACCATGTGTATTTACGGTTGGAAAGGATGATTTCTTGTAAAGAGTTATTGTTTATGAAGTTATTAAAGGCTTGGATAGAGTTATATGAGTGGCCATCGCCTGTTGATTCAGAAGTATCTCGAATAAGATTGAAGTCGCCTAACAATACAGTAGGCATTTCGGATTGTAATATAGTGGATATTTCCTCTAAGAATTGTAATTTACGGTTTTCATCGCTCGAAGGACCATAAATATTTATCACTCGAAATGCAGTTTCGTCTCTTAGTTTAAAAACACAGCATAAATAGTACTCCCCCGAGGAGTGGTCTATTAGGTCGAATTTATCAGTCCACGATGTCATGAGACCCCCTCTGGTGTCTTGTGCATTTAAGAACTTAGCATTGTGAAATTTGGAGGAGCAAACTCTCCTTATATTAAAGAAATTAGCATCACACCATTTAGTTTCTTGTAAACAAACAATATCACATTTTGAGTCTCGAACAGTATTTTTAACAAGTTTGCATTTGTCATTCGAACCAAGTCCGCGAACATTCCAACATAGAATTGACATGTTTTTTAATTCCATACAAAAAATACTACAGACATAAAATAAAAACTCCCTACAGTTATCCAAAAAAGTGGAGTAAATGTTTTTTAATGCCTCATTACATCTCCGCAGAGGCCTCATGAGTCACACTCTGATCAATCGGCCCATCTATCATCTCCTCATCATTGGGGTTGACTGCCTCATCCAACCCTTCTCCCTCTGTTGTGAACTCCTCATGTTTTCCAATTGGGCCGTACTTATCTGTGTTGTTATTAATTGAGTTTTGTAAGTGAGATACATTTGTAATTATTTGGCCCAGATTTGAAATATGGTGGCCCGAGTCAAATAACAATGCATTTTCTCTTTGGATTATGTTGCCATTTTCAGTTGAAATTAAACATAAATCCTCAATTTGTTTACACGTTTCAGTGGTGATACCTTCTTGAGAGTTTAAATCGTTGGTTAAAGCTTCAATTACTGAGGCCCGATTAATAGCTATTTTACAGGTTTTGGATAAGTTTTTTGTTTTTGTTTTCTTAATTGGCTTAATTAGAGGAGTACCATCTATTGATTTTGGTGTGATTTTTGGTCTCGTTGATTTTTTCGTGCCAAAAATGGCGTTTTTTACAGTTTTTTCACGGAGAAAAAAAGCCCCTTTAGAGGGTAAAGAAGAAGAGTGGTTAGAAATACCTTCGTATTCCTTGAATAGACGATCGTGGTCTTTTCCCGAGTCTTCTGACCCTACCGATCCTGGCGATTGTTGCTCCGTGCCGGCTGCGTGAGTGGGTATGGCTGCTTCAGTGTCGATCACCTTCTGCTGCGTGTCTTTAGGCAGCTTGGTCTTTGTGGAAGTCGGATCTGGCACTTCATTTTCTTTTGCATGTGGAGCCTTGATAATCTCTGATGGACCTTCATTAGTTTTATTAAATAGGACCAAGCCCATATCATTTGTAATTTGAGGTTTGTGTTGGGCCTTTGAAATTGGGCTGCTATGTGTGTTAGCAGATGGGTTCGTGGAGTTAAATGTTGACCAAGTCTTTGGAGGGATTGGGTGGACATTGGTCTCCTTACATGCATTTATTGCTAAAGCATGCGCCTGTTCACAAGTGTCTGTCACATTTTCAGACTCCTCTTCTTTTTCAGTCTCGATATTGGAAATTTTAGAGGCTTGCATGGAATTAGAACCTGCCGCCTCTTTCTCTATCTGTTTACCGGTTCGTGCTCTTTTGTATGCCCTAAATAAAACTTCGACTTTATGGAACTTGGAGCCTTGTGGCAGCGAAAGCTGCAGGTGAGGTGGGTCCCGTTGACCATCGAATGGCAGAGCTGCGGTTTGCTGAGGTGGCATGGACCCTGCCGGAGTTGATACCTTTGTTTTTTGGAGGACCGGCGAGGGTTGTTTGTCCCAGTCAGGACCAAAGAGTATCCTGTTCATTTGGCTTTCGAAGAATTCGCGGGATGGGGTCGGATCGACCGGGAAGGAATGTGGTACCGGTTCTTCGATAGCACCCAGCGGTTCGATTTCAATTATTTGGTCTCCTCCAGTGGCTAGTGAGGCAACCCCGTCCGGGATTAGCATGAGGTCCGTCGTACCGATTAGGATTTCGAACGTATCTAGGTAGGAAATGTTGTGTAAAGGGCTATGGTATAATACCGCTCCAAAAGTTGATGTAATTTTTGTTAATTCTTCGATACAGAAGGCATAGATTGGCAGGTTATGGAGTTTTAGCCATGCTTTATAACGATAATTCGCTGGTGTGGCATCTACAGATAATTCCCATGGGTAAATTACGTACTCCCTCTCTAGGAAGGAGTTCAGTTCTTTTGTAATGAACTCCTCTCTCGGCACATTGTCAGGAAGAACGGCGATATACCAGTTGTCTCCCAGGAAGGCTAGTTCGAACGGCGAGGTCCATTTGCGTAATCCTAGGATTAGTTGGCGGACTGTTTGGAGAGAGTGGCCCCTAACTAATCTGCCATCTACTACAATTGCTTGTTTCATTTTCTTTGTGACATTCTTCAGTCTTGCCGAAGGTGTATGAAAGCATGGGATAATCTTGGGCCTACCTTCTGGCAGACAGTTCTTACCAAGGACCCCTCTTGGCTTCATGGGGTTTATGTGGAAAACCGGTGGAGACTGCTTGAGACACGCCACCACCGCGTGGCGCTTACTTCCACAATTGGTGCAGCGGCGCTCGTTCTTGCATTTTCCCGCTTGGTGGCCCAGCTCACATCATCTATAACACCTATCAAGCCACGCTGGGTCAGTGAGGTCCTTTGGCAGGGGGAAGATTGCATCGACTAAGGTGTTGCCGGGTGTTTGCTTATCTGTGAGCACATCACTGTAAGATCGTTCATCTTGCTTTGGGAAGGGTGAGGCAAATGGAGACGGCTTCTTTGGGTTCATTCGGGTGGCTCGTATGGGTTCGAGGTGCGGGCCCCTCTTCTCTATCCAAACCGTAGCAGTTTTTGGGTTGAACGGACGCCACGGCACATAAGGAGAGGGCTTCTCGTACGGACGTTTGTCGCCCACTCTAGGGTTGACAAGATGGCTTTGCGATGCCATTGTTTTAGAGTGTGCTCGGTGGTGGTGGTTTTTGTTTTTGTTTTCGTTTTCGTTTGGTTTGGTGAATTGTTTAGAGTGCTGGTAAGTGGATGGGTTGTGTTTGTATATTGATCTGTATGGGGAGAAAGGCTGAGACCAATGGGTACTCGGCTGCTTTTTGAAGTGGGTCCAGCCTTCAGCATCAGTAATTTTTTGATACCTCATCTGAATCGCCCTTTTTCCCACTTCAAATCGCACTTTTTCTCTTCCTATTGAAAGATGGTATGCATTACATCAAATAGGCATGTAACTATATATTATATACATATAATTTATATTGTAATTCAAATATGTATAATGAATATTTAAGATGTTAAAATAGTATAAGGTGTATATGTATATGATAAATACTTAGAAATACATTGGATATATATAATCGATTGAAACATTTGAGCAGTAGTCAACGAACAATGAAATTTATTTCTTAAAAATAAATATATAACTAGATTACTATTTTCTAAAATACATTTTCTAATTTTTTGACACCTTAATTAGTTGATTTATTGATAGAGAACAAATTACGTACAACAACTCTTCACGTAATTGGGCTTACGATGACTTTGTTTCATTTGATATTTTTGCTAGAATGGATGTGCACAAAAAGGGGGAGGGTTTGTATTTCTAGAAGAATACCACTGTTATGCAGAAATTTCGAAACCCTATGTCCATCCGTTCGAACGGAAGTGTTATTGGAACATGAGTTCCCAAAATAACACAATTTGAGTTTTAAGATTTTGTAAAATGTAATGTGATTTTGATTTCTGAGATAATCTAAATGGTTTTTTTGTGAAATTTTTACAATGATCCAACTCGTGAAAATCTTCGAAATCTTGTTCGTCGTTTATTTCCCCCACTCCGTCGTACCTTCACATGTTAAAACATGTTTTTATTTTTGTGTCTTCTGGTCTTCTATAATTCTTCGAGTCGTGATCCTAATTTCTTGATGTATTATTTTTATCTTTGCGTTAAATTTATTATCTTGGAACCTATTTCCTGTTAATCATGTTCAAATAAAAGCATTAGCAGTATCGGTATTGATTTGATACAATTAAATAAAATTTGAACTAATAAATGAATGATTTGATTTACTTTAACTCTTCATGATTTATTTCATACTCGTAGAGCAGTGCATTATTGAGTCGAGGGAGAGCTAATGCTTATGCTTGTTGGGTCTTTTGGACACTGCTTCATACCCCTTCTCTGCCTTACCTATCCGAAGTCATTAATACCTTCACAGGGAAAGATGCCCAAAGGATTCTGCTGTTGATATTGTTTCCACTATTCTTTCGTCAGTGAATTAGCTATTTTCATTTCTTATTAGGAATGGATCGTAAGAATCTTTTCGAGTGCTTGTTCGAGAACTACACCGTTAATTTGTTTTGTAGCTGATGAAGCCTCGAGAGGCTTCAGTTTGGATGAATATGAAACTACCATACCATTTTTTTTTGATGTTTTTTTTTTTATCTTTCTTGATTTTTTGGTAAATTATTAGTAAGATAGACTGAAATACTAGAATTTTATTTTGCATTACCCATTGAAAAAACAAAATAAGCAAAATGAAGAGGGTCAACTAAAATATTGGCATTTAAATTTACGTAACTAATTGAACAACAAAATACACAAAATCAATAAATCAACGAAACCAAATTTGCGTTACTAATTGTCTATATAAGATGCAAATCAGAGTTCAATTTGCCAAATATCATGTATTAAACACAATTAGCATATTTAATAAATAAATCTGATTTAACACATAAAAATCTAGTTTTATACATTTTCTTCTCAATTGTTTGGTTTGCCAATAATTGCCAAAACGTTACTATAATGTATTTCTACTGGCCTGGTTTAGTGGTTAAGAGAATCTCAGTACAGAAAGCCTGCAATGCTTTGGAATTTGCAAAGTTACTATAATGTATTTCATAAAAAAAAAGTTACTATAATGTACTCCCCAAATTTATCTATCATAATGTAGTTAAGATAATACACTGTTACTTTGGTTGGGTGGTTAAGATAATACATCAACATGTCAACATGATATATTTTACTGAAATTTTTGCATGTAAGTTAATATCCACTGTTACTTTGGTTGGGTCATTATTCTTTGTATTTTATTTTTCACATATCATAATGTAGTTCTTTTTGTCACAAAAATCCAAGGAAATCAGCAATACATGTGAAGCAAGGACTTATTTGATTATTCACGCCAATGGAACTCTTTCAGTTAATTATTCATCTATATCAATCTAGGAGCCTACACTGTTCGATTCATCATTCAAGAGACCTAATAGGTGTAGTTACGTACCCTAATTGATATTTTTCTTCTCCATTCAAAATGATAATGGATTTGTAATGACCATTTAAATTTAGAAATCTATTATCTTTACATTCATGTCCTTGGGATTTTGCAACTCTTAAAACCCCATTAAGATAATAATATTGAGGACAAAAGTACTAAAACTATGATATTTTGAGTAGATAATTTGCTAGAATATAATACAATACTTTGTAAGGGCATATAATAAAAAAATCCCTTAAATTCATGAAACAAATCAATGTTCACGGACCCCTTAGCAACATCCCTAAAAATGCGGTTATACCCTTATGGTTCTACCCACCCTTAAGACTTGAACTTTTCACTAATCTCTCTATTTAAACCTCAAAAAACCAATTCTCCATAATACACTATCACAAAAACCTATTCATGGAGAGCTTCTCTTTCTCTCTCATCTCCTTCTTTCTTCTCATAACACACTCCATTCTCTCTCCTACATCTGAAGCTCAATTGAGCCAGACTTACTACTCCAGCATTTGCCCTAACGTGGAGTCGCTCGTTCGATCTGCAGTCTCGCTGAAAGTGCAACAGAGCGTCGCGGCAGGACCCGGCACGCTTCGGTTGTTCTTTCATGATTGTTTTGTACGGGTAAGTTCACCATT
The DNA here is from genome assembly GCA_946800325.1 of Luzula sylvatica. NCBI lineage: Eukaryota > Viridiplantae > Streptophyta > Magnoliopsida > Poales > Juncaceae > Luzula > Luzula sylvatica. Next base: position 15,392,691 of record OX326961.1, on the reverse strand, counting down.
TATGTTAATTTATTCAATTGCTTTTCAATTTTTCATAAATTAAAGCAAAAGTTCCAAGCATGTTATATTTGGATTGTGTGTTCTAGCGAATTAAGAACTTCTATTGGGCATATCTGCAAAAGTTTCTCTCAGTGACATGCTTCATGTGATTAATACTAGTTATTTCTTTATTTAGGTGGGGATATGGCCATATGGGTGCCTAATCATAATGACAAAATTAAGGATGCTTAATTTAAATTAATTCGGGATATTTACATTTTAATATATTTGTTATACAGGGTTGTGATGCCTCGGTATTGCTTAGTTCGCCTAGCGGCGATGATGAAAACCATAGCGGAGCGGACCTGACTTTATCCCCCGATGCAGTCGACACGATAAACAAAGCCAAGGCCGCAGTAGATGGGGATTCACAATGCACGAATAAAGTCTCTTGTGCCGATATACTCGCCTTGGCTGCTCGAGATGTGGTTTCGCTAGTAAGTTACATCATTCACTAGTATATTAAATAAAATAAAATAAATTTGATTCACTTGGGCATTAGATGAAATCTCAGCATTTAGAGGATGCAGTAGTTGAAAACAGGGGCTTTTGTTTGATATTGTATAAAATAGGGACCAGTTGGTAATTTTTGCTTGGATATCAGACAGTATAGTACAAGGGGAGCAAATCATGTGTTTTGAGTTGTAATTTTCTCCACAACCTGGAATTAGGTCCTTAATTTTGCAAGTTTCTATTGTGGCACTTGTCGATACGGCTAATTGTGGGTCGTTTGTCCAAAATTTTAAAAATAATGGGTGTTGGAAAAAAAAAACAAAGAATTTTTTTATCTTGCAATCTACCGATTGTATATAATCAAATTTACCATTTTGTACAAAATTTAAAAAAACATAGCATATAATAATTCTCCAGATCTTGAATTTGTTATTATTATTTTGTTAGACAGGAGGACCGTATTACCAGGTCGAGCTGGGACGATTGGATGGCAAGGTTTCGACACGAGCCAACGTGAAACATAGTCTTCCAGGACCAGGTTTCAGTTTGGATCAATTGAATGCATTGTTTTCTGCAAATGGGTTAACCCAAACTGACATGATCGCATTATCTGGTTCGAAAATTTTCTTCATCCATATTTTAATCAAAAAAAAAAAAAATCGTCAACGATTATTTTTTTTCAAATAATTGTTCTTGAAATACAATTATTCATTTTTTTTTAACATTTTTATAGGAGCTCACACAATAGGAGTATCCCACTGCGACAAATTTATTCGTCGAATTTACACGTTTAAGGGCTCAACGCCGAACAGTCCACCAATGAACTTAACATTTCTTCGCCAAATGCGTCAAACTTGTCCATTGAACTACAACCCATCATCATATGCTATGTTAGACTCGATCACGCCACTCAATTTCGATAACGGATACTATCAGAGTCTGCAGAAGCAAATGGGTCTTTTAGCCTCTGATCAAATATTATTTGCAGATCAAAGATCACGTGAAACTGTTAATTGGTTCGCAACGAATAATACTGCCTTTGAGGAGGCTTTTGTGATAGCCATGGCTAAACTTGGAGCAATCGGTGTGAAAAACGCGACCGATGGAGAGATAAGAAAGATTTGTTCCGTGATTAACTAGGATTTTTATGATGTTTGTGTCGTTGTATTTAAAAAAAAGTTGAAAGGGAGATATTTGTATACTTAAAAAGAAAGGTTTCATATTTAAACAACGATTCATAATGGGCCCAATCTGGGTCTGATATGGCCATGTATATGTTTTAGGGAAATTATACGGTGCCCCTCAAACCCACTTTTTCATCCTCGATTCCCTCATTACCAATTAATCCGCTTTATTAACCCACTCTATTAACCACTAACTCACTCTATTAACCATTAATAAATATTAATTATTAATGGTTAATCCATATGTACCTTAATTCAATAATAATTAATCACTAATCGAGAAAATTTGTGTTAATTAATATTTGGATTAAACACTAATCCCCCAGATCGAGGATGTCTGAGGGAATTTGGGAGGCACAGTAAATGACCTCTATGTTTTAACATACAAATTGTGATAATATATTTTTTTTAATCAAAATAAAGTAGGTTCGTGAGTCTCACTTCTATTACTTAATTGAACATTCTAAAAGAGTATTAAAATATCTAGAATCTCAAAAAAAACAAAACAAAATTACATACTTAAACTTCAATTACTAACATAATAAAATTAGAAGGACCAATGAAATATCCTAATATTTGCAATATCACCATAAAACTCCAATCAATTTTCTCCAGCAGGAAAGGTCAATACTGGATTCTCCTTTCCATCATCTCATAATACTTTTCTCCATATTCATTGCTTCAGTTTGAAATGCCTAGAACCCAATTTCCAAGTAATAATAACTCAGGAATTAGGAATCAGTATTTAGATTATCGCTTCCCATTAGCACCTTACGACAAAACTACCGCTCCTGAAATCCCCATTTTATTACCATATCTTCCTTTAAACCATCTTTCTCTTTTCTCCTATCAGTTGATCTCCATTTGTAGAAGTACTGCTCCTCCTCCTCTCCTACTCCTCTTTCTTCATCGTACAAATGGGGTTCCAGGAATTAAATGGGGTTCAAGAAAAAATTATTTATCTAAAAAAATAATTGAAGCATGAAGACCCTATATCAACATATTTGTTTATTTTGATATGTTTATTTTGGTCATGGATGTATTATCGAGAATTATTGAGGGGCTAAGGGAATCACCAGGGTTCTGTAGACACATAGTAACGAAACCAAATTATAAGTGATAGGTTTTGAATATAAATGATTTTTTTAATTTTTAGAAATTAAAATACTAACGTACATGGATTGTAAATTAACGAAAAGAAGTCCGCACCAAAAATGCAGGCGCCACATTCTAAAAAATATTGATAAAAAATATAATTTTGTGTTTTGTCAGGGTATATATATGTAAAAATGGGGAAAAGATCACATCTTTCGATCTTTCTCCTTTCTTGGAGAAAGGTGTCTTTGTCATCTTACCCATCAAACAAGATTCGCAATTTTCTATTGACTCTAAGTCAAAAGAATCTAGCACTCCATCCTTTTGGAGTCTAGCAATGCGTTTATCGTTTATGTGTCCGAGATGACAATGCCATGAGTATGTTTCATTAGTTTGAGTAGTATTTTGATAAGAGGAAAACGAAGCACCTTTTTGATATCTATTTTGGGGATATTAGCCCTTTTGAATCACAACTTTATATATACAATTGTTCATATTTAAGATTGTAAGAATATTTCTTCACTAAGTGTGTTTTATTGATAATTTCAGGTTTTTGGACGAAAGTTTTTGGCATTCCAACAGTGTAGTTGTCTTCCTCTCCTCGCGCCGATAAAATCGATATATTATACTGCCCATTTCGGTACATGTATGAGGAAGGAGACAAGTAATATACCACACAAAAGTCTACACCAAATTCTATACGAAAACCACTCACTCCATAACCACCATTCAGCCCACTTTCCTCACATAAAATTACCAAACTACCCTCAATCCTCTCAACCACCTCTTGACCAATGAGAGGGCTCCAAATGCATTATAAATAGACCCCAAGGGCCCTTGGGGCAGGATTGCTTCTTCTTCCCTCCCCTTTCTTCTCTCTCTCTCTCTCTAAGCACTTCCAAGAACTTTCAAGAACGTCAAGAACCATTCAAGAATTACTCGAATTCTCGAGTGATTGTTTGCCGGACTCGAAGCTTACTTCATCCGGTGAATCGATCTAATCGAAGCTAGTCGCAGAAGATACACGTCACAACCGGACTCGGAGCTTTCTTCATCCGGGAGAGTCGACAACTTCGAGCGAGAAGCGCTCGTACCGTCCTAGCTTTCTAGCGGTTCGAGCATCGAGCGACGACACTAGGCGAGGAAAGGAGCTCCTCTTGGCACGTTGAAACTTTCTTTATGCAATCTAGGTGTATTCTTTTCTATCTTGAATTTCTTGTATGTTGAATGACTGTTTGAAGTCGTGTAAGGAAAACTTGTTTGAATCTAAAAATCTTTGTTCTAAATCTTGTTTCTTGCATTCAATCTTTGTCTCTCTTTGTGTGATATTTTTGTTCTCTTTTTTTTCTGCGTAGATCTTCATTTCTAGTTTCGGGAACTTTTTGAATCGTAGAATTTCATGAAATATTCGAATTGATATGAATTTTTGAAAACTGTCACTTAAACTGAAAACCTGCTGTTTCCAGGGGACTGTTTTTCAGAATAAAAAGTTAAACTGTTTAGAATATTTCATGAAATTCTACGATTCAAAAAGTTCCCGAAACTAGAAATGAAGATCTACGCAGAAAAAAAGAGAACAAAAATATCACACAAAGAGAGACAAAGATTGAATGCAAGAAACAAGATTTAGAACAAAGATTTTTAGATTCAAACAAGTTTTCCTTACACGACTTCAAACAGTCATTCAACATACAAGAAATTCAAGATAGAAAAGAATACACCTAGATTGCGTAAAGAAAGTTTCAACGTGCCAAGAGGAGCTCCTTTCCTCGCCTAGTGTCGTCGCTCGATGCTCGAACCGCTAGAAAGCTAGGACGGTACGAGCGCTTCTCGCTCGAAGTTGTCGACTCTCCCGGATGAAGAAAGCTCCGAGTCCGGTTGTGACGTGTATCTTCTGCGACTAGCTTCGATTAGATCGATTCACCGGATGAAGTAAGCTTCGAGTCCGGCAAACAATCACTCGAGAATTCGAGTAATTCTTGAATGGTTCTTGACGTTCTTGAAAGTTCTTGGAAGTGCTTAGAGAGAGAGAGAGAAGAAAGGGGAGGGAAGAAGAAGCAATCCTGCCCCAAGGGCCCTTGGGGTCTATTTATAGTGCATTTGGAGCCCTCTCATTGGTCAAGAGGTGGTTGAGAGGATTGAGGGTAGTTTGGTAATTTTATGTGAGGAAAGTGGGCTGAATGGTGGTTATGGAGTGAGTGGTTTTCGTATAGAATTTGGTGTAGACTTTTGTGTGGTATATTACTTGTCTCCTTCCTCATACATGTACCAAAATGGGCAGTATAATATATCGATTTTATCGGCGCGAGGAGAGGAAGACAACTACACTGTTGGAATGCCAAAAACTTTCGCCCAAAAACCTGAAATTATCAATAAAACACACTTAGTGAAGAAATATTCTTACAATCTTAAATATGAACAATTGTATATATAAAGTTGTGATTCAAAAGGACTAATATCCCCAAAATAGATATAAAAAAGGTGCTTCATTTTCCTCTTATCAAAATACTACTCAAACTAATGAAACATACTCATGGCATTGTCATCTCGGACACATAAACGATAAACGCATTGCTAGACTCCAAAAGGATGGAGTGCTAGATTCTTTTGACTTAGAGTCAATAGAAAATTGCGAATCTTGTTTGATGGGTAAGATGACAAAGACACCTTTCTCCAAGAAAGGAGAAAGATCGAAAGATGTGTTGGCCCTCATACATTCCGATGTATGTGGACCGATGAGTGTCGAGGCTAGAAATGGGTATCGCTACTTTGTGATTTTTACTGACGATTATAGTAGATATGGTTATCTATACTTAATGCGTCACAAAAGTGAAACTTTTGAGAAATTCAAAGAGTTTCAACACGAAGTAGAACTTCAACTGGGCAAGAAAGTAAAAGCCATTCGATCGGATCGAGGTGGCGAATACTTGAGCTATGAGTTTGAGAACTATCTTCGAGATTGTGGTATAGTATCACAATGAACTCCACCCGATACACCCCAATGGAATGGAGTGTCCGAGAGGAGGAATCAGACCTTGTTAGACATGGTTCTCTCGAAGATGAGTCGAAAGGATTTGCTAAAGTCATTTTGAGGTTTTAGTTCCTCAAACAATTGCTCATTACTGAATAGAGTTCCGTCCAAATCATTTGAAAAGACACCATATGAATTATGGCATCGCATGTGATAACACGTAAAATAGGTCGTTAAAATGTGTAAATTGAATCTCACGAGTTAATCAAAACAATTTATAACAAATACTAATCAAAGTGATAAGTATAGGTTCGTTCCAAGGAAATTTTGCGTATAATCGAAATTGCAATTCAAGAACTGTTTTTATTGGTCCAGAGGCTATAATATCTTGTCACAATCAATGTTTACTCTTCACAAATCTCTGGTCAAAATCTCACTTTCACACACACAAGTTTCGAATTTATAAAGATGTTTGATCACAAGGGTATTTTAGGCATTAAATGTTTTTCACAAAATTATAGATCACAAATCAAGATCTAAAATTTGGTACAAAGATTCACAATTTGATACTGAGAGAGAGGACAGAAGAATTTCACAGTTTCGATATTTCAGTAAAAAGTAATGATCTAATTACAAATAAGCCCCTGGTGAGATCACGAAAAGGTCCAGAAAGTTTTTATTGAGAATCAGTTTTCAAAAAATTCATATCAAAACGAAATTTATCTCAAATAATTTGAATCAAAATTCTAAATCAAGAATACGATAAGATCTAAAATCTCAAGTGAATTTTGGAATTTAAACAGATACAGAATTGATTCAACAAGCAGGGAAAAATTGTCCAGATCTAAAGTTTTTTATCAATTTTTCAATTTAGTCCTTAACAACATGATTTTGTAAAATCCACAACAAATAGAAAATTGCAGGAAATGGAATGATTCAAAATATGTATTAATCTACAGATCCAGATCTAAAGAGTGATGACAAACAATGAATATTATCAGATCTAAAAGTTCCTCAAACAGATCAAACAAATCAGCACCAGAATTTGAGTATTTCACAAAGGAAAAATAGGAAAAATGCAAGAAAAATTCTACAAAAATTCCACAAACTATATTTCACAGTATATAACAAGTTCACAAAGAGATTTCAATCAGATCTAAAAATCCTAAACTAGAGAAAGAAAATATCGAAAAAGTGATGAAATGGAGTCCAAGATTTCGTCTTGGCGATGTCCTCGTGCCTTCACGCCTTGAGAGGAGGTGAGAGGAGGAGGAGAGAAACTTCGTATCCGGTTCGGAGAAAGTGGAGAGAGGAAAAGCTCCTCGGATCGGCCTCGAAAACCGTGCTAAGACACGGTTTCTTGGCGAAAATGGCTCAAAAGATGAGCAAGGGAGCTCGAGATGCTCTAACAATGGAGGGGGAAGAGGCTAAGACCTTACCTTCCCCAAGAATGGAGTGGTTGACCCAAGAGGTCCAAGGGTGAGTTGAGAGAGAGGCTTTGGATGTCTTTTATAGGGGAAAAGAGGGGGAAATAATTCGAAAATTCCAGATTTGAGAATTCCACTTGCATAGTTAGTTAGATCCACTTGTGCTGAATCCAACGGTCTAAAAATCATCAAATTCGGAGATCGGATGGCCAAGAAAACTCAAAAATACTCTCCAAAACATTCCCCACGGATCAAGATTAAATCATCCGAAAATCATCCGAAAATACCAAAAATAATTGTGTTCTTCTGCGGTTGTAAAAGTAATGGAGGGTCTGGTGCGAATTGGGCTGTGTATTTTCTTCTTTAAAGCCCATAAATGGAGAGTAGGTGTAACGGTTTCAATGGAGAGGAGTTCTAGCTGCTTGGCTCCATCCAAATTCTGTTCAAACAACCTTTGCCGAAATTCTGTGAAGAGAGCTGTGCAGCCAATTGTGCAGTGAGAGAGAAAGAGAGAAGAGTTGTGGTGCGCAGCGCGGATCGCATGCGTGGACTGTCACAAAGGATCGTGCTCCCATCATGTTGACTGGTCAAGGACTAGGATTTGGTGCAAGGTTTTCTTTGTGACTTTTCATGTGGCAAGTCAATAAAGATGGGCTTTTGGGATTTTATATGGGATTATTTAATATCTGCTGCCACAGAGGATCTGGAGACGGCTAAATGGGTGCTGGCTGTGCTGGCCTCGGTGAAATGAGTCAGTTTTGACTCAGGTGCATCCATCCGTGTAACGGGTCACGTTCTTGACCCGTTTGGAGTGAAAGCTCGATTTCTCTCTCATGCTTCTGTCAAATATCATCATATGATATATCAAATCGATCGGCACGACGAGACCGATCCATCTACAGTCTTGGTTTTGCGATATTTTGCACTTTTCACCTGAAATTAACACAAAACACATATTAAAGTATTTAATCTCAATAAATTGGAATTATGAATATTTGGTATACTTTAAGCATATTATTGTGTTTAAATTCTATATTTTATGTATATAAAAAGTGATGAAAAATCCCCTTATCAAATCTCCCCACACTTAAAGCTTGTTTGTCCCCAACCAAAAATAGAGTAAAATATAGAATTTAAAGATCAAAGAGAAATGCATGTTTTAGTTAGTTAGTTAGTTAGTTAGTTAGTTAGTTAATAGGTATGTTGGAAGGTAGTTAGTTAGCCGGTTAGTTCGCTAGTAGTAAGTTAGCTAGTTAGTTAGTTAATTAGTCAGTTAGTTAGTAAATTAATTAGTAAGTGGGTATGTACGAAGGTAGCTAGTTAGTTAGTTTGTTAGTTAATTAGTTAGTTAGTTAGTTAGTTAGTTAGTTAGTTAGTTAGTAAGTGGGTATGTACGAAGGTAACTATATAACTAACTAACTAACTAACTAACTAACTAACTAATTAACTAACTACAAGCTAACTGACTAACTAACTTACTAACTAACTAAATAACTAACTAATTAACTAACTAACTAACTAACTAACTAACTAACTCCTAGCTAACTAACTAACTAACTAACTAACTACCTTTAAACATAACTATCAACTAACTAACTAACTAACTAATTAACTGACTGCCTTCATACAAACCCACTAACTAACTAACTAACTAACTTACTAACTAACTAACTAACTAACTAACTTACTTACTTACTATATTCCTACATACCTATTAACTAACTTACTAGCTAACTATGAGCTAGCTAACTAACTAACTAACTAAATAACTAGCTAAGTACTAAGTAACTAACTAATTAACTAACTAACTAACTAATTAACTACCTAACTAACTAACTGCCTTCCTACATACCCATGAACTATCTAACAGACTAACTAGCTAAGTAACTAACTAACTAAATAACTGAATAACTAACTAACTGAATAACTAACTAGTTAACTAACTAACCAACTACTAGATAACTAAGTAACTAACTAACTAAATAACTAAATAAATAAATAACTTGTTAACTAACTAACTACCTACCTTCTACATACCCACAAACTATATAATTAACTAACTAGCTAACTAACTAACTACTAGCTAACTAACTAACTAAACTGACTAACTAACTAACTAACTCAATAACTACCTTCCGACATACCCATTATCTAACTAACTAACTAACTAACTAGCTAACTAATGGACTAACTATTCAACTAACTAACTAATAGCTGATTAAATAACCAACTCAATAACTAACAAATTAATTAACTAACAAACTAACTAACTACTGGCTAACTAACTAACTAACTAACTCACTAACTAACTAACTAACTAACTACTAGCTCACTAACTAACTAACTAACTAACTAATTAACTAACTAATTAAGGAATTAACTAACTTACTAACTAACTAATTAGCCAATTCATTAGTTAACTAATTAACTAACTAACTACCTTCATACATACCTATTAGCAAACTAACTAATTACCTACCTGACTAACTAATTACTTAACTACCTTCCTACAAACCTACTAACTAACTAAATATCTAACTAGTTAACTAACTAACTAACTAACTAACTATCTTCCTACATACCTACTAACTAACTAACTAAGTAACTAACTAACTAACTAATTAATTAACTAACTAACTAACTAACTACCTTCCTACAAACCCACTAACTAACTAACTAACTAACTAACTAACTAACTAACTAACTAACTAACTATCTTCCTACATACCAATTAACTAACTATCTAACTAACTAACTAACTAACTAACGAACTAATTAACTACCTTCCTACATACCCACCTACTACCTAACTAACTAACTAACTAACTAACTAACTAACTAACTAACTAACTAACTAACTACTAGCTAACTAACTAACTAATTAATTGAATAAAAAACTAATTAACTAACTAACTAACTAACTTACTAATAGATAACTAACAAACTAACAAACAAACTAACTAACTATTTAACTTTTTATTTAACTAACTAACTAACTACCTTCTTATATACATATTAACTAACTAACTAACTAACTAACTAACTAACTAATTTATTTACTATCTAACTAACTAGCTACCTTCCTACATACCCACTAACTAACTAATATGCTTACTAATTAACAAACTAACTAACTAATTAACTAACTACTTAACTAGCCAACTAACTACTAGCAAACTAACTAACTTACTAACGACCTTTTTACATACCTATTAACTAACTAACTAACCACTAGATAACTAACTAACTAACAAATTAACTAACTAACTAACTAACTAACTAATTAACTAACTAATAGCTAACTAACTAACTAACTAACGAACTAGCTGACTAATTAACTAACTAACTAACTAACTAACTAGCTACCTTCCGAAAATAACCACTAACTAACTAACTTATTAACAAACTAACTAACTAATAACGAAAAAATTAACTAACTAACTAAATACTTACTAACTAACTAACTAAGTAATAAACTAACTAACTAACTAACTAACTAACTAAAAGCTAACTAACTAACTAACTAACGAACTAACTAACTGATTAACTAACTAACTAACTAACTAGCCAAATAACTAACTAACAAACTAACAAACTAACTAACTACATACCCACTAACTACCTAGCTAACTAACAAATTAACTAACTAATTAACTAACTAACTAACTAACAAACCAGTGACTATCTAACTAGCTAGCTAGCTACCTAACTAACTAACTAACTAACTAACTAACTAACTACCTACCTTCATTCATACCCAATAACAAACAAACTAACTAATGAACTAATAGACAAACTAATTATCTAACTAATTAACTAACTCACAATCTGACTAACTAACTACTACCTAACAAACTAACTAACTAACTAACTAATTAACTAACTAACTGACTAATTAACTAACTAACTAACTAACTAATTAATTAACTAACTAACTAACTAACTAACTAATAAATTAACTAACTAACTAACTAACTAGCCAAATAACTAACTAACTAACTAACTAACTTACTGACTACATACCCACTAACTAACAAACTAACTAACAAACAAACAAACTAATTAGCCAACTGTTTAACTAACTAACTTACTAAATAACTAACTAATTCACTAACTAACTACTGGCTAACTAACTGATTAACAAACTGACTTACTAACTAACTAACTAACTACTAGCTCACTAACTAACTAAGTAACTAACTAACAATCTAACTAACTAACTAATTAACGAACTAATAAACTAAATTAACAAACTAACTAACTAACTAACTATCTAACTAACGAACCACTAGCTTACTAACTATCTAACGAATTAACTAACTTACTTACTAACTACCTTCATACATACCTATTAACTAACCAATTAACTAACTACCTAACTTACTAATTAACTAACTACCTTCCTACAAACCCACTAACGAACCAACTAACTAATTAAGTAACAAACTGACTAACTAACTAACTATTTTCCTACATACCTATTAACTAACTAACTAACTTACTAACAAATTAACTAACTAACTAAGTACCTACCTACCTTCCTACATACCCACTAACTAACTAACTAAATAACTAACTAACAAACTACTAGCTAACTAACTAACTAACTAACTAAATAACTAACTAATTGACTAACTAACTAACTAACTAACTAACTAACTAACTAACTAACTAACAGATAACTAACTAACTAACAATTTAACTAACTAACTTCCTTCTTATATACATATTAACAAACTAACTAACTAACTAACTAACTAACTAACTGACTAATTAACTAACTAACTAACTAACTAACTAGCTACCTTCCTACACACCCACTAACTAATTAATTTACTAAGTAACTAACTAATTATCTAACTAACTAGTTAACTTACTACTAGCTAACTAACCGACTAACTAACTACCTTCTAACATACCTATTCACTAACTAACTAACTAACTAACTAACTACTATATAACTAACTAACTAACTAATTAACTAACTATCAAACTATCGAGCTAACTACCTTCTTACATAACTATTAACTAACTAACTAACTAACTAACTAACAAACTAACTAACTAACTAACAACCTAACTAACTAACTAACTAACTAACTAACCGACTGACTAAATAACTAACTACCTTCCTACATACCCACTAACTAACTAACTACCTAACTAACTAACTAACTATTTACCTTTTTGTTTAGCTTAAATAACTAACAACCTTCTTATATACATATTAACTAACTATCTAACCAACTAACTAGCTAACTAACTAACTAACTAACTAATTAGCAAACTGACTAACTAACCAGCTACCTTCCAAATATACCCACTACCTAACTAATTTACTAACTAACTCACTAACTAACTAACTAATAAACTTACTAACTAACTAACTAACTAACTATTAGCAAACTAACTAACTAACTAACTACCTTTCTACATACATATTGACTAACTAACTAACTAATTAACTAACTAACTAACTACTAGATAACTAACTAACTTACTAACTAACTAACTACATACCCACTAACTAACTAATTAATTAACTAACTAATTAACTACATAACTAACTAACTGACTACTAGCTAAGTAGCTAACTAACTAACTAACTAACTACCTACCTTCCTGCATACCCACTAACTAACGAACTAAATAACTAACTACTAGCTGACTAACTAACTAACTAAATAACTAACTAACTAACTAACTAACTAACTAACTAATAGATAACTAACTAACTAACTAACTATTTAACTAACTAACTTCCTTCTTATATACATATTAACTAACTAACTAACTAACTAAGTAACTAACTAACTAAATAACTAACTAACTAGCTAGCTTCCTAACTTCCTATATACCCACAAACTAATTAATTTACTAACTAACTGACCAACTAATTAACTAACTAACTAGCTAACTTACTACTAGCTGACTAACCGACTAACTAACTACCTTCCAACATACCTATTAACTAACTAACTGACTTACTACTAGATAACTAACTAACTAACTAACTAACTAACTAATTAACTAACTATCTAACTATCTAACCAACTACCTTCTTACATAAATATTAACTAACTAACTAACTAATTAACTACCAACCTAACTAACTAACTAACTAAGTACCTTCGTACAACCCACTAACTAACTAAATAACTAACTAACTAACTAACAAACTACCTTCCTACATACCCACTATCTAACTAACTAACTAACTAACTAATTCACTAACTAATTAACTAACTATTTAACTAACTAACTAACTACTAGCTAACTAACTATTTAACTAACTATCTAACTTACCAACTAACTACTAGCTAACTAACTAACTAACTAACTAACTGATTATCTAACTAACTAACTAACTAGCCAAATAACTAACTAACTAACTAACTAACTAAATACATACCCATTAACTAACTAACTAACTAACTAACTAACTAATTAACTGACTAATTAACTAATTAACGAACTAACTAATGACTAACTACCTAGCTAGCTAGCTAACTAAATAACTATCTAACTAACTAACTACCTTCATGCATACCCACTAACTAACTAACAAACGATCGAACAAATTAACTAACTAATTATCTAACTAATTAACTAACAAACTATCTGACTAACTAACTAACTGACTATCTAACTACTAGCTATCAAACTAACTAACTAACTAACTAACTAACTAACTAACTAACTAGCCAAATAACTAACTAACTAACTAACTAACTAACTTACTAACTAACAAACTACATACCTACTAACTAACTAACTAACTAACTAACAAACAAACAAACTAATTAGCTAACTGTTTAACTAACTAACTAACTAACTAAATAACTAACTAATTAACTAACTAACTACTAGCTAACTAACATACTAACTAACTGATTAACAAACTAACTTATTAACTAACTAACTAACTAACTAACATACTAGTTTGTTAATATGTATATAAGAAGGAAGTTAGTTAGTTAAATTGTTAGTTAGTTAGTTTTCTATTTGTTAGTTAGTTAGTTAGTTTGTTAGTTAGTCAATTATTTAGTTATTTAGTGAGTTAGTTAGTTAGTTAGCTAGTAGTTTGTTAGTTAGTTATTTAGTTAGTAAGTTAGTGGGTATGTAGGAAGGTTGGTAGGTAGTCTGTTAGTTAGTTAATTAGTTACTTAGTTAGTCAGTTCGTTAATAGGTATGTATGAAAATTGTTTGTTAGGTAGTTAGTTACTTACTTAATTAGTTAGTTGGTTAGTTAGTGGGTTTGTAGGAAGGTAGTTAGTTAATTAGTAAGTTAGGTATTTAGTTAATTAGGTAGTTAATAGGTATGTATGAAGGTAGTTAGTTAGTAAGTTAGTTAATTAGTTAGTTTGTTAGTTAGTTAGCTAGTGGTTAGTTTGTTAGTTAGTTAGTTAGTTCGTTAATTAGTTAGTTAGTTAGTTAGTTAGTTGGTTAGTTAGTTAGTGAGCTAGTAGTTAGTTAGTTAGTAAGTTAGTTTGTTAATCAGTTAGTAAGTTTGTTAGTTAGCTAGTAGTCAGTTAGTTAATTAGTTAGTTATTTAGTTAGTTAGTTAGTTAAACAGTTAGCTAAATTAGTATGTTTGTTTGTTAGTTAGCTAGTCAGTTAGTTAGTTATTTGGCTAGTTAGTTAGTTAGTTAATTAGTTAGTTAGTCAGTTAGTTAATTAGTTAGTAATTAGTTAGTTAATTAGTTAGTTAGTTAGTTAGTTAGCAAGTAGTTAGTTAGTCAGTTAATTAGTTAATTAATTAGTTAAATAGTTAGTTATCTAGTAGTTAGTTAGTTAGTCAAATAGTTAGTCCATTAGTTTGTTACTTAGTTTGTTAGTTAGTTAGAAAGTGGGTATGTGGGAAGGTAGCTAGTTAGTTAGTTGGCTAGTTTGTTGGTTAGTTAGTTTGTTAGTTAGTGGGTATGTACGAAGGTACTTAGTTAGTTAGTTAGTTAGTTAGTTAGGTTGTTAGTTAATTAGTTAGTTAGTTAGTTAGTTAGTTAATATTTATGTAAGAAGGTAGTTAGTTAAATAGTTAGATAGTTAGTTAATTAGTTAGTTAGTTAGTTAGTTATCTAGTAGTTATTTAGTTTGTTTGTTAGTTAATCAATAGGTATGTTGGAAGGTAGTTAGTTAGTCGGTTAGTTAACTAGTAGTAAGTTAGCTAGTTAGTTTGTTAATTAGTTAGTTAGTTAGTTAGTAAATTAATTAGTTAGTGGGTATGTAGGAAGGTAGCTAGCTAGTTACTTAGTTAGTTAATTAGTTAGTTAGTTAGTTAATATGTATATAAGAAGAAAGTTAGTTAGTTAAATAGTTAGTTAGTTAGTAAGTTATCTATTTGTTAGTTAGTTTGCTAGTTAGTTAGTTATTCAAATAGTTAGTTATTTAGTTACTTAGTCTGTTAGTTAGTCAGCCAGTAGTTAGTTAGTTATTTAGTTAGTTAAATAGTGGGTATGCAGGAAGGTAGGTAGTTAGTTAGTTAGTTAGTTAGTTAGTTAGCTACTTAGCTAGTGGTCAGTTAGTTAGGTATGTAGTTAATTAGTTAGTTAATTAGTTAGTAAGTTAGTGGGTATGTAGTTAGTTGGTTTGTTGGTAAGTTAGTTTGTTATCTAGTAGTTAATTAGTTAGTTAATTAGTTAGTTAGTTAGGTAATATGTATGTAGAAAGGTGATTAGTAAGTTAGTTATTTAGTTTGCTAGTAGTTAGTTAGTTAATTAGTTAGTTAGTCAGTGAGTTAGTTAGTAAATTAGTTAGGTAGTAGGTATATGTAGGAAGGCAGCTTGTTAGTTAGTCAGTTAGCAAATTAGTTAGTTAGTTAGTTAGTTAGTTTGTTAGTGAGTTAGTGAGTTAGTTGGTTAGTTAGTTAGTTAATATGTATATAAGAAGATTGTTAGTTAGTTAATTTAAATAAAAAGGTAAAGAATTAGTTAGTTAGGTAGGTAGTTAGTTAGTTAGTTAGTGGGTATGTAGGAAGGTAGTTAGTTAGTTAGTTAGTTAGTCAGTTAGTTAGTTAGTTAGTTAGGTTGTTAGTTAATTAGTTAGTTAGTTAGTTAGTTAGTTAGTTAATATTTATGTAAGAAGGTAGTTAGTTAGATAGTTAGATAGTTACTTAATTAGTTAGTTAGTTAGTTAGTTATCTAGTAGTTAGTTAGTTAGGCAGTTAGTTAGTGAATAGGTATGTTGGAAGGAAGTTAGTTAGTCTGTTAGTTAGGTAGTAGTAAGTTATCTAGTTAGTTAGTTAGTGGGTATGTAGGAAGGTAGCTAGTTAGTTAGTTAGTTAGTTAATTAGTTAGTTAGTTAGTTAGTTAGTTTGTTAATATGTATATAAGAAGGAAGTTAGTTAGTTAGATTGTTAGTTAGTGAGTTAGTTATCTATTAGTTAGTTAGTTAGTTAGTTAGTCAATTAGTTAGTTATTTAGTTAGTTAGTTAGTTAGTTAGTTACCTAGTAGTTTGTTAGTTAGTTATTTAGTTAATTAGTTAGTGGGTATGTAGGAACGTAGGTAGTTAGTTAATTAGTTAGTTAATTAGTTATTTAGTTAGTTAGTTAGTTAATAGGTATTTAGGAAAATTGTTATTTAGTTAGTTAGTTAGTTACTTAATTAGTTAGTTGTTTAGTTAGTGGGTTTGTAGGAAGGCAGTTAGTTAATTAGTAAGTTAGGTAGTTAGTTAATTAGTTAGTTAATAGGTATGTATGAAGATAGTTAGTTAGTAAGTTAGTTAATTAGTTAGTTAGTTAGTTAGCTAGTGGTTAGTTAGTTAGTTAGTTAGTTAGTTAGTTAGTTAATTAGTTCATTAATTAGTTAGTTAGTTAGTTGGTTAGCTAGTTAGTTAGTTTCTTAGTTCGTTAGTGAGCTAGTACTTTGTTAGTTAGTTAATAAGTTTGTTTGTTAATCAGTTAGTTAGTATGTTAGTTAGCTAGTAGTTAGTTGGTTAATTAGTTAGTTATTTAGTTTGTCAGTGAGTTAGTTAAACTGTTAGCTAATTAGTTAGTTAGTTTGTTTGTTAGTTAGTTAGTTAGTTAGTTAGTGGGTATGTAGTTAGTTAGTTAGTAAGTTAGTTAGTAAGTTAGTTAGTTAGTTAGTTATTTGGCTAGTTAGTTAGTTAGTTAGTTAGTTAGTCAGTTAGTTAGTTAGTCAGATAGTTAGTTAGTTAATTAGTTAGATAATTAGCTAGTTAATTAGTTCGTTAGTTTGTTAGTTAGTTAGTTAGTTAGTTAGCTAGCTAGCTTGGTAGTTAGTCATTAGTTAGTTCGTTAATTAGTTAATTAGTCAGTTAATTAGTAACTAAGTTAGTTAGTTAGTGGGTATGTAGTTAGTTAGTTAGTTAGTTAGTTTGTAACTTAGTTAGTTAGTTAATTAGTTAGTTAGTTAGTTAGTTAGTTAGCACGTAGTTAGTTAGTTAGTTAGTTAGTTAATTAGTTAGTTAGCTAGTAGTTAGTTAGTTAGTTAAATAGTTAGTTAATTAGTTAGTTAATTAGTGTGTTAGTTTGTTAGTTAGATAGTGCGTATGTGGGAAGGTAGTTAGTTAGTTAGTTGGCTAGTTAGTCAGTCAGTTAATTAGTTAGTGGGTATGTACGAAGGTACTTAGTTAGTTAGTTAGTTAATTAGTTAGTTAGTCAGTTAGTGAGGTTGTTAGTTAATTAGTTAGTTAGTTAGTTAGTTAATATTTACGTAAGAAGGTAGTTAGTTAGATAGTTAGTTAATTAGTTAGTTAGTTAGTTAGTTATCTAGTAGTTCGTCAATTAGTTAGTTAGTTAATAGGTATATTGGAAGGTAGTTAGTTAGTCGGTTAGTTAGCTAGTAGTAAGTTAGCTAGTTAGTTTCCAGAGATTGTTTTTAGAGACCTGATTGTAATTCGTTAATAACTTTTTATTCCGTTGTCCAAATTGTTTGAAATTTTAGGATAAGTTTCATAATATTCAGACCTCTCTCTAGACAAATTTTCATTAATTTTGGAAACTTAGAAATAATTATTTTAACGATCTGAAGTTTAATCATATTTTGACGCAATAGCTCCCTGTGGAACGAATCCTTACATACTTAGTCTATACAATCTTTAGTATTCACATGTTTCTTGTTTGATTTACGGTATTTTGATTCAACGATATAACCTAAGTGTTAGCCTAAAACCCGTTATCAAAATGGCGCCGCTGCCGGGGAGCAATGTTTAAGTCGAAATTATAAATCATACTTGCAATCTTGAGTGTTATTGGAAATCGATTTGATATATTTGAACTTGATATTTCACTCATTGTGAGAATTTTTTTTTTTTTTTGCAAGGTACAAGATGGACAATCAAGAGAGACCTTTAACGCTTCGGGAAGGGATGCAACTAGCGAAGATCGAAAGGGGATATCCCGAATCCATGTCGGACCAAGATTTCATAGAGAAAGAAATTGCTCGATTGGAGCTAGAAGAGCAAGAATTGAGAGAGGAAGAAGACGAACTCCTCTCAATGATTCCACCAAATTCCACCGACGAAGCTTTTCGATACGAATACGACATAATTTCCATAGACAAATCTCGAGGCGAACTCGAATTCGAATGCCAAGACCCGTCCTCTCAATCTCAAGACGAAGTTTCCGACGAAGAATTGATCGAAACGATAGAGAAATTGATGTCAACTTTGACATTCATTTATCAACATGAGGAAACCCCGATAGAAATACGAAATTGGATAGAATCTCTTGGAGACGCTAATTCCGAGTGCTCAAGCGAGGACAACGTAGAAATTGAAGGTGGCGAAAGTTCAAGTGTGGGGGGATTCGAAGAAAGCATCGAGACGGTCTTGGAAGAAGAAGAAGAGGAGTCGGTGGACTCAACTCTCCAAATGGTGGTTCAACTCACTCCAAACGACGAAACCAAGCAAGAAGAAAACTCTCCAACTCTCCAAGATGAATTCTTTCCGTTTAGCATCGATTTAAATTCAAATAAGAACTATGATGCCTCTCATGAAAGAATTTCTCCTTGTGTAGATTTATCAAGAAAAACAAATAACATCGAGACACCGACGCCACTTACCACTCCGCTTCGCCAAAGACCTGTATACAAATTGATTCGAAGTCAAGAAAATCAAGAAAACGCATGTTTCTGCGTTTTTACAAATAAGGCTGAATTATGGTTCAGAAACTAATTTCAAGCAATTCAAGAAGTTGCAAGAACGGTTCAATTATGGTGCGATTATAACTAAAATTACGCACGATTCAAAACTAGAGTAACACAAACAAGCAAGAAGTTTTGAGATTAAAAGATTCAATAAATCGCAGAATTTTCCATACACAAAGTTTAGACTAAACCAAACAACAAGAACATCAAGAGATAAGAAAGAGTACACCTAGAATGAGGGAAACTCGTGATGCAGCTCTTGGTCTTCTCTCCTCGTGCCGAAAGATCGATTTCTCACGTCACGTCGAGGACTGGTCGAAAGGAGATCGAGCTCGAGTCGTGAGGTTCGCGAAATCACCCTAAAAGAGCAAGCTCTGGTCAAGGGGTCTTTTCCACTGATCTTCACAAAAACTCTTCTCTCCGAGTCACGAATCCAGCTCGCTGCGAAGAAAACTGATCGAGTCACGGTCACTTCTAAATCGCCCGAAAAGGAATGAGCCCTGGTCACGGTACGATCTTCGAGGAGGAGGAGGAATCGCCCGAAAGGAATGAATCCAGGTCACGGTACAAAACCTCAATGGCTTTCTTGAAGAATCTTGAAGTATCTTGGATTGTCTTGCATGTGCTTGGAAGAGAGAAAGAAGAAGAGAGAACAGAATGAGGGGGAAAGAGTCAGTCCGAGAGGACCTTCAACTCAAGGCCCTTGGGTCTTATTTATAGCATGCAAGGTGTATTCTGATTGGCCAGGGGTTGATGGAGAGGATTGGGGGTATTGAGGACATTTCCACCAGGATAGGTGGGAAGGATAAGGCATTGGGTTTGAGTGGATTTCGTGTAGCATTTTGGGCTTTCTCTAACATGGGTTTATTTGCCTCCAGCCTTGTCCGTGTACCGAAAATAGCGGTATGATATATCATTTCGACTCCCTTTGGCATTCTGGAGACAACTACACTCTCCAAATCTTCAGCAAATCCTTCTAATTCCTGTGAATAGGCATAAAACACATTAAGTGAAGTAATATTCAATTTATCTAAAATATGATGAATAAACTATGCAGAATACACTTTCACAAGGCTAAAACCTCCAAATTAAGCATGTAAAACGTGCTCTATTTGCCTCACATCAAATACCCCCACACTTAAACCCTTGATCGTCCTCGATCAATTGGAGAATTATATCACAAAACAAAGAATCGCAGTAGAATTTGTTGAAGTTGTATTCGTTATTTAAAAACTCATTTCATGAATCAAATGGTTCACTCTCATTTCATCAAGTTCACTAGTATTTAGAATGATATTGGTCTTTTCATTATTAGATCTCGAAATTAACTCGAAATTTCATAAGAGTTTTTCATGACACTCGATCTCAAGCTGTAAGAGCGACTTAAACGTTTTTACTTCGAATTTCTTCACTCCACAATCTCAAAAGAACTCAATTCGAAAGCTATTATCGGGCCAAAATTTCCCGTTTTGCAAGATGATCTTAAATGCAAGTTATTCATTTTAAAACACGTTTGGTACACTGGTACAAGGTTCATACCCATTTTCGATCAATTTCCTTGCTCATTTTTTTTTCTTGGAAGTCTTTAACCGAAAGCCCCACTACACCGAAATGCAATGAGGTTACTCTCGGTGTTGTCTTTTGACCTTCCTCTTTTCTCACTTTTTTTTTTCTCTTGGAAGTCTTTAACCGAAAGCCCCACTACACCGAAATGCAATGAGGTTACTCTCGGTGTTGTCTTTTCACCTTCCTCTTTTCTCACTTATATATTTTTTTTCTCTTCTTTTTTTTTTTTTTTTTTTTTTTTTCCGAACGAGCGGGTATATTTGATCTACTAACGGGTCCCCACAAACGGTTATTTCATAGTGCAATTGGTCATGTTTTAAATCTAGCAAAACGTACTTTAACGGCCACGCTAAGAACTTTACTCATAAGTCCCATATCAATTACGGATTCGAAAATCGAGTTAAAACGTATCGCATGAACCGCGCATCGATCAAGTGTCTCAAACTCGTGAAATTTGAAACAATAGGGCTGGAATCCCCGAATAGATCTCTTCAAAATCATAACCAAATCCTTTAAAATATTTTGCAAACTTTCAATTTTTAGAGTGAAATTCAGAGTTGAATGAAATTTTGTTTTAAAAACAACGATTTAGTTCAATTCAGTGGAGAAAAATCTTTTATTGCAATTCAGAGTTGTTTTGTGATTAGCAATGCTCCCAGATTTAAGTGGATACTTTTATGAAATTTTTTTTTTTTTTTTTAATTTTTTTTTTTATATTTTGAATGTTTTTAAATTTTCAAATTTCCCATGTTTTTTTTTTGAAGTTTAATTTGGGCTCATACAGTTCAAAGGTTGTGTTACCCCCCCACACTTAGAGATTACTTGTCCTCAAGTATAAAAGATCAAAAATTTCAAAAAGAGGGATAATAGAGAAATACAACCTTTGATGCGTGAGGCGTGCCTTCTCCGCTAGCGCTCTTGTTTAATGTCTTGAGCTCGACCCAGCTGAGCTCATCTTCATTGACGCTCGATCAAACCGAGCTTTTGCACGTCCATCCACCCTTTGTCAAAACCGGAGTAGAAATGCTTTAGCTGGTGCCCATTCACCTTGAACTCTTCCTTCGTGTCGTTGCTCTGGATTTCGATTACTCCAAATGGATTTACATTCGTCACTGTGAAGGGCCCAATCCAGCGAGATTTCAACTTCCCGGGAAACAGTTTGAGACGGGAGTTGAATAGAAGCACAATATCTCCCACATTAAATTCTTTCTTTCTGATCAATTTGTCGTGAAACGCCTTTGCCTTTTCCTTGCATAAATTCGAATTGTCATAGGCGTTTTGTCGAAATTCTTCTAGCTCGACTAAATGGAGTTTTCGGGCCATTGCATCGTTCGGATAGTCGAGGTTGAGTTGTTTAATGGCCCATATGGCCTTATGCTCGATTTCTACGGGTAAGTGGCATGCTTTGCCGTACACCATCTTGAAAGGGGACATCCCGATTGGAGTTTTGAACGCTGTAAGATATGCCCACAAGGCGTCGCCTAATCGGACGCTCCAATCCTTTCTTGAGGGGTTCACCACCTTTTCCAGAATAGACTTGATTTCTCGGTTCGAGACTTCGGCTTGCCCGTTTGATTGAGGGTGGTACGCTGTGGAGGTTCGGTGGCTAACGTGGTATTTTTCTAGCACGGATTGTAAGCTCTTATTGCAGAAGTGACTCCCTCGGTCGCTGATTAGCACTCGTGGCACGCCGAAATGTTGAAAGATATTCTTCTTGAGAAATTCGCACACTGATTTCGAATCTGCTTGCTTCGATGGAATTGCTTCGATCCACTTTGTCACATAATCTACACAAAGAAGAATGTAAGTATATCCAAAGGACGGTGGAAATGGTCCCATAAAATCAATGCCCCATGCATCGAATGGTTCACATGGTACAATTTTGTTCAGGGGCATTTGATCTCTTTGACTCACATTTCCTGTCCTTTGGCATTTTTCGCAACCCTTTACAAAGCTTGAAGCATCTTTGTAAAGAGTTGGCCAGTAAAAACCGCATTCTAATACTTTGTGGGCTGTACGTGTCACTCCAAAATGTCCCCCACAATGCAAATTATGACAAAGTGACAAAATAGATTTAACCTCGTTTTGATGAGCACACTTCCTTATCACTTGATCTGCACATACGCGATACAGGAATGGTTCGTCCCAAATGTAGAATCGCGAGTTGCTTTTTAATTTGTCGCGTTGAGATCTGCTGAAACTCGGCGGAATTTGCTTGGCAACCATATAATTTACCAAGTCGGCATACCAAGGCGTATCGATTTGAACCGCGAGGATATGCTCTTCCGGAAACTCCTCTCGAATCGGTACATCATCGTCTTCTATGAACGGGAGTCGGCTTAGGTGATCCGCCATGAGATTCTCACAGCCCTTCTTATCCTTGATCTCCAAATCGAATTCTTGCAACAAAAGGATCCATCGCAGCAATCTAGGCTTGCACTCCTTTTTTCTCATTAAATGCTTCAAAGCGCCGTGATCAGAGAACACTATCACCTTCGCACCTACAAGGTAAGAACGAAATTTTTCTAAAGCAAACACAATCGCAAGAAGTTCTTTTTCAGTAGTTGTGTAGTTTCTTTGTGCGCTAACGAGGGTCTTCGAGGCATTGGCAATCACATGAGGATCTTTGCCGATTCTTTGGCCAAGCACTGCCCCCACACTCGTATCACTTGCGTCGCACATGATTTCGAATGGAAGCCCCCAATTCGGTGGTTTGATAATCGGTGCAGAGCAAAGCTTGTCCTTCAAATTGTCGAATGATTCCTTGCACCGTGAGTCGAATTCGAACTTTACGTCTTTCTGGAGAAGTTGGCACATGGGCTGCGAGATCTTTGAAAAATCCTTTATGAACCGTCGATAGAAACCAGCGTGGCCTAAGAAAGATCTCACGTCCTTCACTGTCTTTGGATAGGGCAGCGTCTTTATTACGTCGATTTTTGCCTTGTCGACTTCGAGCCCCTTTTCTGAAATTGAATGACCTAAAACAATTCCATTGCTCACCATGAAGTGGCACTTTTCAAAGTTTAAAACGAGATTAGATTCGATGCATTTTTCCAGTATTTGGGACAAATGGTCTAAACAGGAATCAAATGAGTCTCCAAACACCGAAAAATCATCCATAAAAACTTCAATAAGTTTTGAAATGTAATCACTAAAAATAGAGAGCATACACCTTTGGAAAGTGCCCGGTGCGTTGCAGAGCCCAAACGGCATGCGTCGGTACGCGAAGGTACCAAACGGGCATGTAAACGTCGTTTTTGCTTGGTCCTCGGGTGCAATCGGAATTTGGAAGTATCCCGAGAATCCGTCGAGGAAACAGTAGAAAGGGTTCCCTGCGAGTCTCTCCAGCATTTGATCGATAAAAGGAAGTGGGAAATGGTCCTTTTTGGTGGCCTTGTTAAGCTTGCGGTAGTCAATGCACACTCGCCATCCATTTTGCACTCGAGTTGGCACTTGATCGCCTTCTTCATTCTCGACAATAGTGATCCCCGTTTTCTTTGGTACCACGTGAATAGGCGAGACCCATTTGGAATCAGCGATGGGGTAAATTATACCCGCATCCAACAGTTTTATCACCTCCTTTTTTACAACCTCCATCATGGGCGGATTGAGCCGCCTCTGTGGTTCGCGAGATGGTTTGGCTTCGTTTTCGAGTTGTATTCGGTGTGTGCACAATGATGGACTAATTCCTGGAATGTCGGCAAGTGACCACCCAAAAGCCTTCTTATTCTTTTTCAGCATGGTGATGAGCTTCTCTTCTTGCTCCGTCGTTAGATTTGAGGCGATGATGACTGGAAGCGTCTGTGCTTCATCTAAGAAAACATACTTTAGCTCAGATGGTAATTGTTTTAATTCTACCTTTGGAGCTTTCTCAGTTGAAGGTGGGCTTCTTTCCAACGGAATTTCGATTTCCCTTGAAAACATCACTTCAGCTGCATTCGAAACTGCTTGTGTTTCTGGCTCAGTTTCGAATAGAGGATTGTTGAATTCTTCAAAATCTTGATAAGTAGGATTCTTGTAAGCCTTGAATTCCTCGAAAGTTTGATTCGCGACTTCATGCACACATTCATCGATTATGTCCATAGCGCTCAAATTATGTGTACCTGCAATGGGTTCTTTTAGTTTATCAAAAATATTGAATTTTATTACCTCGTCGTCGAACTCCATCGTAAGCTCTCCTGCATGAACGTCAATCTTCGTTCGAGCTGTCTTCAAGAATGGGCGGCCAAGGAGAATCGGGGTCGACTCGTTATCTCCATCATTCATGTCGATTACATAAAAGTCGGCAGGGAAATAGAGTCCGTTTACCATAACAATCACATCCTCGATTAATCCCACAGGTTTTGTCGTAGATCGATCAGCCAAACTAATCACCGCTTGTGTATCTTCGAGAGGGCCGAGATCTAGAGTCTTAAATACCGATAAAGGCATTACATTTATGGATGCGCCCAAATCGAGCATGCATTTGGGCAATTCGTGTTGCCCGATTTTGCATGGAATTGCAAACATCCCTGGATCTTTGTGTTTTTGGGGAAGTCTCAAAATTGCTGAAACATTCTCCCCCACACTTATCATTTCGTCCTTTTTACCCTTTCTTTTATTCGTGCTCAATAGTGCCTTGAGGTATTTTGCCAAGCGAGGCACTTCCTTGATAGCTTCGACTAGAGGAATGTTAACCTCTACTTTCTTTAAAATGGCCAGCACGTCGTCATTCGATTCGGTAGACTTTGGGAGGCGACTAGGAAAAGGTGGCTGGACTTGACTCGATTCAGGTGCCTTTGCTTGAGTTGGTAAAATCTGGACTTGAGATTGTTTCTCCTTAGGCACATGTAGCTCGATTTCTTTTTCTTCTTCCACCTCTTTTGCTTTTCTTGATCTTTCACCAATTTCAGTACCGCTTCGGAGCGATATTGCATTGACGTGCCTTTGCTCGGGAGGTGCTAAAGATTGAGATTGGAGTCGAGATGTACCTTGAGATTCGATTATGTTCACGCGAGTGGCGATTTGAGCGATTTGAGTTTCTAAGCTCCCAACGTAGCGATTCGTGTTCGCAATCTCGCTTTTTAATTCTTACCTCACAGAATCCACATTTTTATTAACCCCACCGATTTCTTGTTTCATCAAGCTCATCATGCCCTCCATCATCGTTTTAAGATCTTGCTCCTGAGTTTGAGCCGGTTTTGCTTGAGAGGCATTCGGGTGTTGGTAAGTGGCTGGTTTTGTAACTGGTTGGCGATACGGATCTGGTTGAGCATTGTTGGGATTCGACCAAGAGAAATTCGGGTGGTTTCGAAGATTAGGATTGTACGAGTTCGAGGCTTCAAATTTTCTGTAAACGGCATTTGCTTCTTCAACCACACTAGGGCATTCGTCCGTGTGGTGGGTGGTTGCGCTACAAACCCCACATTTCTTCGTTTCTTCCTTGCCCAGCGCTTTCATTATTATTTCGAGTTTGTTATTTAACATGTCGACATTGAGGTCGGTACATGCGTTCACTCGGTACTCCACGTTGCGTCTTGCTTGCGAATTTGACGCCATCATCTCTAACAGTTTCTGAATCTCCACGATTTCTTTATTCGCAATGTTTCCTCCCGCACAAGCATTGAGGAATTGGTAATCGGAGTAGCATAGTCCGTTTATGAACTGTTCGTAAAGGTAATGCAGCTCGACATTGTGGCTGGGGCATTCTTCCATCAATCGCATAAAACGGTCGAAATACTCGTGGTAGACCTCATTCGCCTTTTGTGTGATTGCCAAGAGTTCATGCCTTATCGCTGCTAATCGAGATGCCGAGTAATACTTCTCCTTGAAGAGGTTTGATACATCGCTGAAAGTAAGAGGCCCCCTTAGCTTGTAAAACCAGTCCTTTGGCCCTTCACCTAATGAATATGGAAATATAAGAAGAAGAATGTCATTAAAACCTTCATAGTTCGAATATATATTTAACTGTATTTTGAAGTCTTTTAAATGCTTGTGAGGGTTTTCAGTGGCTTTCCCGTGAAAAATAGGCAATGAGCCTAAAATGCTCGGATCAGCTTTAAAATTGGGTATATTTGGCCTAATTAAATTATAATTATCATCTACGTGTCTTGGTGCTACAAGTTCTCTCAAGGTTTTTGGCCTTGGAACTCTTGTTTCATCAGCCATATTGAATTGTAAAGGAGGAGAGAAAGAAAAAAAAGTTTGTGTTTGCGGTTCTGGTTCAGCTTCTTCTTGATCTTCTTGAAGAGGATTCTTGCTCTTCTTCGTGCTGAATTTTTTTTTTTCGATATCCTCGTCAATTGGTAGTAATGTGCCTTTGCGAGATCGTGTATTGTGCATAGATTTCTTCCACCACAAACACACCTAAAATGATCACAAAGAAAAACCAAGATGTGAGTACAATTTTTTATGAACTAAAATTCTGAAAATTTAAATCGAACAATTGACTTAAACACCTCTCCCCGGCAGCGGCGCCATTTGATGAGATGGTTTTTTAGACACTTGAAAAGTATCGTCGTTGTTTTAAACCTCAAATATCAAAGAATTTAATCTCATGTTTTTACAGTGGTAAATATGAGGATCGATCCACAGAGAGCTGGTGCATCAATTATGATTCAAAATTTTTGATTTAAACTACTCACAAAAACTTCTAACTTTTGTTTCTATGGAATTTCTCACTTGATTATGGTGTTTTAGAGGTTAAAGAGAAGTTCTTGACCAAGAAATTCCATTGAAACCAAATTTTGAGAATTTCATAAGGGTTCAGATTTATACACGATTTAAAGCACATCAAACTAGTCAAGAAAATCAAGAAAACGCATGTTTCTGCGTTTTTACAAATAAGGCTGAATTATGGTTCAGAAACTAATTTCAAGCAATTCAAGAAGTTGCAAGAACGGTTCAATTATGGTGCGATTATAACTAAAATTACGCACGATTCAAAACTAGAGTAACACAAACAAGCAAGAAGTTTTGAGATTAAAAGATTCAATAAATCGCAGAATTTTCCATACACAAAGTTTAGACTAAACCAAACAACAAGAACATCAAGAGATAAGAAAGAGTACACCTAGAATGAGGGAAACTCGTGATGCAGCTCTTGGTCTTCTCTCCTCGTGCCGAAAGATCGATTTCTCACGTCACGTCGAGGACTGGTCGAAAGGAGATCGAGCTCGAGTCGTGAGGTTCGCGAAATCACCCTAAAAGAGCAAGCTCTGGTCAAGGGGTCTTTTCCACTGATCTTCACAAAAACTCTTCTCTCCGAGTCACGAATCCAGCTCGCTGCGAAGAAAACTGATCGAGTCACGGTCACTTCTAAATCGCCCGAAAAGGAATGAGCCCTGGTCACGGTACGATCTTCGAGGAGGAGGAGGAATCGCCCGAAAGGAATGAATCCAGGTCACGGTACAAAACCTCAATGGCTTTCTTGAAGAATCTTGAAGTATCTTGGATTGTCTTGCATGTGCTTGGAAGAGAGAAAGAAGAAGAGAGAACAGAATGAGGGGGAAAGAGTCAGTCCGAGAGGACCTTCAACTCAAGGCCCTTGGGTCTTATTTATAGCATGCAAGGTGTATTCTGATTGGCCAGGGGTTGATGGAGAGGATTGGGGGTATTGAGGACATTTCCACCAGGATAGGTGGGAAGGATAAGGCATTGGGTTTGAGTGGATTTCGTGTAGCATTTTGGGCTTTCTCTAACATGGGTTTATTTGCCTCCAGCCTTGTCCGTGTACCGAAAATAGCGGTATGATATATCATTTCGACTCCCTTTGGCATTCTGGAGACAACTACACTCTCCAAATCTTCAGCAAATCCTTCTAATTCCTGTGAATAGGCATAAAACACATTAAGTGAAGTAATATTCAATTTATCTAAAATATGATGAATAAACTATGCAGAATACACTTTCACAAGGCTAAAACCTCCAAATTAAGCATGTAAAACGTGCTCTATTTGCCTCACATCAGTACATACCCACTGACTAACAAACAAACTAACTAACTAACTAATTAAAAAATTAACTAACTAACTAACTAAGTAACCACTAGCTAACTAACTAACTAACTAACTAACTAACTAATTAACTAACTTACTAACTAACTACCTTCATACATACCTATTAACTAACTAATTAACTAACTACCTAACTTACTAATTAACTAACAACCTTCTTACAAACCCACTAACTAACCAACTAACTAATTAAGTAACTAACTAACTAACTAACAAACTATTTTCGTACATACCTATTAACTAACTAACTAACTAAGTAACAAATTAACTAACTAACTAACTACCTACCAACCTTCCTACATACCCACTAACTAACTAAATAACTAACAAACAAAGTTTTTTAGTTAATTAGTTAGTTAGTTAGCTAGTAGTTAGTTAGTTAGTTAGTTAGTTAATTAGTAAGTTAGTAAGTTAGTTAGTTAATTAGCTAGTAGTTAGTTTGTCATATAGTTAGTTAGTTATTTTGTTAGATAATTAGTTAGTTAATTAGTTCGTCAGTTAGTTAGTTAGTTACTTAGTTAGTGGGTATTCATGAAGGTAGTTAGTTAGTTAGTTAGTTAGTTAGTTAGTCAGCTAGCTAGCTAGTTAGCTAGTCATTAGTTTGTTAGTTAGTTAATTAGTTAGTTAGTCAGTTAGTTAGTGGTTATGTAGTTAGTTAGTTAGTTAGTTTGTTAGTTAGTTATTTGGCTAGTTAGTTAGTTAGTTAGTTTATCAGTTAGTTAGTTACTTAGTTAGATAGTAGTTAGTTAGTTAATTAGTAAGTTAGATAGTTAATTAGTTAGTTAGCTAGTAGTTAGTTAGTTAGTTAAATAGTTAGTTAATTAGTCTGTTAATTAGTTCGTTAGTTAGTTAGTTAGTTAGATAGTGGGTATGTAGGAAGGTAGTTAGTTAGTTAGTTGGCTAGTTAGTTAGTTAGTTAGTTAGTTAGTTAGTGGGTATGTACGAAGGTACATAGTTAGTTAGTTAGTTAGTTAGTTAGTTAGTTTGTTAGTTAGTTAGTTAGTTAATATTTATGTAAGAAGGTAGTTAGTTAGATAGTTAGATAGGCAGTTAATTAGTTAGTTGGTTAGTTAGTTAGTTATCTAGTAGTTAGTTAGTTAGTTAGTTAGTTAGTTAGTTAGTTAATAGGTACGTTGGAAGGTAGTTAGTTAGTCGGTTAGTTAGCTAGTAGTAAGTTAGCTAGCTAGTTAGTTAATTTGTTAGTTAGTTAGTTAGTAAATTAATTAGTTAGTGGGTATGTAGGAAGGTAGCTATCTAGTTGGTTAGTTAGTTAATTAGTTAGTTAGTTAGTTAGTTAGTTAGTTAATATGTATATAAGAAGGAAGTTATTTAGTTAAATAGATAGTTAGTTAGTTAGTTAGTTATCTATTAGTTAGTTAGTTAGTTAGTTAGTTAGTCAATTAGTTTATTATTTAGTTAGTTAGTTACTTAGTTAGTCAGCTAGTAGTTAGTTACTTATCTTGTTAGTTAGTTCGTGGGTATGCAGGAAGGTATGTAGTTAGTTAGTTAGTTAGCTAGCTACTTAGCTAGTAGTCAGTTAGTTAGTTATGTAGTTAATTAGTTAGTTAGTTATTGGGTATGTAGTTAGTTGGTTAGTTAGTAAGTTAGTTAGATATCTAGTAGTAAGTTAGTTAGTTAATTAGTTAGTTAGTTAGTTAATATGTATGTAGAAAGGTAGTTAGTTAGTTAGTTTGCTAGTTGTTATATAGTTAGTTAGTTAAATAGTTAGTTAGTTAGTGAGTTAGTTAGTAAATTAGTTAGGTAGTGGGTATATGTAGGAAGGTAACTAGTTAGTTAGTCAGATAGTTAATTAGCTAGTTAGTTGGATAGTTAGTTAGCTAGTTAGTTGGTTAGTTAGTTAGTTAATATGTATATAAGATGGTTGTTAGTTAGTTAAGTTAAATAAAAAGGTAAATAGTTAGTTAGTTAGTTAGGTAGTTAGTTAGTTAGTGGGTATGTAGGAAGGTAGTTAGTTAGTTAGTCAATTAG
The DNA here is from genome assembly GCA_946800325.1 of Luzula sylvatica. NCBI lineage: Eukaryota > Viridiplantae > Streptophyta > Magnoliopsida > Poales > Juncaceae > Luzula > Luzula sylvatica. The sequence continues at coordinate 15,361,868 of OX326961.1, read as the reverse complement.
TTAGTTAGTTAGTTAGATAGCTAGTTAGGTTTTTAGTTAATTAGTCAGTTAGTTAGTTTGTAAGTTAGTTAGTTAATATTTATGTAAGAAGGTAGTTAGTTAGATAGTTATATAGTTAGTTAGTTAGTTAGTTAGTTAGTTAGTTATCTAATAGTTAGTTAGTTAGTTAGTTAGTGACTAGGTATGTTGGAAGGTAATTAGTTAGTCGGTTAGTTAGCTAGTAGTAAGTTAGCTAGTTAGTTAGTTAATTAGTTAGTTAGTTTGTAAATTAATTAGTTAGTGGGTATGTAGGAATGTAGCTAGTTAGTTTGTTAGTTAGTTAATTAGTTAGTTACTTAGTTTCTTTGGTTGTTAGTTTGTTAATATGTATATAAGAAGGAAGTTAGTCAGTTAAATTGTTAGTTAGTTAGTTATCTATTTGTTAGTTACTTAGTTAGTTAGTTAGTCAATTATTTAGTTATTTAGTTAGTTAGTTAGTTAGTTAGCTAGTAGTTTGTTAGTTAGTTATTTGGTTAGTTAATTAGTGGGTATGTAGAAAGGTTGGTAGGTAGTTAGTTAGTTAGTTAATTAGTTACTTAGTTAGTTAGTTAGTTAATAGGTATGTACGAAAATAGTTTGTTAGTTAGTTAGTTAGTTACTTAACTAGTTAGTTGGTTAGTCAGTAGGTTTGTAGGAAGGTAGTTAGTTAATTGGTAAGTTTGGTAGTTAGTTAATTAGTTAGTTAATAGGTATGTATGAAGGTAGTTAGTTAGTAAGTTAGTTAATTAGTTAGCTAGTTAGTTAGTTAGCTAGTGGTTAGTTAGTTAGTTAGTTAGTTAATTAGTTAATTAGTTAGTTAGTTAGTTAGTTAGTTAGTTAGTTAGTTAGTTAGTTAGTAGTTAGTTAGTTAGTTAGTAAGTTAGTTTGTTAATCAGTTAGTTTGTTTGTTAGTTAGCTAGTAGTTAGTTAGTTAATTAGTTAGTTATTTAGTTAGTTAGTTAGTTAAACATTTAGCTAATTATTTGTTTGTTTGTTTGTTAGTTAGTTAGTTAGTTAGTTAGTGGGTATGTAGTTAGTTAGTTAGTCAGTTAGTTAGTTATTTGGCTAGTTAGTTAGTTAGTTAGTTAGTCAGTTAATTAGTTAGTTAGTTAGTTAATTAGTTAGTTAGTTAGCAAGTAGTCAGTTAGTCAGATAGTTAGTTAGTTAATTAGTTAGATAATTAGTTAGTTAATTAGTTCGTTAGTTAGTTAGTTAGTTAGTGGGTAAGCATGAAGGTAGGTAGTTAGTTAGTTAGTTAGTCAACTAGCTAGCTAGCTAGCTAGTTAGCTAGTCATTTGTTAGTTAGTTAGTTAGTTAGTTAGTTAGTTAATTTGTTTGTTAATTTGTTAGTTAGTTAGTTACTTAGTGGGTATGTAGTTTGTAAGTTTGTTAGTTAGTTAGTTAGTTAGTTAGTTAGTTAGTTAGTTAGTTAGTTAGTTATTTGGCTAGATAGATAGTTAGTTAGTTAATCAGTTAGTTAGCTAGTTAGTTAGTTAGTTAATTAGTTAGTTAGTTAGTTAATTAGTTAGTTAGCTAGTAGTTAGTTCGTTAGTTAAATAGTTAGTCCATTAGTTTGCTAATTAGTTTGTTAGTTAGTTAGATAGTGGGTATGTGGGAAGGTAGCTAGTTAGTTAGTTGGCTAGTCAGTTAGTTAGTTAGTTTGTTAGTTAGTGGGTATGTACGAAGGTACTTAGTTAGTTAATTAGTTAATTAGTTAGTTAGTTAGTTAGTTAGTTAGTTTGTTAGTTAATTAGTTAGTTAGTTAGTTAGTATTTATGTAAGAAGGTAGTTAATTAAATAGTTAGATAGTTAGTTAGTCAGTTATCTAGTAGTTATTTAGTTAGTTAGTTAGTTAGTTAATAGGTATGTTGGAAGGTAGTTAGTTAGTCGGTTAGTTAACTAGTAGTAAGTTAGCTAGTTAGTTTGTTAATTAGTTAGTTAGTTAGTTAGTAAATTAATTAGTTAGTGGGTATGTAGGAAGGTAGCTAGCTAGTTACTTAGTTAGTTAATTAGTTAGTTAGTTAGTTAGTTAGTTAGTTAGTTAGTTAGTTAGTTAATATGTATATAAGAAGTTAGTTAGTTAGTTAGTTAGTTATCTATTTGTTAGTTAGTTAGTTAGTTAGTTAGTTAGTTAGTAATCTATTTGTTACTTAGTTAGTTAGTTAGTTATTCAATTAGTTAGTTATTTAGTTAGTTAGTTAGTTAGTTAGTCAGCCAGTAGTTAGTTAGTTATTTAGTTAGTTAAATAATGGGTATGCAGGAAGGTAGTTAGTTAGCTAGTTAGTTAGTTAGTTAGCTACTTAGCTAGTGGTCAGTTAGTTAGTTAATTAGTTAGTGAATAGGTATGTTGGAAGGTAGTTAGTTTGTAGGTTAGTTAGCTAGTAGTAAGTTAGCTAGTTAGTTAGATAATTAGTTAGTTAGTTAGTAAATTAATTAGTTAGTGGGTATGTAGGAAGGTAGCTAGTTAGTTAGTTAGTTAGTTAGTTAGTTAGTTAGTTAGTTTGTTTGTTAGTTTGTTAATATGTATATAAGAAGGAAGTTAGTTAGTTAAATTGTTAGTTAGTTAGTTATCTATTTGTTAGTTAGTTAGTTAGTTAGTTAGTTAGTTAGTCAATTAGTTAGTTATTTAGTTAGTTAGTTTGTTAGTTAGTTAGTTAGCTAGTAGTTTGTTAGTTAGTTATTTAGTTAGTTAGTTAGTGGGTATGTAGGAAGGTAGGTAGGTAGTTAGTTAGTTAATTTGATAGTTAGTTAGGTAGTTAGTTATTAGGTATGTAGGAAAATAGTTAGTTAGTTAGTTAGTTAGTTTGTTACTTAATTAGTTAGTTGGTTAGTTATTAGGTTTGTAGGAAGGTAGTTACTTAATTAGTAAGTTTGGTAGTTAGTTAATTAGTTAGTTAATAGGTATGTACGAAGGTAGTTAGTTAGTAAGTTAGTTAAATAGTTAGTAAGCTAGTGGTTAGTTAGTTAGTTAGTTGGTTAATTAGTTCATTAATTAGTTAGTTAGTTAGTTAGTCAGCTAGTTAGTTAGTTACTTAGTTAGTTAGTGAGCTAGTAGTTAGTTAGTTAGTTAGTTAGTAAGTTAGTTTGTTAATCAGTTAGTTAGCTAGTAGTTAGTTAGTTAATTAGTTAGTTATTTTGTTAGTTAGTTAGTTAAACAGTTGGCTAATTAGTTTGTTAGTTTGTTAGTTAGTTAGTTAGTTAGTTAGTGGGTATGTAGTTAGTTCGTTAGTTAGTTATTCTGCTAGTTAGTTAGTTAGTTAGTTAGTTAGTTAATTGGTTAGTTAGTTAGTTAGTTAGTTAGTTAATTAGTTAGTTAGTTAGGTAATTTGTTAGTTCGTTAGTTTTTTTGTTATGTAGTAGTTAGTTAGTAAGATATAGTCAGTTAATTAATTAGTTAGATAATTAGTTCGTTAGTTAGTTTGTTTGTTAATGGGTATGCATGAAGGTAGGTAGGTAGTTAGTTAGTTAGTTAGTTAGCTAGCTAGCTAGCTAGTTAGATAGTCACAAGTTAGTTAGTTAGTTAGTTAATTAGGTAGTTAATTTGTTAGTTAGCTAGTTAGTTAGTGGGTATGTAGTTAGTTAGTTTGTTAGTTTGTTAGTTTGTTATTTGGCTTGTTAGTTAGTTAGTTAGTTAATCAGTTAGTTAGCTAGTTAGTTTGTTAGTTAATTAGTTAGTTAGTTAATTAGTTAGTTAGATAGTAGTTAGTTAGTTAGTCAAATAGTTAGTCCATTCGTATGTTAATTAGTTTGTTAGTTAGTTAGATAGTGGGTATGTAGGAAGGTAGGTAGTTAGTTAGTTAGCTAGTTAGTTTGTTAGTTAGTGGGCATGCACGAAGGTACTTAGTTAGTTAGTTGCTTAGTTAGTTAGTTAGTTATGTTGTTAGTTAATTAGTTAGTGAGTTAGTTAGTTAGTTAATATTTATGTAAGAAGTTAGTTAGTTAGATAGTTAGATAGTTAGTTAATTTGTTTGTTTGTTTGTTAGTTAGTTAGTTAGTTATCTAGTAGTTATTTAGTTATTTAGTTAGTTAGTTAATAGGTATGTTGGAAGGTAGTTAGTCGGTTAGTTCGTTAGTAGTAAGTTAGCTAGTTAGTTTGTTAATTAGTTAGTTAGTCAGTTAGTAAATTAATTAGTTAGTGGGTAGGTAGGAAGGTAGCTAGCTAGTTAGTTAGTTAGTTAATTAGTTAGTTAGTTAGTTAGTAAGTTAGTTAGTTAGTTAGTTAGTTAATATGTATATAAGAAGGAAGTTAGTTAGTTAAATAGTTAGTCAGTTGGTTAGTTGTCTATTTGTTAGTTAGTTATTTAGTTATCTATTTGTTAGTTAGTCAGTTAGTTAGTTAGTCAATTAGTAAGTTAACTAACTAACTAACTACTTCTAGCTAACTAACTAACTAACTAACTAACTATCTAAATAACTAACTAATTGACTAACTAACTAACTAATAGATAACTAACTAACTAACTAACAATTTAACTAACTAACTAACTTCTTATATACATATTAACAAACTAACTAACAAACAAACAAACTAACTAACTAATTAACTAAGTAACTAACTAACTAGCTACCTTCCTACATACCCAATAACTAATTAATTTACTAACTAACTAACTATCTAATTAACTAACTAACTAGATAACTTACTACTAGCTAACTAACCGACTAACTAACTTCCTTCCATCATACATATTCACTAACTAACTACCTAACTAACTAACTAACTACTAGATAACTAACTAACTGACTAACTAATTAACTAACTATCTAACTATCTAACTAACTACATTCTTACATAAATATTAACTAACTGACTAACTAACTAACTAATTAACTAACAACATAACTAACTAACTAACTAACTAACTACCTTCCTACATATACCCACTAACTAACTAACTACGTAACTAACTAACTAATTATTTACCTTTTTATTTAACTTAACTAACTAACAACCTTCTTATATACATATTAACTAACGAACTGACCAACTAACTAACTAACTAACTAACTAACTAACTAACTAACTAACTAACTAACTAATTAGCTGCCTTCCTACATATACCCACTACCTAACTAATTTACTAACTAACTCACTAAGTAACTAACTAATTAACTAACTAACTACTAGCAAACTGACTAACAAACAAACTAACCACCTTTCTACATACATATGAACTAACTAACTAACTAACTAACTAACTAACCAACTAACTACATACCCACTAACTAACTAACTAATTAACTAACTAATTAACTACATAACTAACTAACTGACCACTAGCTAAGTAGCTAACTAACTAACTAACTAACTAACTACCTGCATACCCACTATTTAACTAACTAAATAACTAACTAACTACTGGCTGACTAACTAACTAACTAACTAACTAACAAAATAACGTTCTAATTGACTAACTGGCTAACTAACTAACTAACAAATAGATAACTAACTAACTAACTAACTAACTAACTAACAAATAGATAACTAACTAACTAACTTACTATTTAACTAACTAACTTCCTTCTTATATACATATTAACTAACTAACTAACTAACTAATTAACTAACTAACTAACTAGCTAGCTACCTTCCTACATACCCACTAACTAATTAATTTACTAACTAAATAACTAACTAATTAACAAAATAACTAGCTAACTTACTACTAGTTAACTAACCGACTAACTAACAACCTTCCAACATACCTATTAACTAACTAACTAACTAACTAAATAACTACTAGACAACTAACTAACTAACTAACTAACTAACTAATTAACTAACTATCTAACTATTTAACTAACTACCTTCTTACATAAATATTAACTAACTAACTAACTGACTAACTAATTAACTAACAACCTAACTAACTAACTAACTAACTAACTAATTAACTAACTAACTAACTAAGTACCTTCGTACATACCCACTAATTAACAAACTAACTAACTAACTAACTAGCCAACTAACTAACTAGCTACCTTCCCACATACCCACTATCTAACTAACTAAAAAACTAATTAACAAACTAATGTATTAACTATTTAACTAACTAACTAACTACTAGCTAACTAACTAATTAACTAACTAACTAACTAATTAACTAACTAACTAACAAGCTAACTAACTGATTAACTAACTAACTATCTATCTAGCCAAATTACTAACTACCTAACTAACTAACAAACTAACAAACTAACAAACTACATACCCACTAACTAACTAACTAACTAACAAATTTACTAACAAATTAACTAACTAACTAAATAACTAACTAGCTAATGACTAGCTAACTAGCTAGCTAGCTAGCTAACTGACTAACTTACTAACTAACTACCTACCTTCATGCATACCCAATAATTAACTAACTAACTAACTAACTAATTAACTAACTAATTATCTAACTAATTAACTAACTAACTATCTGACTAACTAACTACTTGCTAACAAACTAACTAACTAACTAACTAATTAACTAACTAACTAACTAACTAATTAACTAACTAACTAACTAACTAATTAACTAACTAACTAGCCAAATAACTAACTAACTAACTAACTAACTAACTAACTAACTAACTAACTAACTGACTAACTAACTAACTAACTAACTAACTAACTAACAAAAAAAACAAACTAATTAGCAAACTGTTTAACTAATTAACTCACTAAATAACTAATTAATTAATTAACTAACTACTAGCTAACTAACAAACTAACTAACTGATTAACAAACTAACTTACCAACTAACTAACTAACTAACTACTAGCTCACTTAACTAACTAACTAACTAACTAACTAACTAACTAATTAACGAACTAACTAACTAACTAACTAACTAACTAACTAACTAACTAACTAACCACTAGCTAACTAACTGACTAACTAACTATTTAACTAACTTACTAACTAACTACCATCATACATACATATTAACTAACTAATTAACTAACTACCTAACTTAATAATTAACTAACTACCTTCCTACAAACCCTCTAACTTACCAACTAACTAATTAAGTAACTAACTAACTAACTAACAAACTATTTTCGTACATACCTATTAACTAACTAACTAACTAACTAACAAACTGACTAACTAACTAACTACCTTCCTACATACCCACTAACTAACTAACTACCTAACTAACTAACTAACTATTTACCTTTTTATTTAACTTAACTAACTAACAACCTGCTTATATACATATTAACTAACAAACTAACCAACTAACCAGCTACCTAACTAACTAACTAACTAATTAGCTAACTGACTAATTAACTATTTACTTTCCAACATATACCCACTACCTAACTAATTTACTAACTAACTCACTAACTAACTAACTAATTAACTAACTAACTAACTACTAGCAAACTAACTAACTTACTAATTAATTAACTAACTAACTAACTTATTGACTAATTAACTAACTAACTACCTTCCTACATACCCAAAAAATGTCTAACTAACTAACTAGCTAACTAACTAACTAACTAACTAACTAACTAAATAACGAACTAATTAACTAACTAACTAACTAACTAACTAACTAACTAACTAACTAACCACTAGCTTACTAACTATCTAACTAATTAACTAACTTACTAACAAACTACCTTCATACATACATATTAACTAACTAATTAACTAACTAATTAAGTTACTAATTAACTAACTACCTTCCAACAAACCCACTAACTAACCAACTAACTAATTAAGTAACAAACAAACAAACAAACAAACTAACTAACTATTTTCCTACATACCTATTAACTAACTAACTAACTAACTAACAAATTAACTAACTAACTAACTACCTACCTACCTTCCTACATACCCACTAACTAACTAACTAAATAACTAACTAACAAACTACTAGCTAACTAACTAATTAACTAACTAAATAACTAACTAATTGACTAACTAACTAACAAACTAACTAACAAACATATAACTAACTAACTAACAATTTAACTAACTAACTTCTTTCTTATATACATATTAACAAACTAACAAACAAACAAACTAACTAACTAACTAACTAACTATTTAACTAACTAACTAACTAACTAACTAGCTACCTTCCTACATACCCACTAACTAATTAATTTACTAACTAACTAACTAATTATCTAACTAACTAGCTAACTTACTACTAGCTGACTAACCGACTAACTAACTAACTTCCAACATACCTATTCACTAACTAACTAACTTACTAACTAACTAACTACTAGATAACTAACTAACTAACAAACTAACTGACTAACTAATTAACTAACTATCTAACTATCTAACTAACTACCTTCTTACCTAACTATTAACTAACTAACTAACTAACTAACTCACTAATTAACTAACAACCTAACTAACTGACTAACTAACTAACTAACTAACTGACTAACAAACTAACTACCTTCCTACATACCCACTAACTAACTAACTACCTAACTAACTAACTAACTATTTACCTTTTTATTCAACTTAAATAACTAACAACCTTCGTATATACGTATTAACTAACTAACTAACCAACTAACTAGCTAACTGACTAACTAACTAACTAATTAGCTATCTGACTAACTAACCAGCTACCTTCCTACATATACCCACTACCTAACTAATTTACCGACTAACTCACCTACTAACTAAATATTAAACTAACTAACTAACTATTTGCAAACTAACTAACTAACTAACTACCTTTCTACATACATATTAACTAACTAACTAACTAATTAACTAACTAACTAACTACTAGATAACTAACTAACTTACTAACTAACCAACTAACTACATACCTACTAACTAACTAACTAATTAACTTCATAACTAACTAACTGACTACTAGCTAAGTAGCTAACTAACTAACTAACTACCTACCTTCCTGCATACCCGCTAACTAACTAACTAAATAATTAACTACTAGCTGACTAACGAACTAACTAAATAACTAACTAATTGACTAATTAACGAACTAACTAATCACTAACTACCTAGCTAGCTAGCTAGCTAGCTACCTAACTAACTAACTAACTAACTAACTACCTTCATGCATACCCACTAACTAACTAACTGACTAACGAACTAATTAACTAACTAATTATCTAACTAATTAACTAACTAACTATCTGACTAACTAACTAACTGACTAACTAACTACTAGCTATCAAACTAACTAACTAACTAACTAATTAACTAACTAACTAACTAACTAACTGACTAACTAACTAACTAACTAGGCAAATAACTAACTAACTAACTAACTTAATAACTAACTTACTAACTAACCAACTACATACCCACTAACTAACTAACTCACTAACTAACAAACTAACAAACAAACAAACTAATTAGCTAACTGTTTAACTAACTAACTAACTAACTAAATAACTAACTAATTAACTAACTAACTGAAGGAAATAATGCCCTAGGCTGAATGAAATAATGCCCTGGGCTGAACTATATAATATCCTAGGCTGAACTGTTCAGTTTGTATGTAAACGAATGATCATTATTATTTATGTTTGTTAATCTAATATTTTAATATTGAATTAAAGTTTCATTTAATACGTGTACTGGTTATTTAACATATTTCGGAATATGTGAATAAGCCTTGAATTGTATCACTAGTTTATACATCATCATAATACGTGATTATGATAGTAAAACTGTACCAATGAACGTAATACGATTCTAAATGTCCCTGGTCATATATATGATGTATATAGAGATATACATGTGTAAGGAAATAGAATATATATGTACACCAGTATATTCGCATATGAGATGATTATGTTTTACTGATCATGGACATGGAATACATAGAGATGTAGTGATGTCAAATATGGAATATAGATATGTATTAGAGACTACATATTGGACTGACCAACTTATGAGAATATACATGGTTATTGTCATTATATATATTCTCATAAACAAATAGAATTTTAGTTCTTTGACCTGAGGTTATCATTAGATTTCTCACATGTGAATTGTGATACTTAGATATGTTTCTTTGTTATCTTTAACCGGGTAATCAAGATCATCATTGGGTATTACATGAAGCATGTTGGAGGATGTGAATAACCAAGATGGAAGTTGTTCCTTTCATGATTGAAAGAGATATCTCTCAGGGCCCCCTGATGAATTAGGATTGAAGGAAATGCGTGGCCACGCTCAATAAGATTAACATGTGTTGTTAATATTAATTGAATATTCAATCTAATTCTATATCGGGAAAGAGTTAAGTTGATTTAGAAAGGATGACATTTGACCATGTCTTTGATCAACAGATATCGTATGAACAAGAGAGCTAGTAATTTGTCTATTTGATAAATAGGTTATGATCACAAATCATTTATTTAATTTGGGTAGTCATAATGCCTTGCTAGAGGCCAATTATGATTTGCATATTTAAATAGAGATTTAATATGCTGCCAACATTAAATAAACCTATAGGGTCACACACAAAGACAAGTTCGGACTGGACACAGAAAATCAAATACATAGATATTATTCAGTTTGAACGAGGATATTATTCTGTTCGAACGAGGATATTATTCTGTTCGAACGAGGATATTATTATGTTCGAACAGAAGGTGTAAATCATTAATTGAATGATACGTGCATGTATGGATGCATGGTATTAATACTCAGGATATCATTCATTTGATGAAGATATTTTGTGGGATGGAATCCTAAGAGTTTTCCACTTGATTTGGAATCCTAAGAGTTTTCCACTTGATTATTAATACACACCAAACCTCTTTATGAAAGAGATTGATTCAATCTTTGAGGCAGAATTTCTTTGTGAAAGAAAAGAGAAGCCAAGTAGATTTTCTGAAGGGAGGAAGGATCCGACTAGCATCGGAGGTCTTCACATCCAGTCTAGACGAGTCGCGTGTGGATACCGATAGAGGGTGGTGCCGGTTCGAGCACACCAACGTGATCTCTGCAAGCTTCCTTCAACCAGATTTGAACTAAATCTGAGGTGAAATTTTTGAAACTCTTCCTTCGTATCTAATTAGCGATACACAGATCCATGGCTTAAGGGGTTCGGGTAAGTTCCGCTGTGCAATATGGTTGCCCGAATTCCTAACACTAACTACTAGCTAACTAACATACTAACTAACTGACAAACAAACTAACTTATTAACTAACTAACTAACTAACTAACTAAGGAACTAACTAACTAGCTAACTAACTAACTGACTATATAATTAATGAACTAACTAACTAACTAACTAACTAACTAACTAACTAACTAACTAACTAACTAACTAACCACTAGCTAACTAACTAACTAACTAATTAACTAACTTACTAACTAACTACCTTCATACATACCTATTAACTAACTAATTAACTAACTACCTAACTTACTAATTAACTAACTACCTTCCTACAAACCCACTAACTACACAACTAACTAACTAACAATTTTCCTACATACCTATTAACTAACTAACTAACTAACTAACTAATTAACTAACTAGCTAACTAACTACTTACGTTCCTACATACCCACTAACTAACTATCTAAATAACTAACTAACAAACTACTAGCTAACTAAGTAACTAATTAACTGAATAACTAACTATCTAACTAGCTACCAAATAGATAGCTAACTAGCTAGCTAACTAACTAACTAACTAACTATTTAACTAACTATCTAACTAACTAACTACCTTCTACATACATATTAACTAACTAACTAAATAACTATCTAACTAACTAACTCACTAAATAACTAACTAACGAACTAACTGACTACTAGCTAACCAGCTAACTAACTAAGTAACTAACTGACTAACTAACTAACCAATTAACTAACCAAATAACTAACTTATTAACTAACTAACTAACAAACTAACTAACTACCTTCCTACATACCCACTAAATAACTAACTAACTAGCTAACTCACTAACTAACTACTAGCTAACTACTAGCTAGCTAACTAACTAACTAACTAACTAGTTGACTAACTAACTAACTAGTTGACTAACTACTAGATAACTAACTAACTAACTAACTAACTTGCTGACTAACTGACTATCTAACTAAACAATTAACTACCTTCTTACATACATATTAACTAACTAACTTACTAAAGATTTAACTAACAACCTAACTAACTAAATAACTAACTAACTAACTGACTAATTGGTAACTAACTAACTAACTAACTAACTAACTAACTAACTAACTAACTAACTAACTGACTTACTAACTAACTACCAGATTACTAACGAACTAACTAACTAACTAACTAACTAAATAACTAACTAACTAACTACTAGCTAACTAAGAAACTAACTGATTAACTAACTAACTTGTTAACTAATTAACTACTAGCTCACTAACTAACTAAGTAACTAACTAACTAACTAACTAACTAACTAACTAATAGATAACTAACTAATTAACAAACTAATTAACAAACAAACAAACTAACTAACTACCGTCATACATACCTATTAATTAACTAACAAACTAACTACCTAACTACCTACCTACAAACCCACTAACTAACTAACTAACTTCCTACATACTTATTGACTAACATACTAACTGACTAACTAACTAACTAATTAACTAGCTAACTTACTAATTACCTTCCTACATACCCACTAACTATCTAACTGACTAACTAACTAACTAACTACTAGCTAACTAACTAACTAACTAAATAACTGAAAATTAACTAACTAACTAACTAACTAACTAACTTACTAACTAACTAACTAACTAACTAACTAACTAACTAATTAACTAACTGACTAACTATCTAAGTAACTAACTAACTAACTAACGATATTCCTGCATACCTACTAACTAGCTAACTTACTAACTTCCTACATGCCCATTAAATAACTAACAAACTAACTACTGGCTAACTAACTAACTAACTAACTATCCAAATAACTAACTAGTTAACTAACTAACCAACTACTTGATAACTAACTAACTAACTAACTAACTAATTAACTATCTAACTAACTAACTACCTTCCTACATACCTACAAACTATCTAATTGACTAACTAGCTAAGTAACTAACTAACTGGATTACTAACTAACTAACTACCAACCTTCCTACATACCCACTAACTAACTAACTAATTTACTAACTACCAGCTAACTAACTAAATAACTAACTAATTAACTAACTAAATAACGAACAAATTAACTAACTAACTACCTTCAAACATAACTATTAACTAACTAACTAACTAACTAACAAACAAACTAACTAACAAATAGATAACTAACTAACTAACTAACTAACTATTAACGAACTAACTTCCTTCTTATATACATATTAACTAACTAACTAACTAACTAACTAACTAACTAACTGACTGACTAAATAACTACTAGATAACTAACTAACTAACAAACAAACTAACTAATTCACTACAACAGATGGGAGTATCAGTGACAGCCCGTCGCTGATAAAATAACCTTTCTGCGACGGCCCGTCGCAGAAGAGTATTACCGATGGTTTTAATAGCGACGGGCCGTCGATGATGTTAAAATTTTTTCGTCGGCCCATCGCTGATGCTTTATACCGTCGCTAATACTCTGCGTTGGCCCATCACAGATTCATAAACCGTCGCTAATAGGTTGCGTCGGCCCGTCGCAGATTCATAAACCGTCGCTAAAGGCTCTCGTAAATGTTGAAATAACCGCCATATATTTTCAAATTATGTCCGACGGACCGTCGCTAAGGTTTGACCGTCGCAGATAAGTATAAGCGACGGCCCGTCGCTAATGTTATCCCGTCGGTGAAGTTTGTGCACAATTACTTAACCCCGCTGGCCCCTTTCTCTCTCTTTACACTCATTCACCCCTCTTCCCCTCCTCTCCACACAGCACCCCCGCTCTTTCCCCTCTTCTCCATAGCCCCCTGCCCTGCCGCTAGCTACAGCCCCGCCTCCCGCGACGGGTGACGGCGACGGCCACGGCGACTTCTCCTCTCGCGACTGGTGACGGCGACGGCGACTTCCCCTCTCGCGACTGGTGACGGCGACTGCGACGGCGACTTCTCCTCTCCTCTCGCGACTGGTGACTGGTGACTGGCGACGGTGACTTTGAGTGTGCTGCACAGCCCCCTGCACCGCCCCTCTTTCCACTCTTGCTAGATGAAGGTATAATTTCTTAATTTTTTAGAGTTAAGGTTAGGGTTTCTAAATTTTTTATAGTTTTAAGTACTCTTAGGTTTCTTACATCCTGTTCATTTTTAGTTTAAATTCTGTTTTGAAAGTCGATTTCTGTTTGTTAATTTAGTATAATTTATTACATCCCGCACCGCCCCTCTTTCCACTCTTGCTAGAATATTTGTATTATTTTGTATTATTTGTGATATTATGTGGGGGTTCTGTTTTTGAATTTTGTGATATTTGTTATATTATTTGTATTATTTGTATTATTTTTGAATTTGTGATATATATATATATATATATATATATATATATATATATATATATATATATATATATATATATATATATATATATATATGTGTGTGTGTGTGTGTGTATTATTTTTGAATTTGAAATATGTGTATGTGTGTGTGTGTGTGTATAATAAATAAGAATATAGGTAATTAAGTAATATGTTTTACATTAATAGTATATTATAATAATAATATATATAACAAATAATAAACATATATAATAGTAATATGAATAAATAATTAAATATTAATTTTAATATTAATTAATTAATTAAATATAATATTGATTAATTAAATATAATAACTAATTAATTAAATATAGTATCTGCTATGAGCCGTCGCTGAAAATAACATAGCGACGGGCCGTCGGTAAAGCTATCTGCTACGGGCCATCGCTGAAACCAGTATTAGCGACGGGCCGTCGCTGAAAGTGAAATCAGCGACGCAGCTTTCAGCGACGGTTATTTAGCGACGGCGGGCCGTCGGTAACACCTTTAGCGACGGTTTTTGCGTCTTTTAGCGACGGTTTTTACCGTCGCTGATATCCTAAAATGTTGTAGTGATTAACTAACTATATAACTATCTAACTAACTACCTTCTTACATAAATATTAACTAACTAACTAACTCACTAACAAATTAACTAACAACATAACTAACTAACTAACTAACTAACTAACTAACTAACTAACTAAGTACCTTCGTACATACCCACTAACTAATAAACTAACTAACTAACTAACTAGCCAACTAACTAACTTCCTACCTTCCTACATACCCACTATCTAACTAACTAACAAACTAATTAACGAACTAATGGACTAACTATTTAACTAACTAACTAACTACTAGCTAACTAACAAATCAACTAACTAACTAAGTAATTAACTAACTAACTAACAAGCTAACTAACTGATTAACTAACTAACTAACTAACTAACTAGCCAAATAACTAACTAACAAACTAACAAACTAACAAACTACCTAACTACATACCCACTAACTAACTAGCTAACTAACAAATTAACTAACTAATTAACTAACTAACTAACTAACTAACTAACTAACTAGTGACTATCTAGCTAGCTAACTAACTAACTAACTAACTAACTACCTACCTACCTGCATACCCACTAACTAACTACCTAAATAACTAACTACTAGCTGACTAACTAACTAACTAAATAACTAACTAATTGACTAACTAACTAACTAACTAACTAACTAACTAACTAGTAGATAACTAACTAACTATTTAACTAACAAACTTCCTTCTTATATACATATTAACTAACTAACTAACTAACTAAGTAACTACCTAACTAATTAACTAACTAACTAGCTAGCAACCTACCTTCCTACATACCCACTAACTAATTAATTTACTAACTAATTAACTAACTAATTAACTAACTAACCAGCTTACTTACTACTAGCCAACTAACCAACTAACTAACTACCTTCCAACATACCCATTAACTAACTAACTAATTAACTAACTACTAGATAACTAACTAACTAACTAACTACCTACGTTCCTACACACCCACTAACTAACTAACTAAATAACTAACTAACAAACTACTAGCTAACTAACTAACTAACTAACTAAATAACTAACTAATTGAATAACTAACTAATAGATAACTAACTAACTAACCAACAATTTAACTAACTAACTTCCTTCTTATATACATATTATCAAACTAACTAACAAACAAACGAACTAACTAACTAATTAACTAACTAACTAACTAACTAGCTACCTTCCTACATACCCACTAACTAATTAATTTACTAACTAATTAACTAACTAATTAACTAACTAACCAGCTTACTTACTACTAGCCAACTAACCGACTAACTAACTACCTTCCAACATACCTATTAACTAACTAACTAATTAACTAACTACTAGATAACTAACTAACTAACTAACTACCTACGTTCCTACATACCCACTAACTAAGTAACTAAATAACTAACTAACAAACTACTAGCTAACTAACTAACTAACTAACTAACTAAATAACTAACTAATTGAATAACTAACTAATAGATAACTAACTAACTAACCAACAATTTAACTAACTAACTTCCTTCTTATATACATATTAACAAACTAACTAACAAACAAACTAACTAACTAATTAATTAACTAACTAACTAACTAACTAACTAGCTACCTTCCTACATACCCACTAACTAATTAATTTACTAACTAACTAACTAACTAATTAATTAACTAACTAACTAGATAACTTACTACTAGCTAACTAACCGACTAACTAACTTCCTTCCAACATACCTATTCACTAACTAACTACCTTACTAACTAACTAACTAACTACTAGATAACTAACTAACTTACTAACGAACTAATTAACTAACTATCTAACTAACTACCTTCTTTCATAAATATTAACTAACTAACTAACTAACTAACTGACTAATTAACTAACAACCTAACTAACTAACTAACTAACTAAATAACTAACTAACTGACTAACTAACTAACAAACTAACTACCTTCCTACATACCCACTGCCTAACTAACTAACTAATTATTAACCTTTTTATTTAACTTAACTAACAAACAACCTTCTTATATACATATTAACTAACTAACTAACTAACTAACTAACTAACTAACTAACTAACTAACTAACTAACTAATTAGCTAACTGACAAACAAACTAGCTACCTTCCTACGTATACCCACTACATAACTAATTTACTAACTAAGTCACTAACTAACTAAGTAATTAACTAACTAACTACTAGATAACTAACTAACTTATTAACTAACCAACTAACTACATACCCACTAACTAACTAACTAACTAACTTTCTACATACATATTAACTAATCACCTTTCTACATACATATTAACTAACTAACTAACTAATTAACTAACTAACTAACTACTAGATAACAAACTAACTTATTAACTAACCAACTAACTACATACCCACTAACTAACTAACTAATTAACTAACTAATTAACTACATAACTAACTAACTGACCACTTGCTAAGTAGCTAACTAACTAACTAACTAACTAACTACCTACCTACCTGCATACCCACTATTTAACTAACTAACTACTGGCTGACTAACTAACTAACGAGCTAACTAAATAACTAACTAATTGACTAACTAACTAACTAACTAATTAACTAACAAATAGATAACTAACTAACTAACTGACTAACTAACAAATAGACAATTAACTAACTAACTAACTATTTAACTAACTAACTTCCTTCTTATATACATATTAACTAACTAACTAACTAACTAACTTACTAACTAACTAACTACTAGCTCTCTAATTAACTAACTAATTAACTAACTAACTAGTTAGTTAGTTAATTAGGTATGTATGAAGGTAGTTAGTTAATTAATTAGTTAGCTAATTATTTAGTTAATTCGTTAGTTAGTTAGTTTGTTAGTTACATAGTTAGTAGTCAGTTAGTTAGTTAGTCAGTTAGATAGGTAGTGGGTATGTAGGAAGGTAATTAGTTAGTTAGTTAGTTAATTAGTTAGTTAGTTAGTTAGTATGTTAGTCAATAGGTATGTAGGAAGTTAGTTAGTTAGTTATTTAGTTAGTTAGTGGGTTTGTAGGTAGGTACTTAGTTAGTTAGTGGGTTTGTAGGTAGGTACTTAGTTAGTTAGTTAATTAATAGGTATGTATGACGGTAGTTAGTTAGTTAGTTAGTTAGTTAGTTAGTTAGTGAGCTAGTAGTTAATTAGTTAGCAAGTTAGTTAGTTAATCAGTTAGTTACTTTGTTAGCTAGTAGTTAGTTAGTTAGTTATTTAGTCAGTTAGTAAGTTAGTTCGTTAGTAATCTAGTAGTTAGTTAGTAAGTCAGTTAGTTAGTTAGTTAGTTAGTTAGTTCGTTCGTTAGTTAGTTAGTTAGTTAGTTACCTATTAGTCAGTTAGTTGGTTAGTTTTTTAGTTAGTTAGTTAGGTAGTTAGTTAATTCTTTAGTAAGTTAGTTAGTTAATATGTATGTACGAAGGTAGTTAATTATTTAGTTAGATGGTCAATTAGTCAGTTAGTTAGTTAGTCAGTTAGTTACCTAGTAGTTAGTCAGCTAGTTAGTTAGTTAGTCAACTAGTTAGTTAGTTAGTTAGTTAGCTAGTAGTTAGCTAGTAGTTAGTTAGTGAGTTAGCGAGTTAGTTAGTTATTTAGTGGGTATGTAGGAAGGTAGTTAGTTAGTTAGTTAGTTAATAAGTCAGTTATTTAGTTAGTTAGTTGGTTACTTAGTTAGTTAGTTAGTTAGTTACTTAGTTAGCTGGTTAGCTAGTAGTTAGTTAGTTAGTTAGTTATATAGTTATTTAGCGAGTTAGTTAGTTAGGTAGTTATTTAGTTAGTTTGTTTATATGTATGTAGAAGGTAGTTAGTTAGTTAGATAGTTAGTTAAATAGTTAGTTAGTTAGTTAGTTAGTTAGCTAGTTAGTTATCTATTAGGTAGTTAGTTAATTAGTTAGTTATTCAGTTAATTAGTTACTTAGTTAGCTAGTAGTTAGTTAGATAGTTAGTTAGTTAGTTAGTTAGTTAGTGGGTATGTAGGAAGGTAGTTAGTTAGTTAGTTAGTTAGTTAGTTAATTAGTTAGTTAGTTAGGTAAATGGTATGTAGGAAGATAGTTAGTTAGTTAGTGAGTTTGTTAATTAGTTAGTTAGTTACTTAGTTAGTTAGTGGGTTTGTAGGAAGGTAGTTAGGTAATTAGTTAGTGAGGTAGTTAGTTAGCTAGTTAGCTAGTTAGTTAATTAGTTAGTTAGTGAGCTAGTAGTTTGTTAGTCAGTCAGTTAGTTAGTTAGCTAGTAGTTATCTTGTTAGTTAGCTAGTTAGTTAGTCAGGTAGTTAATTCGTTAGTTAGTTAGTTTGTTAGTTAATATGCATATAAGAAGGTAGTTAGTTTCTTAGTAAAATAGTTAGGTAGTTAGTTAGTTAGTGTGTTAGTTAGTTAGTTATCTATTAGTAAGTTAGTTAGTTAGTTAATTAGTTAGTTATTCAATTTATTAGTTAGTCAATTAGTTAGTAAGTTAGTTAGTTAGTTAATAGGTATGTAGGAATATAGTTAGTTAGTTAGTTAGTTAGTTAGTTAGTGAGTTAATTAGTTAATTAGTTAGCTAGTTAGTTAGTTAGTTAGTAAGTTAGTTAGTTAGTTAGTTTGGTTGTTAGTTAATTAGCTAGTAAGTTAGTGAGTTAATATTTATGTAAGAAGGTAGTTAGTTAGTTAGTTAGTTAGTTAGTTTTCTAGTAGTTAGTTAGTTAGCTAGGTAGTTAGTTAGTGAATAGGTATGTTGGAAGGAACTTAGTTAGTCGGTTAGTTAGCTAGTTGTAAGTTATCTAGTTAGTTAGTTAATTAGTTAGTTAGTTAGTTAGTAAATTAATTAGTTAGTGGGTATGTAGGAAGGTAGCTAGTTAGTTAGTTAGTTAGTTAATTAGTTAGTTAGTTAGTTAGTTAGTTAGTTAGTTAGTTTGTTAATATGTATATAAGAAGGAAGTTAGTTAGTTAGTTAGTTAGCTAGTAGTTTGTTAGTTAGTTATTTAGTTAGTTAGTTAGTGGGTATGTAGGAACGTAGGTAGTTAGTTAGTTAGTTAATTAGTTTGTTAGTTAGTTAGTTAGTTAATAGGAATGTAGGAAAATTGTTAGTTAGTTAGTTACTTAATTAGTTAGTTGTTTAGTTAGTGGGTTTGTAGGAAGGTAGTTAGTTAATTAGTAAGTTAGGTAGTTAGTTAATTAGTTAGTTAATAGGTATGTATGAAGGTAGTTAGTTAGTAAGTTAGTTAATTTGTTAGTTAGTTAGTTAGCTAGTGGTTAGTTAGTTAGTTAGTTAGTTAGTTGGTTAGTTAGTTTGTTAGTTAATTAGTTCATTAATTAGATAGTTAGTTAGTCAGTTAGCTAGTTAGTTAGTTACTTAGTTAGTTAGTGAGCTAGTAGTTAGTTAGTTAGTTAGTTAGTAAGTTAGTAAGTTAATCAGTTAGTTAGTTAGTTGGCTAGTAGTTATCTTGTTAGTTAGCTAGTTAGTTAGTCAGTTAGTTAATTCGTTTGTTAGTTAGTATGTTAGTTAATATGCATATAAGAAGGTAGTTAGTTTCATAGTTAAATAGTTAGTTACTTAGTTAGTTTGTTTGTTAGTTAGCTAGTTAGTTAGTCAGTTAGTTAATTCGTTAGTTAGTTAGTATGTTAGTTAATATGCATATAAGAAGGTAGTTAGTTTGTTAGTTAAATAGTTAGTTAGTTAGTTAGTTAGTTTGTTAGTTAGTTAGTTATCTATTAGTAAGTTAGTTAGTTAGTTAATTAGTTAGTTATCCAATTTATTAGTTAGTTAGTTAGCTAGAGTTAGTTAGTGGGTATGTAGGAGGGTCGTTAGTTAGTTAGTTAGTTAGTCAATTAGTTAGTAAGTTAGTTAGTTAGTTAATAGGTATGTAGGAATATAGTTAGTTAGTTAGTTAGTTAGTTAGTTAGTGAGTTAGTTAGTTAATTTGTTAGCAAGTTAGTTAGTTAGTTAGTTAGTTATTTAGTTAGTTAGGTTGTTAGTTAATTAGCTAGTTAGTTAGTTAGTTAGTTAGTTAGTTAATATTTACGTAAGAAGGTAGTTAGTTAGATAGTTAGATAGTTAGTTAATTAGTTAGTTTGTTAGTTAGTTATCTTGTAGTTAGTTAGTTAGTTAGGTAGTTAGTTAGTGAATAGGTATGTTGGAAGGAAGTTAGTTAGTCGGTTAGTTAGCTAGTTGTAAGTTATCTAGTTAGTTAGTTAATTAGTTAGTTAGTTAGTTAGTAAATTAATTAGTTAGTGGGTTTGTAGGAAGGTAGCTAGTAAGTTAGTTACTTAGTTAATTAGTTAGTTAGTTTGTTAGTTTGTTAGTTAATATGTATATAAGAAGAAAGTTAGTTAGTTAAATAGTTAGTTAGTTAGTTAGTTATCTATTAGTTAGTTAGTTAGTTAGTAAGTTAGTCAATTAGTTAGTTATTTAGTTAGTTAGTTAGTTAGTTAGTCAGCTAGTAGTTAGTTACTTATTTAGTTAGTTAGTTCGTGGGTATGCAGGAAGGTATGTAGTTAGTTAGTTAGTTAGCTAGCTACTTAGCTAGTAGTCAGTTAGTTAGTTATGTAGTTAATTAGTTAGTTAGTTAGTTATTGGGTATGTAGTTAGTTGGTTAGTTAGTAAGTTAGTTAGTTATCTAGTAGTAAGTTAGTTAGTTAATTAGTTAGTTGGTTAGTTAATATGTATGTAGAAAGGTAGTTAGTTAATTAGTTTGCTAGTATTTAGTTAGTTAGTTAGTTAGTTAATTAGTTAGTTAGTTAGTGAGTTAGTTAGTAAATTAGTTAGGTAGTGGGTATAAGTAGGAAGGTAACTAGTTAGTTAGTCAGTTAGCTAATGAGTTAGTTAATTAGTTAGTTAGCTAGTTAGTTGGTTAGTTAGTTAGTTAATATGTATATAAGATGGTTGTCAGTTAGTTAAGTTAAATAAAAAGTAAATAGTTAGTTAGTTAGTTAGGTAGTTAGTTAGTTAGTGGGTATGTAGGAAGGTAGTTAGTTAGTTAGTCAGTTAGTTAGTTAGTTAGTTAGTTAGTTAGTTAGTTAGTTTGTTAGTTAATATTTATGTAAGAAGGTAGTTAGTTAGATAGTTATATAGTTTCAGTCTTTCAAATGATGGATTGAGGGCGTTGCAATTGGGGGAATTAGTTGAAACCGAATAGGAACCAAGTACTAAAGTACCGAACGATTTAAAAAGTGACAATTTACATTGAATAAATGATTTTTGCAAAACGGAATAATTGGTTCTCTCTTAAACTTTTTGATGAAAATCTTTGTGAATTATGGAATGAAAAGGGTTGAATGATGGTGTTTAATCATCTTTTTCGGTTGAGGTTAATTGATCTAACAACTCTTTTGAATTTGTGATTTTTATTCGAAATAGTTTCTATCTTTGATTGACCATTATCTCTCCAAATGTTAGTGAACTAATTGCTTTTTGAAATGAGTTTTTGAGACAGCGAATATAATTTCAACAAAATCTTATGCGATTCTCTTTTGTATTTGACTTTTATTCTCCAATTGATCGAGGGCGATCAAGAGTTTAAGTGTGGGGGTATTTTATAAGGGGAAAATAAAGCACCTTTGTAATATCTAATTTGGGGATTTTAGCCCTTTTGAATCACAACTTTATATATACAATTGTTCATATTTGAGATAACAAGAATATTTCTTCACTATGTGTGTTTTATTGCTTAATTACAGGTTTTAGGGGGAAATTCTTGACAATCCAAGAGTGTAGTTACCTTCGTCTCCTCGCGCCGTTAAAATCGATATATCATACCGACCAATTCGGTACACGTGTGAAGGAGAAGGCAAATAGTCATCAACATAAGAGATTGCACCAAACTCTACTCGAAAACCAGTCACACAATTGCCACTCTACAGCCCCACCTACCTCACCTACCACCCCCAACTACCCTCAATCCTCTCACCCATCTCTCGGCCAATGAGAAAGCCCCAATGACACTATAAATAAGACCCCAAGGCCTATGGGCAGAGTTACGCTCCTTGGAGCACTTTTATTCTCTCTCTCTTCTCTCTCCCTCTCAAGAACTTCCAAGAACCGTCAAGAACATCAAGAACCATTCAAGATCCTACTCAATTGTTCGGGAGATTCGACCGTGACTTGGATATCCTTCCTTTCGGCGAATCGACCCTTCTCGAGACTATACCGTGACTCGGGGATTTTCTCCTTTCGGGACTTGTGAAGTTGTGTTGAGACCGTGACTCGGAGGTTTTCTCTTTCGGAGCTTGAAGAAGGTGTCAACCATGACTCGGAGTCTTTCCTTTTGGTGACTCTTCATCGACTTAGCCCGTGACTCGAGATTTCTTCCTTTCGGTGACCAACGAAGCAAGCTTGCCGTGACTCGGAGAATTCGCCTTTCGGTGGTCAATCGAGCGACAACACTAGCAAGGAAAAGGAGGCTCTTCTTGATGCGTTTCTTTACTCAATCTAGGTGTATTCTTTTCTATCTTGAATTTCTTGTATGTTGAATGATAGTTTAAGGTTGTGATTGAATCTTTTTCTTTGTTCTAAATCTTGTTTCTTGCCTTCAATCTTTGTCTCTCTTTGTGTGATATTTTTGTTCTCTTTTCACTCACATTACAGCCCTTAATTAACTCATCAAACATTCGCAATTGAAATCCCTAATCAAAGTAATAACTCTTTCTTTCATTGCGTAGATCTTGATTTCTAGTTTCGGGAACTTTTTGAATCGTTGAATTTCATGAAATATTTGAATTGATATGAGTCTTTGAAAACTGTCACTTAAACTAAAAAAACCTGCTGTTTCCAGGGACTGTTTTTCAGAGACCTGATTGTATTTCGTTAATAACTTTTTATTCCGTTGTCCAAATTGTTTGAAATTTTAGGATAAATTTGATAATATTCAGACCTATCTCTACACAAATTTTCATTAATTTTGGAAACTTCGAAAGAATTATTTTAAAGATCTGAATTTTATTCATTATTTAACGCATATACTCCTCGTGGAACGAACATCTATATTTCCACTATACACATATATTTCCAACTTGTTGATTGAATTGGTTTTCACATACAACGATATCTCAAATTAAAAGTGATTGAATTGTGTTTTTGGCGGGATTTGGAAATCCCGCCTATTGTCTTTTTTGCAGGATTTGCAAATCCCGCCAACTGTGTTTTGGCGGGATTTGCAAATCCCGCCTATTGTCTTTTTGGCGGGATTTGAAATCCCGCATATTGTGTTTTTGGCGGGATTTGTAAATCCCGGCTATTGTGTTTTTGGCGGGATTTGTAATTCCCGCCAATTGTGTTTTTGGCGGGATTTACAAATCCCGCCTATTGTGTTTTTGGAGGGATTTACAAATCCCGCCTATTGTCTTTTTGGAGGGATTTCCAAATCCCGCCAATTGTCTTTTTGGCGGGATTTGCAAATCCCGCCTATTGTTTTTTTGGCGGGATTTACAAATCCCGCCTATTGTGTTTTTGGCGGGATTTGTAAATCCCGCCTATTGTGTTTTTGGCGGGATTTGCAAATCCCGCCTATTGTGTTTTTGGCGGGATTTGAAAATCCCGCATATTGTCTTTTTGGCGGGATTTACAAATCCCCCTATTGTCTTTTTGGCGGGATTTGCAAATCCCGCCAATTGTCTTTTTGGCGGGATTTGCAAATCCCGCCTATTGTGTTTTTGGCGGCCTATTGTGTTTTTGGCGGGATTTGCAAATCCCGCCTATTGTGTTTTTGGCGGGATTTGTAAATCCCGCCTATTGTGTTTTTGGTGGGATTTGTAATTCCCGCCTATTGTGTTTTTGGCGGGATTTACAAATCCCGCCTATTGTGTTTTTGGCGGGATTTGCAAATCCCGCCTATTGTCTTTTTGGCGGGATTTGCAATTCCCGCCTATTGTGTTTTTGGCGGGATTTACAAATCCCGCCTATTGTCTTTTTGGCGGGATTTGTAAATCCCGCCTATTGTGTTTTTGGCGGGATTTGGAAATCCCGCCAATTGTCTTTTTGGCGGGATTTGGAAATCCCGCCTATTGTCTTTTTGGCGGGATTTGCAAATCCCGCCAACTGTGTTTTGGCGGGATTTGCAAATCCCGCCTATTGTGTTTTTGTAATCCTCGCAACTCGATCTTCGTCGAAGTGTAAACCAATTCACCGAATGAAGTGAGCTTCTATTCGGTGATCGATTTTAGAGAATTATCGTTCGTAATTGCAATTCTTGCGTGTTCTTGAAGGTTCTTGGACTTGCTTATGAGAGAGAGAGAGAGAGAGAGAGAGAGAGAGAGAGAATGGGCATAAAAGAGCGTACCAAACTCGTGGCCCTTGTGGTCAAATTTATAGCACTCATGGAGTCTTCTTATTGGCCACGAGTTGGTGGAGAGGATTGGGGGTAAGGAGGTAATTCCTGTTAGGAATTCGGGCAACCATATTGCACAGCGGAACTTACCCGAACCCCTTAAGCCATGGATCTGTGTATCGCTAATTAGATACGAAGGAAGAGTTTCAAAAATTTTACCTCAGATTTAGTTCAAATCTGGTTGAAGGAAGCTTGCAGAGATCACGTTGGTGTGCTCGAACCGGCACCACCCTCTATCGGTATCCACACGCGACTCGTCTAGACTGGATGTGAAGACCTCCGATGCTAGTCGGATCCTTCCTCCCTTCAGAAAATCTACTTGGCTTCTCTTTTCTTTCACAAAGAAATTCTGCCTCAAAGATTGAATCAATCTCTTTCATAAAGAGGTTTGGTGTGTATCTAATACCCAGTTTGACAAAGTAGATAAATTAATTTCAATACCTGAGGCACTTGCTGACACTGCTTTCTTCTTCTTTACTTCTTCCAAGTAAAGTGGGCAGTTTCTTTTCCAATGGCCATCCTTATGACAATGGAAACAAGTGGTCGGTTCAGATTTCTTGATCTTTGGTTTGGGCAACACCTTGCTCTTACCATTATTCTTGCCTTTGAACTTCTTCTTGAACTTTCCCTTTTGAACCATCAAAACTTCGTTGGCATCGGATGCCTTGAAGTCTCCGGTCTTATTGGTAGCCTCAAAATTCTTAAGCATACCATGTAATTCCGGTATTGTTTTATCCATAGAGTGCATGTTGTAGTTGGAAACAAACTGTGCGAAATTCGGAGTCAAGGACTCAAGAATCAAGTCAGTTTCCATCTCATGGCTGACTTTCGCACCTAGTTTCTCAAGATGATCGACATATCCTTTCATCTTCAAAACATGCGCACTCACAGATGTACCATGGGACATTTTGCAGTTGAACAACGCCTTGTGGGTGTTAAACCTCTCAAGTCTGGCTTGCTCTTGGAACATTTCCTTGAGCTGTCTGTTCATAACATATGCATGCGAATCAACAAACTGTTTTTGAAGATCCGATGACATAGTAGCCAACATGAGACAAGTTACTTCAACATCATCATCTATGAACTTTTCATAGATTTCTTGGTCCACATGTTCAGCATCTGCTAGTGGTTCTTCAGTTGGGAGAGGCTCATCAAGAACATAACCCTTATGTTCAGCCCTAAGAACAATTCTTAGATTTCGCTCCCAATCTAGAAAGTTTTTACCATTCAATTTCTCCTTCTCAAGGAGGGATCGCAAATTTAAACTGTTTGAAGACATTTTTCTACATAGAATAAAATGTGCAAAATTAATACATTTATAGATGATAACATTTATGTTTTAGTTCATTTAAAATACTCCCACTATTTTTATCAAATCAACAACCCTCACTGTGTTGGTTCGGATACATTCCAACTACATGTACCATAGTGGCTCAAGATCCTTATTTCGCAAAATCCTAAGCGTGCTTTGGCTCGTCTCAGAATTTTGTTATTTAGGTAGGATCAAATCCAATTGCATCTCCATGCAACTCTTGAGATCATTTATGCGATCGTGGTTTTTGAGTCCAACTCAAAATCCACGTGTGTACATATCTCATCTTATTCCCTAAGTTCAAGTCCGACTTGCTACTTAGTTAAGTACTAACCATAACTGATTATCATCCAATTAATCTACCAACACACTGAAGGGGAATATCCCCGGCCCCGGGCCCGCGCAGCGGATATGTAGGCCCGGTCCGATTCCCCGATTCCCGAGATCACGCCACGACTTCGAGGGTACGATGCAAATAGAAGGTTAGATCCATACCAGTTCCAAATTGATGGAACACGAAGGGTTGATCGCTGCCTCCTATTCCTTCGGTCACGTTGGTGACTTTACGCGCGTCCCATACCGTGCGTCCTTCACCGTTCGTTCCCGTTCTTCGATCCTTCGGTTCGATCACAACGGAGAGCCCCAAGTGTTGCTCCTCCACACGTATCCACCTTGAGTCGGAAGACGCCGGACACGGATACACCTGCCTAGACGATGTATCGATGCACTTGCTTGATCTCGATCGATTCTCTATTAATCTCTCTTCGTGCCTTTTCACTCACAAAAGATCAAATCTGAATTTGCTCTTTTCTTGTGTCTTGGGCAGAATATTGCTTTGAATTACTTCTGAATCCCTTAGTGAAGATGAGAGAGAAAATCCTATTTATACCTAATAGGATCAGGATTAGCCAAAAGGCATGTATATCCAATATACACCCTTTCACACAGAAAACTGTATGAACCTGTTCAGTATTCTGTCCATACGAAATTGATAAATTTCTCTGACAGAAAATCAACCAACACGAAAATTGTAGATAATCCTATTATCTACATAACCCAATTTAGCCCAGCCCAATTGGAGTTCGTATGCAAAAGTTATGACTGTTTTACTAACTGTATGTCATACTGTTGCACCCTTTCGGTATTTCATAGAAACGACACTTATACTTCGTTCATATGAAATATATTTCTACATGAAGGTTATAGATAATCTAATTATCTATCTAACCCAATTTGAACCATTCAAATTGGATTTTCCCACTGAAAGTTATGGCCACGAATGTACGACTACATTCGTTTATCCTTGTGTACACTTTTACGGTTGATCCGAAACTGTATTTCCTTCACACACCCAGCTTTGGCATGACCTATGTTGGTAATTAATCAATGCATATTCTCCCGCCAACTATATAAGCTCACACACCCAGCTTTGGCATGACCCATGTGAGTGATATAAAGGCCCTGAGAATTTCAGAATATGGGAGGCATTTTCTCAACTTAATAATTAGTAGAGGGATTTCTAATTTATTTATCACATGTATAAGCATATCACATCACACATCACAGAATTAATTAAATGATATAGCATGACCATGATCTTTATAAGCCACTATAAAGATCTCTAATTAATTACTTATAATGAACTCATTCATTATAACAGTGGATGTGGCAATGAACTCCTTCATCATGTGACCGGTTATGGCGATGAGCTTCTTCATCATGTGATCTGTTGTGGTGATGAACTCCTTCATCTTGTGATTGCTTGTGGCGATGAACTCCTTCATCTTGAGAATAGTTGCGTCGATGAACTCCTTCATCTTCATTTAAATAAAATAACAACCTATTCTACTTTTACAACTTGGACAACTCACCGGTCGCCATAAATTAAATTTACGACTTGGACAACTCACTGGTCGCCATAAATTAAATTTACAACATGCAATCACATCATTCAATCACAACACAAAGTTTTGGCCATGCTATATCATATATCGTTGAATTATAAAATACATATATACATTTCGACTAATACATATGCAATAATCTCCACGTGAGACCAGAATAATATCCTGCATCTCATGCAATAATATCCTGCATCTTATGCAATAAAGCTCAGCGTGAGACAGTGCACCTTCTGTTTGAATAGAATAATATCCTCGTTCAAACAGAATAATATCCGGCATCTCATGCAATAATATCCTGCATCTCATGCAATAATATCCCGCATCTTATGCAGTAAATCTCAGCATGAGACAGTGTACATTTCTGTTTGAACAGAATAATATCCTCGTTCAAACAGAATAACATCTTGCATCTCATGCAATAATACCCTGCTCGAGACAGTGCACCTTCTTATGCATAATATCAATCAAAATACATAGGTAGTTTTATAATTCTCAGAAACTCTAAACTAGTACATCTAATATACTAAATCGATCTAATAAACGATACACGTGGCTCTGATACCACTGTTAGGAATTCGGGCAACCATATTGCACAGCGAAACTTACCCGAACCCCTTAAGCCATGGATCTGTGTATCGCTAATTAGATACGAAGGAAGAGTTTCAAAAATTTCACCTCAGATTTAGTTCAAATCTGGTTGAAGGAAGCTTGCAGAGATCACGTTGGTGTGCTCGAACCGGCACCACCCTCTATCGGTATCTACACGCGACTCGTCTAGACTGGATGTGAAGACCTCCGATGCTAGTCGGATCCTTCCTCCCTTCAGAAAATCTACTTGGCTTCTCTTTTCTTTCACAAAGAAATTCTGCCTCAAAGATTGAATCAATCTCTTTCATAAAGAGGTTTGGTGTGTATTAATAATCAAGTGGAAAACTCTTAGGATTCCAAATCAAGTGGAAAACTCTTAGGATTCCATCCCACAAAATATCTTCATCAAATGAATGATATCCTGAGTATTAATACCATGCATCCATACATGCACGTATCATTCAATTAATGATTTACACCTTTCTGTTCGAACAGAATAATATCCTCGTTCGAACAGAATAATATCCTCGTTTGAACAGAATAATATCCTCGTTCAAACAGAATAATATCCTCGTTTGATTTTCTGTGTCCAGTCCAAACTTGTCTTTGTGTGTGACCCTATAGGTTTATTTAATGTTGGCAGCATATTAAATCTCTATTTAAATATGCAAATCATAATTGGCCTCTAGCAAGGCATTATGACTACCCAAATTAAACAAATGATTTGTGATCATAACCTATTTATCAAATAGACAAATTACTAGCTCTCTTGTTCATACGATATCTGTTGATCAAAGACATGGTCAAATGTCATCCTTTCTAAATCAACTTAACTCTTTCCCGATATAGAATTAGATTGAATATTCAATTAATATTAACAACACATGTTAATCTTATTGAGCGTGGCCACGCATTTCCTTCAATCCTAATTCATCAGGGGGCCCTGAGAGATATCTCTTTCAATCATGAAAGGAACAACTTCCATCTTGGTTATTCACATCCTCCAACATGCTTCATGTAATACCCAATGATGATCTTGATTACCCGGTTAAAGATAACAAAGAAACATATCTAAGTATCACAATTCACATGTGAGAAATCTAATGATAACCTTAGGTCAAAGAACTAAAATTCTATTTGTTTATGAGAATATATATAATGACAATAACCATATATATTCTCATAAGTTGGTCAGTCCAATATGTAGTCTCTAATACATATCTATATTCCATATTTGACATCACTACATCTCTATGTATTCCATGTCCATGATCAGTAAAACATAATCATCTCATATGCGAATATACTGGTGTACATATATATTCTATTTCCTTAGACATGTATATCTCTATATACATCATATATATGACCAGGGACATTTAGAATCGTATTACGTTCATTGATACAGTTTTACTATCATAATCACGTATTATGATGATGTATAAACTAGTGATACAATTCAAGGCTTATTCACATATTCCTAAAAATGTTAAATAACCAGTACACGTATTAAATGAAACTTTAATTCAATATTAAAATATTAGATTAACAAACATAAATAATAATGATCATTCGTTTACATACAAACTGAACAGTTCGTTAATTTGTTAGTTAGTTAGTTATCTAGTAGTTAGTTAGTTAGTTAATAGGTATGTAAAAAGGTCGTTAGTTAGTTAGTTAGTTTGCTAGTAGTTAGTTGGTTAGTTAAGTAGTTAGTTAATTAGTTAGTTAGTTTGTTAGTTAGTAAGCAAATTAGTTAGTTAGTGGGTATGAAGGAAGGTAGCTAGTTAGTAAGTTAGTTAGTAAATTAATTAGTTAGTTAGTTAGTTAGTTAATATGTATATAAGAAGGTAGTTAGTTAGTTAGTTAAAAAAAAGTTAAATAGTTAGTTAGTTAGTTAGTTAGTTAGTTAGTTAGTTATCTATTAGTAAGTTAGTTAGTTAGTCAGTTAGTTAATTAGTTAGTTTTTCAATTAATTAGTTAGATAATTAGCTAGTAGTTAGTTAGTTAGCTAGTAGTTAGTTAGTTAGTTAGTTAGGTAGTTAGTTAGGTAGTTGGTGGGTATGTAGGAAGGTAGTTAATTAGTTTGTTTGTTAGTTAGTTCGTTAGTTAGTTAGTTAATAGGTATGTAGGAAGATAGTTAGTTAGTTAGTGGGTTTGTAGGAAGGTAGTTAGATTGTTAATAAATTAGTTTGTCAGTTAGTTAGTTAGTTAGTAAGTTAGTTAGTTAATAGGTATGTAGGAAGATAGTTAGTTAGTTAGTTAGTTAGTTAGTAAGTTAATTAGTTAGATATTTAGTTAGTTAGTAGGGTTGTAGGACGGTAGTTAAGTAATTAGTTAGTTAGGTAGGTAATTAGTTAGTTTGTTAATAGGTATGTATGAAGGTAGTTAGTTAGTTAATTAGTCAGCTAATTAATTGGTTAATTAGTTAGTTAGTTAGTAAGTTAGTTAATTAGTTAATTAGTTAGTTAATTAGTTATTTAGTTAGTTAGTTAGTGAGCTAGTAGTTAGTTAGTGAGTTAGTTAGTGAGTTAGTTAGTTAATCAGTTAGTTAGTTAGTTAGCTAGTAGTTAGTTAGTTAGTTAGTTAGTTAGTTAATTAATTAGTTAGTTATTTAGTTGGTTAGTTAGTTAGCTATTAGTTAGATTGTTGAATAGTTAGTCCATTAGTTAGCTAGTTAGTTAGTAAGTTAGTTAGTTAGTTAGATAATGGGTATGTCGGAAGGTAGTTAGTGAGTTAGTTAGTTAGTTAGTTAGTCAGTTTAGTTAGTTAGTTAGTGAGCTAGTTGTTAGTTAGTTAGCTAGTTAGTTAATTAGATAGTTTGCGGGTATGTAGAAGGTAGGTAGTTAGTTAGTTAATAAGTTAGTTATTTAGTTAGTTAGTTAGTTAGTTAGTTAGTTAGTTAGTTATCTAGTTGTTGGTTAGTTAGTAAACTAGTTGGTTATTCAGTTAGTTAGTTAGTTAGTTAGTTAGTTAGTTACTTAGCTAGTTAGTCAGTTAGATAGTTTGTGGGTATGTAGGAAGGCAGTTAGTTAGTTAGGTAGTTAATTAGTTAATTAGTTAGTTAGTTAGTTAGTTAGTTAGTACTTGGTTCGTTAGTTATTTAGTTAGTTAGTTAGTTAGCTAGCTAATAATTTGTTAGTTAGTTATTTAATGGGCATGTAGGAAGGTAGTAAGTTAGCTAGTTAATAGGTATGTAGGAATATTGTAAGTTAGTAAGTTAGTTAGTTAGTTAGTTAGTTAGCTCGTAAGTTAGTTAGTTAGTAAGTTAGTGGGTTTGTATGAAGGCAGTCAGTTAATTAGTTAGTTAGGTAGTTAGTTAGTTTGGTAGTTAATAGTTATGTTTAAAGGTAGTTAGTTAGTTAGTTAGTTAGTTAGCTATGAGTTAGTTAGTTAGTTAGTTAGTTAGTTAGTTAATTAGTTAGTTATTTAGTTAGTTAGTAAGTTAGTTAGTTAGTTAGCTTGTAGTTAGTTAATTAGTTAGTTAGTTAGTTATTTAGTTGGTTAGTTAGTTAGTTAGTCAATTAGGTAGTTAGTTAGTTAGTTATCTAGTAGTTAGTGAGTTAGTGAGTTAGTTAGTTAGTTAGTTAGTTAGTTAATAGGTATGTTGGAAGGTAGTTAGTTAGCCGGTTAGTTCGCTAGTAGTAAGTTAGCTAGTTAGTTAGTTAATTAGTCAGTTAGATAGTAAATTAATTAGTAAGTGGGTAGGTACGAAGGTAGCTAGTTAGTTAGTTTGTTAGTTAATTAGTTAGTTAGTTAGTTAGTTAGTTAGTTAGTTAGTCAGTTATATAGTTACCTTCGTACATACCCACTTACTAACTAACTAACTAACTAACTAATTAACTAACTAACTAACTAATTAACTAACTACAAGCTAACTAACTAACTGACTTACTAACTGACTAAATAACTAACTAATTAACTAACTAACTAACTAACTAACTAACTAACTAACTAACTAACTAACTAACTAACTACCTTTAAACATAACTATTAACTAACTATCTAACTAACTACTTAACTAACTAATTAACTGACTGCCTTCATACAAACCCACTAACTTACTAACTAACTAACTTACTAACTAACTAACTAACTAACTAACTAACTAACTTACTTACTAACAATATTCCTACATACCTATTAACTAGCTAACTTACTACCTTCCTACATGCCCATTAAATAACTAACTAACTAATTATGAGCTAGCTAACTAACTAACTAACTAAATAACTAACTAAGTACTAACTAACTAACTAACTAACTAACTAACGACCTAACTAACTAACTGCCTTCCTACATACCCACGAACTATCTAACAGACTAACTAGCTAAGTAACTAACTAACTAAATAACTAACTAACTAACTAACTGAATAACTAACTAGTTAACTAACTAACCAACTACTAGATAACTAACTAACTAACTAACTAAATAACTAAATAAATAAATAACTTATTAACTAACTAACTACCTACCTTCTACATACCCACAAACTATCTAATTAACTAACTAGCTAACTAACTAACTACTAGCTAACTAACTAACTAAACTGACTAACTCACTAACTAACTTACTAACTTCCTTCCGATATACCCATTATCTAACTAACTAAATAACTAACTAGCTAACTAATGGACTAACTATTCAACTAACTTACTAATAGCTAACTAAATAACCAACTCAATAACTAACAAATTAATTAACTAACTATTTAACTAACAAACTAACTAACTACTGGCTAACTAACTAACTAACGGATTAACTAACTAACTCACTAACTAACTAACTAACTAACTATTAGCTCACTAACTAACTAACTAACTAACTAATTAAATAACTAATTAACTAATTAACTAACTTACTAACTAACTAATTAGCCAATTCATTAGTGAACTAATTAACTAACTAACTACCTTCATACATACCTATTAGCAAACTAACTAATTACCTACCCGACTAACTAATTACTTAACTACCTTCCTACAAACCTACTAACTAACTAAATATCTAACTAATTAACTAACTAACTAACTAACTATCTTCCTACATACCTATTAACTTACTAACTAACTAACTAACTAACTAACTAATTAATTAACTAACTAACTAACTAATTAACTAACTAACTAACTAACTAACTATCTTCCTACATACCTATTAACTTACTAACTAACTAACTAACTAACTAACTAACTAACTAACTAACTAACTAACTAACTAACTACAAACCCACTAACTAACTAACTAACTAACTAACTAACTAACTAACTAACTAACTATCTTCCTACATACCTATTAACTAACTATCTAACTAACTAACTAACCAACGAACTAATTAACTACCTTCCTACATACCCACCAACTACCTAACTAACTAACTAACTAACTAACTAACTAACTAACTAACTAACTACTAGCTAACTAACTAACTAATTAATTGAATAACTAACTAATTAACTAACTAACTAACTAACTAACTAACTTACTAATAGATAACTAACTAACTAACTAACTAACTAACTAACTAACTATTTAACTTTTTATTTAACTAACTAACTAACTACCTTCTTATATACATATTAACTAACTAACTAACTAACTAACTAACTAACTAATTAATTTACTAACTAACTAACTAGCTACCTTCCTACATACCCACTAACTAACTAATTTGCTTACTAATTAACAAACTAACTAACTAAATTAACTAACTACTTAACTGGCTAACTAACTACTAGCAAACTATCTAACTAACTAACGACCTTTTTACATACCTATTAACTAACTAACTAACTAACTAACTACTAGATAACTAACTAACTAACAAATTAACTAACTAACTAACTAATTAACTAATTAACTAACTAATAGCTAACTAACTAACTAGCTATCGAACTAGCTGACTAATTAACTAACTAACTAACTAACTAACTAGCTACCTTCCGAAAATACCCACTAACTAACTAACTTATTAACAAACAAACTAACTAAGAACGAAAAAATTAACTAACTAACTAAATACTTACTAACTAACTAACTAAGTAATAAACAAACAAACTAACTAACTAACTAAAAGCTAACTAACTAACTAACTAACTAACTAACTAACTGATTAACTAACTAACTAACTCACTAGCCAAATAACTAACCAACAAACTAACAAACTAACTAACTACATACCCACTAACTAACTAGCTAACTAACAAATTAACTAACTAATTGACTAACTAACTAACTAACTAACTAGTGACTATCTAACTAGCTAGCTAGCTAGCTAACTAACTAACTAACTAACTAACTAACTAACTACCTACCTTCATGCATACCCACTAACAAACAAACTAACTAACGAACTAATTGACAAACTAATTATCTTACTAATTAACTAACTCACAATCTGACTAACTAACTACTACCTAACAAACTAACTAACTAACTAACTAATTAACTAACTAACTAACTAATTGACTAACTAACTAACTAATTAACTAACTAACTAACTAACTAACTAGCAAAATAACTAACTAACTAACTAACTAACTAACTAACTGACTACATACCCACTTACTAACAAACTAACTAACAAACAAACTAACTAATTAGCCAACTGTTTAACTAACTAACTAACTAAATAACTAACTAATTCACTAACTAACTACTAGCTAACTAACTGATTAACAAACTAACTTACTAACTAACTAACTTACTACTAGCTCACTAACTAACTAAGTAACTTACTAACAAGCTAACTAACTAACTAACTAACTAATTAACGAACTAATAAACTAAATTAACTAACTAACTCACTAACTAACTAACTAACTAACTAACCACTAGCTTACTAACTATCTAACTATTTTCCTACATACCTATTAACTAACTAACTAACTTACTAACAAATCAACTAACTAACTAAGTACCTACCTACCTTCCAACATACCCACTAACTAACTAACTAAATAACTAACTAACAAACTACTAGCTAACTAACTAACTAACTAACTAAATAACTAACTAATTGACTAACTAACTAACTAACTAACTAACTAACAGATAACTAACTAACTAACAATTTAACTAACTAACTTCCTTCTTATATACATATTAACAAACAAACAAACAAACTAACTAACTAACTAATTAACTGACTAACTAACTAACTAACTAGCTACCTTCCTACATACCCACTAACTAATTAATTTACTGACTAACTAACTAATTATCTAACTAACTAGCTAACTAACCGACTAATTAACTACCTTCTAACATACCCATTCACTAACTAACTAACTAACTAATTAACTACTAGATAACTAACTAACTAACTAATTAACTAACTATCTAACTATCGAGCTAACTACGTTCTTACATAACTATTAACTAACTAACTAACTAGCTAACTAACTAATTAACTAACAACCTAACTAACTAACTAACTAACTAACCGACTGACTAACTAACTAACTACCTTCCTACATACCCACTAACTAACTAACTACCTAACTAACTAACTAACTATTTACCTTTTTATTTAACTTAAATAAGTAACAACCTTCTTATATACATATTAACTAACTAACTAACCAACTAACTAGCTAACTAACTAACTAACTAACAAACTAATTAGCTAACTGACTAACTAACCAGCTACCTTCCTAATATACCCACTACCTAACTAATTTACTAACTAACTCACTAACTAACTAACTAATGAACTAACTAACTAACTAACTAACTATTAGCAAACTAACTAACTAACTAACTACCTTTCTACGTACATATTGACTAACTAACTAACTAATTAACTAACTAACTAACTACTAGATAACTAACTAACTTACTAACTAACCAACTAACTACATACCCACTAACTAATTAACTAATTAACTAACTAATTAACTACATAACTAACTAACTGACTACTAGCTAAGTAGCTAACTAACTAACAAACTAACTACCTACCTTCCTGCATACCCACTAACTAACGAACTAAATAACTAACTACTAGCTGACTAACTAACTAACTAAATAACTAACTAATTGACTAACTAACTAACTAACTAACTAACTAACTAATAGATAACTAACTAACTAACTAACTATTTAACTAGCTAACTTCCTTCTTATATACATATTAACTAACTAACTAACTAACTAAGTAACTAACTAACTAACTAATTAACTAACTAACTATCTAGTAGCTACCTTCCTATATACCCACAAACTAATTAATTTACTAACTAACTAACCAACTAATTAACTAACTAACTAGCTAACTTACTACTAGCTGACTAACCGACTAACTAACTACCTTCCAACATACCTATTAACTAACTAACTAATTAACTAACTACTAGATAACTAACTAACTAACTAACTAACTAATTAACTAACTATCTAACTATCTAACCAACTACCTTCTTACATAAATATTAACTAACTAACTAACTAATTAACTAACAACCCAACTAACTAACTAACTAACTAACTAAGTACCTTCGTACATACCCACTAACTAACTAATTAACTAACTAACTAACTAGCCAACTAACTAACAAACTACCTTCCTACATACCCACTATCTAACTAACTAACTAACAAACTAATTAACTAACTAATTAACTAACTATTTAACTAACTAACAAACTACTAGCTAACTAACTAATTAACTAACTATCTAATTAACTAACTAACTACGAGCTAACTAACTAACTAACTAACTAGCTGATTATCTAACTAACTAACTAACTAGACAAATAACTAACTAACTAACTAGCTAACTAACTAGCTAACTGACTACATACCCATTAACTAACTAACTAACTAACTAACTAACTAATTAACTAATGACTAACTAACTAACTAACTAATTAACTAACAACCCAACTAACTAACTAACTAACTAACTAAGTACCTTCGTACATACCCACTAACTAACTAACTAACTAACTAACTAACTAGCCAACTAACTAACAAACTACCTTCCTACATACCCACTATCTAACAAACTAACTAACAAACTAATTAACTAACTAATTAACTAACTATTTAACTAACTAACTAACTACTAGCTAACTAACTAATTAACTAACTATCTAACTAACTAACTAACTACGAGCTAACTAACTAACTAACTAACTAACTAGCTGATTGTCTAACTAACTAACTAACAAGACAAATAACTAACTAACTAACTAACTAACTAACTAGCTAACTGACTACATACCCATTAACTAACTAACTAACTAACTAATTAACTAATGACTAACTACCTAGCTAGCTAGCTAACTAACTAACTATCTAACTAACTAACTACCTTCATGCATACCCACTAACTAACTAACAAACGATCGAACTAATTAACTAACTAATTATCTAACTAATTAACTAACTAACTATCTGACTAACTAACTAACTGACTATCTAACTACTAGCTAACTAACTAACTAACTAACTAACTAACTAACTAGCCAAATAACTAACTAACTAACTTACTAACTAACTTACTAACTAACAAACTACATACCCACTAACTAACTAACTAACTAACTAACTAACTAACAAACAAACAAACTAATTAGCTAACTGTTTAACTAACTAACTAACTAATTAACTAAATAACTAACTAATTAACTAACTAACTACTAGCTAACTAACATACTAACTAACTGATTAACAAACTAACTTATTAACTAACTAACTACTAGCTCACTAACTAACTAAGTAACTAACTAAGTAACTAACTAACTAGCTAACTAACTAACTAACTAATTAACTAACTAACAAACTAACTAACTAACTAACTAACCACTAGCTGACTAACTAACTAACTAATTAACTAACTTACTAACTAACTATCTTCATACATACCTATTAACTAACTAATTAACTAACTACCTAACTTACTAATTAACTAACTACCTTCCTACAAACCCACTAACTAAACAACTAACTAATTAAGTAACTAACTAACTAACTAACAAACTAACAATTTTCCTACATACCTATTAACTAACTAACTAACTACCTACGTTCCTACATACCCACTAACTAACTAACTAAATAACTAACTAACAAACTACTAGCTAACTAACTAACTAACTAACTAACTAACTAACTAACTAAATAACTAACTAATTGACTAACAAACTAACTAACTAACTAATAGATAACTAACTAACTAACTAACAATTTAACTAACTAACTTCCTTCTTATATACATATTAACAAACTAACTGACTAACTAACTAACTAACTAACTAATTAAATAAGTAACTAACTAGCTACCTTCCTACATACCCACTAACTAATTAATTTACTAACTAACTAACTATCTAATTAACTAACTAACTAGATAACTTACTACTAGCTAACTAACCGACTAACTAACTTCCTTCCAACATACATATTCACTAACTAACTACCTAACTAACTAACTAACTACTAGATAACTAACTTTGGGGAGTTCAAATAACGTATTTTGAGATCATTTGAATCGTATCTTTTACTAAACTAATTAACTAACTATCTAACTATCTAACTAACTACCTTCTTACATAAATATTAACTAACTAACTAACTCACTAACTAATTAACTAACAACATAACTAACTAACTAACTAACTAAGTACCTTCGTACATAGCCACTAACTAATAAACTAACTAACTAACTAACTAGCCAACTAACTAACTACTTACCTTCCTACATACCCACTATCTAACTAACTAACAAACTAATTAACAAACTAATGGACTAACTATTTAACTAACTAACTAACTACTAGCTAACTAAGTGGGTATGTAGGAAGGTAGCTAGTTAGTTAGTTAGTTAGTTAATTAGTTAGTTAGTTAGTTTCTTTGTTTGTTAGTTTGTTAATATGTTTATAAGAAGGAAGTTAGTTAGTTAAATTGTTAGTTAGTTAGTTATCTATTTGTTAGTTAGTTAGTTAGTTAGTTAGTCAATTATTTAGTTATTTAGTTGGTTAGTTAGTTAGTTAGCTAGTAGTTTGTTAGTTAGTTATTTAGTTAGTTAGTTAGTGGGTATGTAGGAAGGTTGGTAGGTAGTTAGTTAGTTAGTTAATTAGTTACTTAGTTAGTCAGTTAGTTAATAGGTATGTATGAAAATTGTTTGTTAGGTAGTTAGTTACTTACTTAATTAGTTAGTTGGTTAGTTAGTGGGTTTGTAGGAAGGTAGTTAGTTAATTAGTAAGTTAGGTAGTTAGTTAATTAGTTAGTTAATAGGTATGTATGAAGGTAGTTAGTTAGTAAGTTAGTTAATTAGTTAGTTTGTTAGTTAGTTAGCTAGTGGTTAGTTTGTTAGTTAGTTAGTTAGTTAGTTAGTTAGTTAGTTAGTTAGTTCGTTAATTAGTTAGTTAGTTAGTTAGTTAGTTTGTTAGTTAGTGAGCTAGTAGTTAGTTAGTTAGTAAGTTAGTTTGTTAATCAGTTAGTTAGTTTGTTAGTTAGCTAGTAGTCAGTTAGTTAATTAGTTAGTTATTTAGTTAGTTAGTTAGTTAAACAGTTAGATAAATTAGTTTGTTTGTTTGTTAGTTAGTTAGCTAGTCAGTTAGTTAGTTATTTGGCTAGTTAGTTAGTTAGTTAATTAGTTAGTTAGTTAGTTAGTTAGTTAATTAGTTAATAATTAGTTAGTTAATTAGTTAGTTAGTTAGTTAGTTAGCAAGTAGTTAGTTAGTCAGATAGTTAGTTAGTTAATTAGTTAGATAATTAGTTAGTTAAATAGTTCGTTAGTTAGTTAGTTAGTTAGTGGGTATGCATGAAGGTAGGTAGTTAGTTAGTTAGTTAGTCAGCTAGCTAGGTAGCTAGCTAGTTAGCTAGTTATTTGTTAGTTAGTTAGTTAGTTAGTTAGTTAGTTAATTTGTTAGTTAATTTGTTAGTTAGTGGGTATGTAGTTTGTAAGTTTGGTAGTTTGTTAGTTAGTTAGTTAGTTAGTTATCTGGCTAGGAAGTTATGTTCTATGCTTTTATGAGGGTATTTGATGTGAGGCAAATGGAACACGTTTTACGAGTCTTATTTAGGGATTTTAGCCCTTGTGAAGTTATATTCTATGCTTTTATGATACATATTTCAAACATCATGAATATTTCTACACTAATGTGTTCTTTGCCTATTTTCAGGAGATAGAAGAATAATTTGGGAATTTGGTCAGCATCATTGCCTCCGGCACGATGAAGACAGTCAAAACGATATATCACATCGATATATTCGGTGAAAGATCGAGGCGGGAAAGGCAAAAACAAAAGAAGAAGATCACCAAACTGCTGCAACGCACAGGGCCTGGCCGCAGAGGCAAAATTCACAGCCCGCGCAGGCAAATCTCACAGCCCACGCCTAGCCCCAGCTCTCAGCCCATGCACAAGCCCCAACAAGCTAATTTGTTGCCTTCTTTAGATTGATTTGTGGCTTCCTTTAGATTGATTTATTGCCTTCTTAGTTGATTTGTTGCTCCCCAAAACCTTCCATTTCTCCCTCATCCAGCCCCAAAACCTTCCATAATTACCCTTTCCAATCAAGAGGAGTATCAAGCCTATAAATTGGACCCCTTGGTCAGGACCAAATCATCATATTTTCTACTCTCTCTCTCTCTACAAACTCATCCAGAAATTCAATACAACCGAAAAGAGTAAATCTTCAAGAGCCGTTCTTTGGGTGGAGGCGTTCTCAACCCTAGGAGTGCAAACGTGAAGATTTGGAGGAAGGCGTGCTTGCTCCACCTCGACACGAACTAGATCTATCATATTACGGAAGGCGTTCTTCGGCAATTCGGGAGGATCGACGTAGAAGAAGACGGAAATTCGAGCTAGCGTTTAGCCGGGTTCACGGGGCATCATCGACAACGAGTTCTAGGCGTTCTAGGACTTGCATAGGTGTTACCCTTCTTTTATTGTAATTCTTTCGGTTGTGTTTGTTTTGAATATTTCTTGCGTTGATTAATAAACTCGAGAATTTTAGTAGTTAAATCGATTTTCTTATTTAAATTACTGCCTTGATTGCCCTTGAATCTTGTTTCTAAAACCTTCTAAACGTGTCAATTTTCACGATCCCTTCCAAATCTGGAAAGTTAAATTTTTTTATTTCATTGCGTAGATCTTGATTTCTAGTTTCGGGAACTTTTTGAATCGTTGAATTTCATGAAATATTTGAATTGATATGAATTTTTGAAAACTATCACTTAAACTGAAAACCTGCTGTTTCCAGAGACTGTTTTTCAGAGACCAGATTGTAATTCGTTGATAACTTTTTATTCCTTGGTCCAAATTGTTTGAAATTTTTGGATAAGTTTTATAAAATTCAGACCTATACCTAGACAAATTTTCATTAATTTTGGAAACTTCGAAATAATTATTTTAAAGATCTGAAGTTTAATCATATTTTGACGCAATAGCTCCCTGTGGAACGAATCCTTACATACTTAGTCTATACAATCTTTAGTATTCACATGTTTCTTGTTTGATTTACGGTGTTTTTATTCAACGATATAACATAAGTGTTAGCCAAAAACCCGTTATCATTAGTTAGTTAGTTAGTTAGTTAGTTTGTTAATATGTATATAAGAAGGAAGTTAGTTAGTTAGATTGTTAGTTAGTTAGTTAGTTATCTATTAGTTAGTTAGTTAGTTAGTTAGTCAATTAGTTAGTTATTTAGTTAGTTACCTAGTAGTTTGTTAGTTACCTAGTAGTTTGTTAGTTAGTTATTTAGTTAATTAGTTAGTGGGTATGTAGGAACGTAGGTAGTTAGTTAGTTAGTTAGTTAATTAGTTATTTAGTTAGTTAGTTACTTAATAGGTATGTAGGAAAATTGTTATTTAGTTAGTTAGTTAGTTACTTAATTAGTTAGTTGTTTAGTTAGTGGGTTTGTAGGAAGGCAGTTAGTTAATTAGTAAGTTAGGTAGTTAGTTAATTAGT
This sequence comes from Luzula sylvatica, assembly GCA_946800325.1. Taxonomy (NCBI): domain Eukaryota; kingdom Viridiplantae; phylum Streptophyta; class Magnoliopsida; order Poales; family Juncaceae; genus Luzula; species Luzula sylvatica. The sequence goes on along the minus strand of OX326961.1, from coordinate 15,318,757 downwards.
TAGTTAATAGGTATGTATGAAGATAGTTAGTTAGTGAGTTAGTTAATTAGTTAGTTAGTTAGTTAGCTAGTGGTTAGTTAGTTACTTAGTCAGTTAGTTAGTTAGTTAGTTAGTTAATTAGTTCATTAATTAGTTAGTTAGTTAGTTGGTTAGCTAGTTAGTTAGTTGCTTAGTTAGTTAGTGAGCTAGTACTTAGTTAGTTAGTTAATAAGTTAGTTTGTTAATCAGTTAGTTAGTATGTTAGTTAGCTAGTAGTTAGTTAGTTAATTAGTTAGTTATTTAGTTAGTTAGTGAGTTAGTTAAACAGTTAGCTAATTAGTTAGTTTGTTTGTTTGTTAGTTAGTGAGTTAGTTAGTGGGTATGTAGTTAGTTATTTAGTAAGTTAGTTAGTAAGTTAGTTAGTTAGTTGGTTATTTGGCTAGTTAGTTAGTTAGTTCATTAGTTAGTTAGTTAGTTAGTTTGATAGCTAGTTGTTAGTTAGTCAGTTAGTTAGTTAGTCAGATAGTTAGTTAGTTAATTAGTTAGATAATTAGTTAGTTAAATAGTTCGTTAGATTGTTAGTTAGTTAGTGGGTATGCATGAAGGTAGTTAGTTAGTTAGTTAGTTAGCTAGCTAGCTAGGTAGTTAGTCATCAGTTAGTTCGTTAATTAGTTAATTAATCAGTTAATTAGTAACTATGTTAGTTAGTTAGTGGGTATGTAGTTAGTTAGTTAGTTAGTTTGTAACTTAGTAAGTTAGTTATTTGGCTAGTTAGTTAGTTAGTTAGTTAATCAGTTAGTTAGTTAGTTACTTAGCACGTAGTTAGTTAGTTAGTTAGTTAGTTAATTAGTTAGTTAGCTAGTAGTTAGTTAATTAGTGAAATAGTTAGTGAAATAGTTAGTTAATTAGTTTGTTAGTTAGTTAGTTAGATAGTGCGTATGTAGGAAGGTAGTTAGTTAGTTAGTTGGCTAGTTAGTCAGTCAGTTAGTTAGTTAGTGGGTATGTACGAAGGTACTTAGTTAGTTAGTTAGTTAGTTAATTAGTTAGTTAGTTAGTGAGGTTGTTAGTTAATTAGTTAGTTAGTTAATTAGTTAATATTTATGTAAGAAGGTAGTTAGTTAGATAGTTAGATAGTTAGTTAATTAGTTAGTTAGTTAGTTAGTTAGTTGTCTAGTAGTTAGTCAATTAGTTTGTTAGTTAATAGGTATGTTGGAAGGTAGTTAGTTAGTCGGTTAGTTAGCTAGTAGTAAGTTAGCTAGTTAGTTAGTTAATTAGTTAGTTAGTTATTTAGTAAATTAATTAGTTAGTGGGTATGTAGGAAGGTAGGTAGGTAGCTAGTTAGTTAGTTAATTAGTTAGTTAGTTAGTTACTTAGTTAGTTAGTTAGTTAATATGTATATAAGAAGGAAGTTAGTTAGTTAAATAGTTAGTTAGTTAGTTAGTTATCTATTAGTTAGTTAGTTAGTTAGTAAGTTAGTTAGTCAATTAGTTAGTTATTTAGTTAGTTAGTTAGTCAGCTAGTAGTTAGTTATTTAGTTAGTTAGTTAGTGGGTATGCAGGAAGGTAGGTAGTTAGTTAGTTAGTTAGTTAGCTACTTAGCTAGTAGTCAGTTAGTTAGTTATGTAGTTAATTAGTTAGTTACTTAGTTAGTTAGTTAGTGGGTATGTAGTCAGTTGGTTAGTTAGTAAGTTAGTTAGTTCTCTAGGAGTTAGTTAGTTAATTACTTAGTTAGTTAGTTAATATGTATGTAATAAGGTAGTTAGTTACTTAGTTAGTTAGTTAGTTTGCTAATAGCTAGTTAGTTAGTTAGTTAATTAGTTAGTTAGTTAGTGAGTTAGTTAGTAAATTAGTTAGGTAGTGGGAATATGTAGGAAGGTAGCTGGTTAGTTAGTCAGTTAGCTAATTAGTTAGTTAGTTAGTTAGTTAGCAAGTTAGTTGGTTAGTTAGTTAGTTAATATGCATATGAGAAGGTTGTTAGTTAGTTAAGTTAAATAAAAAGGTAAATAATTAGTTAGTTAGTTAGGTAGTTAGTTAGTTAGTGGGTATGTAGGAAGTTAGTTAGATAGTAAATTAATTAGTTAGTTAAATAAAAAGGTAAATAATTAGTTAGTTAGATAGTTAGTTAATTAGTTAGTTAGTTAGTTAGTTAGTTATCTAGTAGTTAGTTAGTTAGTAAGATAGTTAGTTAGTGAATAGGTTAGTTAGATAGTAGGTTAGTTAGATAGTAGTAAGTTAGCTAGTTAATTAGATAATTAGTTAGTTAGTTAGTATATTAATTAGGTAGTGGGTATGTAGGAAGGTAGCTAGTTAGTTAGTTAGTTAGTTAGTTAATTAGTTAGTTAGTTAGTTAGTTAGTTAGTTAGTTTGTTAATATGTATATAAGAAGGAAGTTAGTTAGTTAGTTAGTTAGTTAGTTAGTTAGTTAGTTAGTCAATTCGTTAGTTATTTAGTTAGTTAGTTTGTCAGTTAGTTAGTTAGCTAGTAGTTTGTTACTTAGTTATTTAGTTAGTTAGTTAGTTAGTTAGTGGGTATGTAGGAAGGTACGTAGGTAGTTAGTTAGTTAATTAGTTAGTTAGTTAGTTAGTTAGTTAATAGGTATGTAGGAAAATATATTAGTTAGTTAGTTAGCTTGTTACTTAATTAGTTAGTTGGTTAGTTATTGGGTTTGTAGGAAGGTAGTTAGTTAATTAGTAAGTTAGGTAGTTAGTTAATTAGTTAGTTAATAGGTATGTACGAAGGTAGTTAGATTGTAAGTTAGTTAATTAGTTAGATAGTTAGTAAGCTAATGGTTAGTTAGTTAGTTAGTTAGTTAGTTAGTTAGTTAGTTAGTTAGTTAGTTCGTTGATTAGTTAGTTAGTTAGTTAGTCAGCTAGTTATTTTGTTACTTAGTTAGTTAGTGAGCTAGTAGTTAGTTAGTTAGTTAGTAAGTTAGTTTGTTAATCAGTTAGTTAGCTAGTAGTTAGTTAGTTAATTAGTTAGTTATTTAGTTAGTTAGTTAGTTAAGTAGTTGGCGAATTAGTTTGTTTATTCGTTAGTTATTTAGTTAGTTAGTTAGTGGGTATGTAGTTAGTTAGTTAGTTAGTTAGTTAGTTATTTGTCTAGTTAGTTAGTTAGTTAGTTAGTTAATTAGTTAGTTAGTTATTTAGTTAGTTAGTTAATTAGTTCGTTAGTTACTTAATTAGTTAGTTAGTAAGTTTGTTTGTTATGTAGTAGTTAGTTAGTCAGATAGTTAGTTAGTCAATTAGTTAGATAATTAGTTAGTCAATTAGTTCGTAAGTTAGTTTGTTTGTTAGTGGGTATGCACGAAGGTAGGTAGTTAGTTAGTTAGTTAGTTAGTTAGCTAGCTAGCTAGCTAGTTAGATAGTCACTAGTTAGTTAGTAAGTTAGTTAGTTAGTTAGTTAATTAGTAAGTTAATTTGTTAGTTAGCTAGTTAGTTAGTGGGTATGTAGTTAGTTAGTTAGTTAGTTTGTTAGTTAATTATTTGGCTAGTTAGTTAGTCAGTTAGTTAATCAGTTAGTTTGCTAGTTAGTTAGTTAGTTAATTAGTGAGTTAGTTAGTTAATTAGTTACTTAGCTAGTAGTCAGTTAGTTAGTTAAATAGTTAGTCCATTCGTTTGTTAATTAGTTTGTTAGTTAGTTAGATAGTGGGTATGTAGGAAGGTAGGTGGTTAGTTAGTTGGCTAGTTAGCTAGTTAGTTAGTTTGTTAGTTAGTGGGTATGCACGAAGGTACTTAGTTAGTTAGTTAGTTGCTTAGTTAGTTAGTGAGTTAGTTATGTTGTTAGTTAATTAGTTAGTGAGTTAGTTAGTTAGTTAATATTTATGTAAGAAGTTAGTTAGTTAGATAGTTAGATAGTTAGTTAATTAGTCTGTGTGTTAGTTAGTTAGTTAGTTATCTAGTAGTTATTTAGTTATTTAGGTAGTTAGTTAATAGGTATGTTGGAAGGTAGTTAGTCGGTTAGTTAGCTAGTAGTAAGTAAGCTAGTTAGTTTGTTGATTAGTTATTTAGTTAGTTAGTAAATTAATTAGTTAGTGGGTATGTAGGAAGGTAGCTACCTAGTTAGTCAGTTAGTTAATTAGTTAGTTAGTTAGTTAGTTAGTTCGTTAATATATATATAAGATGGAAGTTAGTTCGTTAAATAGTTAGTTATCTATTTGATAGTTAGTTGGTTAGTTAGTTAGTCAATTAGTTAGTTATTTAGTTAGTTTGTTAGTTAGTCAGCCAGTAGTTAGTTAGTTATTTAGTTAGTTAAATAGTTGGTATGCAGGAAGGTAGGTAGTTAGTTAGTTAGTTAGTTAGCTACTTAGCTAGTGGTCAGTTAGTTAGTTACGTAGTTAATTAGTTAGTTAATTAGTTAGGTAGTTAGTTGGTTAGTTAGTAAGTTAGTTAATTATCTAGAAGTTGGTCAGTTAGTTAATTAGTTAGTTAATTATCTAGAAGTTGGTCAGTTAGTTAATATGTATGTAGAAAGGTAGGTACTTAGTTAGTTAGTTAGCTAGTAGTTATTTAATTAGTTAGTTAGTGAGTTAGTTTGTAAATTAGTTTGGTAGTGGGTATATGTAGGAAGGTAGCTAGCTAGTTAGTTAGTTAGTTAGTTAGTTAGTTAGTTAGTTAATATGTATATAAGAAGGAAGCTAGTTAGTTAAATAGTTAGTTAGTTAGTCAGTTGTCTATTTGTTAGTTAGTTAGTTAGTTAGTTAGTTAGTTAGTTATCAATTTGTTAGTTAGTTAGTTAGTTAGTTAGTCAATTAGTTAGTTATTTAGTTAGTTAGTTAGTTAGTTAGTTAGTCAGCCAGTAGTTAGTTAGTTATTTAGTTAGTTAAATAGTGGGTATGCAGGAAGGTAGGTAGTTAGTTAGTTAGTTAGTTAGTAAGTCAGTTAGTTAATATTTATGAAAGAGGGTACTTAGTTAGATAGTTAGATAGTTAGTTAATTAGTTAGTTAGTTAGTTAGTTATCTAGTATTTAGTTAGTTAGTTAGGTAGTTAGTTAGTGAATAGGTATGTTGGAAGGAAGTTAGTTAGTCGGTTAGTTAGCTAGTAGTAAGTTATCTAGTTAGTTAGTTATTTAGTTAGTTAGTTAGTTAGTTAGTAAATTAATTAGTTAGTGGGTATGTAGGAAGGTAGCTAGTTAGTTAGTTAGTTAGTTAATTAGTTAGTTAGTTAGTTAGTTTGTTAGTTAGTTTGTTAATATGTATATAAGAAGGAAGTTAGTTAGTTAGTTAGTTATCTATTCGTTAGTTAGTTAGTCAATTAGTTAGTTATTCAGTTAGTTAGTAAGTTAGTTAGTTAGCTAGTTGTTTTTTAGTTAGTTATTTAGTTAGTTAGTTCGTGGGTATGTAGGAACGTAGGTAGTTAGTTAGTTAAATAGTGGGTATGCAGGAAGGTAGGTAGTTAGTTAGTTAGTTAGTTAGTTAGCTAGCTTGCTAGCTGGTTCGATAGTCACTAGTTAGTTAGTTAGTTAGTTAGTTAGTTAATTAGTAAGTTAATTTGTTAGTTAGCTAGTTAGTTAGTGGGTATGTAGTTAGTTAGTTTGTTAGTTTGTTAGTTTGTTAGTTAATTATTTGGCTAGTTAGTTAGTCAGTTAGTTAATCAGTTAGTTAGCTAGTTAGTTAGTTAGTTAGTTAGTTAATTAGTAAGTTAGTTAGTTAATTAGTTACTTAGCTAGTAGTCAGTTAGTTAGTTAAATAGTTAGTCCATTCGTTTGTTAATTAGTTAGGTAGTTAGTTAGATAGTGGGTATGTAGGAAGGTAGGTGGTTAGTTAGTTGGCTAGTTAGCTAGTTAGTTAGTTTGTTAGTTAGTGGGTATGCACGAAGATACTTAGTTAGTTAGTTAGTTGCTTAGTTAGTTAGTGAGTTAGTTATGTTGTTAGTTAATTAGTTAGTGAGTTAGTTAGTTAGTTAATATTTATGTAAGAAGTTAGTTAGTTAGATAGTTAGATAGTTAGTTAATTAGTTTGTGTGTTAGTTAGTTAGTTAGTTATCTAGTAGTTATTTAGTTATTTAGGTAGTTAGTTAATAGGTATGTTGGAAGGTAGTTAGTCGGTTAGTTAGCTAGTAGTAAGTAAGCTAGTCAGTTTGTTGATTAGTTATTTAGTTAGTTAGTAAATTAATTAGTTAGTGGGTATGTAGGAAGGTAGCTACCTAGTTAGTTAGTTAGTTAGTTAGTTAGTTAGTTAGTTAGTTAGTTAGTTAGTTAATGTGTATATAAGATGGAAGTTAGTTCGTTAAATTGTTAGTTAGTTAGTTAGTTAGTTATCTATTTGTTAGTTAGTTGGTTAGTTAGTTAGTCAATTAGTTAGTTATTTAGTTAGTTTGTTAGTTAGTCTGCCAGTAGTTAGTTAGTTATTTAGTTAGTTAAATAGTGGGTATGCAGGAAGGTAGGTAGTTAGTTAGTTAGTTAGTTAGCTACTTAGCTAGTGGTCAGTTAGTTAGTTACGTAGTTAATTAGTAAGTTAATTAGTTAGGTAGTTAGTTGGTTAGTTAGTAAGTTAGTTAATTATCTAGAAGTTGGTCAGTTAGTTAATTAGTTAGTTAGTTAGTTAATATGTATGTAGAAAGGTAGGTACTTAGTTAGTTAGTTAGCTAGTAGTTATTTAATTAGTTAGTTAGTTAGTGAGTTAGTTTGTAAATTAGTTTGGTAGTGGGTATATGTAGGAAGGTAGCTAGCTAGTTAGTTAGTTAGTTAGTTAGTTAGTTAGTTAGTTAGTTAATATGTATATAAGAAGGAAGCTAGTTAGTTAAATAGTTAGTTAGTTAGTCAGTTGTCTATTTGTTAGTTAGTTAGTTAGTTAGTCAGTTAGTTAGTTATCAATTTGTTAGTTAGTTAGTTAGTTAGTTAGTCAATTAGTTAGTTATTTAGTTAGTAAGTTAGTTAGTTAGTTAGTCAGCCAGTAGTTAGTTAGTTATTTAGTTAGTTAAATAGTGGGTATGCAGGAAGGTAGGTAGTTAGTTAGTTAGTTAGTTAGTAAGTTAGTTAGTTAATATTTATGAAAGAGGGTACTTAGTTAGATAGTTAGATAGTTAGTTAATTAGTTAGTTAGTTAGTTAGTTATCTAGTATTTAGTTAGTTAGTTAGGTAGTTAGTTAGTGAATAGGTATGTTGGAAGGAAGTTAGTTAGTCGGTTAGTTAGCTAGTAGTAAGTTATCTAGTTAGTTAGTTATTTAGTTAGTTAGTTAGTTAGTTAGTAAATTAATTAGTTAGTGGGTATGTAGGAAGGTAGCTAGTTAGTTAGTTAGTTAGTTAATTAGTTAGTTAGTTAGTTTGTTTGTTAGTTAGTTTGGTAATATGTATATAAGAAGGAAGTTAGTTAGTTAGTTAGTTATCTATTCGTTAGTTAGTTAGTCAATTAGTTAGTTATTCAGTTAGTTAGTAAGTTAGTTAGTTAGCTAGATGTTTTTTAGTTAGTTATTTAGTTAGTTAGTTCGTGGGTATGTAGGAACGTAGGTAGTTAGTTAGTTAAATAGTGGGTATGCAGGAAGGTAGGTAGTTAGTTAGTTAGTTAGTTAGTTAGCTAGCTAGCTAGCTGGTTCGATAGTCACTAGTTAGTTAGTTAGTTAGTTAGTTAGTTAATTAGTAAGTTAATTTGTTAGTTAGCTAGTTAGTTAGTGGGTATGTAGTTAGTTAGTTTGTTAGTTTGTTAGTTTGTTAGTTAATTATTTGGCTAGTTTGTTAGTCAGTTAGTTAATCAGTTAGTTAGCTAGTTAGTTAGTTAGTTAGTTAGTTAATTAGTAAGTTAGTTAGTTAATTAGTTACTTAGCTAGTAGTCAGTTAGTTAGTTAAATAGTTAGTCCATTCGTTTGTTAATTAGTTAGGTAGTTAGTTAGATAGTGGGTATGTAGGAAGGTAAGTGGTTAGTTAGTTGGCTAGTTAGCTAGTTAGTTAGTTTGTAAGTTAGTGGGTATGCACGAAGATACTTAGTTAGTTAGTTAGTTGCTTAGTTAGTTAGTGAGTTAGTTATGTTGTTAGTTAATTAGTTAGTGAGTTAGTTAGTTAGTTAATATTTATGTAAGAAGTTAGTTAGTTAGATATTTAGATAGTTAGTTAATTAGTTTGTGTGTTAGTTAGTTAGTTAGTTATCTAGTAGTTATTTAGTTATTTAGGTAGTTAGTTAATAGGTATGTTGGAAGGTAGTTAGTCGGTTAGTTAGCTAGTAGTAAGTAAGCTAGTCAGTTTGTTGATTAGTTATTTAGTTAGTTAGTAAATTAATTAGTTAGTGGGTATGTAGGAAGGTAGCTACCTAGTTAGTTAGTTAGTTAGTTAGTTAGTTAGTTAGTTAATGTGTATATAAGATGGAAGTTAGTTCGTTAAATTGTTAGTTAGTTAGTTAGTTAGTTATCTATTTGTTAGTTAGTTGGTTAGTTAGTTAGTCAATTAGTTAGTTATTTAGTTAGTTTGTTAGTTAGTCTGCCAGTAGTTAGTTAGTTATTTAGTTAGTTAAATAGTGGGTATGCAGGAAGGTAGGTAGTTAGTTAGTTAGTTAGTTAGCTACTTAGCTAGTGGTCAGTTAGTTAGTTACGTAGTTAATTAGTAAGTTAATTAGTTAGGTAGTTAGTTGGTTAGTTAGTAAGTTAGTTAATTATCTAGAAGTTGGTCAGTTAGTTAATTAGTTAGTTAGTTAGTTAATATGTATGTAGAAAGGTAGGTACTTAGTTAGTTAGTTAGCTAGTAGTTATTTAATTAGTTAGTTAGTTAGTGAGTTAGTTTGTAAATTAGTTTGGTAGTGGGTATATGTAGGAAGGTAGCTAGCTAGTTAGTTTGTTAGTTAGTTAGTTAGGTAGTTAGTTAGTTAGTTAGTTAGTTAATATGTATATAAGAAGGAAGCTAGTTAGTTAAATAGTTAGTTAGTTAGTCAGTTGTCTATTTGTTAGTTTGTTAGTTAGTTAGTTAGTTAGTTAGTTAGTTATCAATTTGTTAGTTAGTTAGTTAGTTAGTTAGTCAATTAGTTAGTTATTTAGTTAGTTAGTTAGTTAGTTAGTTAGTCAGCCAGTAGTTAGTTAGTTATTTAGTTAGTTAAATAGTGGGTATGCAGGAAGGTAGGTAGTTAGTTAGTTAGTTAGTTAGTAAGCTACTTAGCTTGTGGTCAGTTAGTTAGTTATGTAGTTAATTAGTTAGTTAATTAGTTAGTAAGTTAGTGGGTATGTAGTTAGTTGGTTAGTTAGTAAGTTAGTTAGTTATCTAGTAGTTAGTTAGTTCGTTAATTAGTTAGTTAGTTAGTTAATATGTATGTAGAAAGGTGATTAGTTAGTTAGTTTGCTAGTAGTTAGTTAGTCAATTAGTTAGTTAGTTAGTGAGTTAGTTAGTAAGTTAGTTAGGTAGTGGGTATATGTAGGAAGGTAGCTAGTTAGTAAGTCAGTTAGCTAATTAGTTAGTTAGTTAGTTAGTTAGTTAGTTGGTCAGTTAGTTAGTTAATATGTATATAAGAAGGTTGTTAGTTAGTTAAGTTAAATAAAAAGGTAAATAATTAGTTAGGTAGTTAGGTAGGTAGTTAGTTAGTGGGTATGTAGGAAGGTAGTTAGTTAGTTAGTTAGTTAGTCAGTTAGTTAGTTAGTTAGTTAATATTTATGAAAGAGGGTACTTAGTTAGATAGTTAGTTAATTAGTTAGTTAGTTAGTTAGTTATCTAGTATTTAGTTAGTTAGTTAGGTAGTTAGTTAGTGAATAGGTATGTTGGAAGGAAGTTAGTTAGTCGGTTAGTTAGCTAGTAGTAAGTTATCTAGTTAGTTAGTTATTTAGTTAGTTAGTTAGTTAGTTAGGAAATTAATTAGTTAGTGGGTATGTAGGAAGGTTGCTAGTTAGTTAGTTAGTTAGTTAATTAGTTAGTTAGTTAGTTTGTTTGTTAGTTAGTTTGTTAATATGTATATAAGAAGGAAGTTAGTTAGTTAAATTGATAGTTAGTTAGTTAGTTATCTATCAGTTAGTTAGTTAGTCAATTAGTTAGTCATTTAGTTAGTTAGTAAGTTAGTTAGTTAGCTAGTTGTTTTTTAGTTAGTTATTTAGTTAGTTAGTTCGTGGGTATGTAGGAACGTAGGTAGTTAGTTAGTTAAATAGTGGGTATGCAGGAAGGTAGGTAGTTAGTTAGTTAGTTAGTTAGTTAGCTAGCTAGCTAGCTGGTTAGATTGTCACTAGTTAGTTAGTTAGTTAGTTAGTTAGTTAATTAGTAAGTTAATTTGTTAGTTAGCTAGTTAGTTAGTGGGTATGTAGTTAGTTAGTTCGTTAGTTTGTTAGTTTGTTAGTTAATTATTTGGCTAGTTAGTTAGTCACTTAGTTAATCAGTTAGTTAGCTAGTTAGTTAGTTAGTTAATTAGTAAGTTAGTTAGTTAATTAGTTACTTAGCTAGTAGTCAGTTAGTTAGTTAAATAGTTAGTCCATTCGTTTGTTAATTAGTTAGTTAGTTAGTTAGATAGTGGGTATGTAGGAAGGTAGGTGGTTAGTTAGTTGGCTAGTTAGCTAGTTAGTTAGTTTGTTAGTTAGTGGGTATGCACGAAGATACATAGTTAGTTAGTTAGTTGCTTAGTTAGTTAGTGAGTTAGTTATGTTGTTAGTTAATTAGTTAGTGAGTTAGTTAGTTAGTTAATATTTATGAAAGAAGTTAGTTAGTTAGATAGTTAGATAGTCAGTTAATTAGTTTGTGTGTTAGTTAGTAAGTTAGTTATCTAGTTGTTATTTAGTTATTTAGGTAGTTAGTTAATAGGTATGTTGGAAGGTAGTTAGTCGGTTAGTTAGCTAGTAGTAAGTAAGCTAATCAGTTTGTTGATTAGTTATTTAGTTAGTTAGTAAATTAATTAGTTAGTGGGTATGTAGGAAGGTAACTACCTAGTTAGTTAGTTAGTTAATTAGTTAGTTAGTTAGTTAGTTAGTTAGTTAGTTAATATGTATATAAGATGGAAGTTAGTTCGTTAAATAGTTAGTTAGTGAGTTAGTTATCTATTTGTTAGTTAGTTGGTTAGTTAGTTAGTCAATTAGTTAGTTACTTAGTTAGTTTGTTAGTTAGTCAGCCAGTAGCTAGTTAGTTATTTAGTTAGTTAAATAGTGGGTATACAGGAAGGTAGGTAGTTAGTTAGTTAGTTAGTTAGCAACTTAGCTAGTGGTCAGTTAGTTTGTTACGTAGTTAATTAGTTAGTTAATTAGTTAGGTAGTTAGTTGGTTAGTTAGTACGTTAGTTAATTCTCTAGAAATTGGTCAGTTAGTTAATTAGTTAGTTAGTTAGTTAATATGTATATAGAAAGGTAGGTACTTAGTTAGTTAGTTAGCTAGTAGTTATTTAATTAGTTAGTTAGTTAGTGAGTTAGTTTGTAAATTAGTTTGGTAGTGGGTATATGTAGGAAGGTAGCTAGCTAGTTAGTTAGTTAGTTAGTTAGTTAGTTAGTTAGTTAGTTAGTTAGTTAATATGTATATAAGAAGGAAGCTAGTTAGTTAAATAGTTAGTTAGTTAGTCAGTTGTCTATTTGTTAGTTAGTTAGTTAGTTAGTTAGTTAGATAGTTATCAATTTGTTAGTTAGTTAGTTAGTTAGTTAGTCAATTAGTTAGTTATTTAGTTAGTTAGTTAGTTAGTTAGTTAGTCAGCCAGTAGTTAGTTAGTTATTTAGTTAGTTAAATAGTGGGTATGCAGGAAGGTAGGTAGTTAGTTAGTTAGTTAGTTAGTAAGCTACTTAGCTTGTGGTCAGTTAGTTAGTTATGTAGTTAATTAGTTAGTTAATTAGTTAGTAAGTTAGTGGGTATGTAGTTAGTTGGTTTGTTAGTAAGTTAGTTAGTTATCTAGTAGTTAGTTCGTTAGTTAATTAGTTAGTTAGTTAGTTAATATGTATGTAGAGAGGTGATTAGTTAGTTAGTTTGCTAGTAGTTAGTTAGTCAATTAGTTAGTTAGTTAGTGAGTTAGTTAGTAAGTTAATTAGGTAGTGGGTATATGTAGGAAGGTAGCTAGTTAGTAAGTCAGTTAGCTAATTAGTTAGTTAGTTAGTTAGTTAGTTAGTTAGTTGGTCAGTTAGTTAGTTAATATGTATATAAGAAGGTTGTTAGTTAGTTAAGTTAAATAAAAAGGTAAATAATTAGTTAGGTAGTTAGGTAGGTAGTTAGTTAGTGGGTATGTAGGAAGGTAGTTAGTTAGTTAGTTAGTTAGTCAGTTAGTTAGTTAGTTAGTAAGTTAATATTTATGAAAGAGGGTAGTTAGTTAGATAGTTAGATAGTTAGTTAATTAGTTAGTTAGTTAGTTAGTTATCTAGTATTTAGTTAGTTAGTTAGGTGTTTGTTAGTGAATATGTATGTTGGAAGGAAGTTAGTTAGTCGGTTAGTTAGCTAGTAGTAAGTTATCTAGTTAGTTAGTTATTTAGTTAGTTAGTTAGTTAGTTAGTAAATTAATTAGTTAGTGGGTAACAGGAAGGTAGCTAGTTAGTTAGTTAGTTAGTTAATTAGTTAGTTAGTTAGTTTGTTTGTTAGTTAGTTTGTTAATATGTATATAAGAAGGAAGTTAGTTAGTTAAATTGTTAGTTAGTTAGTTAGTAATCTATTAGTTAGTTAGTTAGTCAATTAGTTAGTTATTTAGTTAGTTAGTAAGTTAGTTAGTTAGTTAATTAGTTAGTTAGTTAATTAGTTAGTTAGTTAGTTAGTTAATTAGTTAGTTAGTTAGTTAGTTATTTAGTTAGTTAGTTAGTTAATTAGTTAGTTAGTTAGTTTGTTTGTTAGTTAGTTTGTTAATATGTATATAAGAAGGAAGTTAGTTAGTTAAATTGTTAGTTAGTTAGTTAGTAATCTATTAGTTAGTTAGTTAGTCAATTAGTTAGTTATTTAGTTAGTTAGTAAGTTAGTTAGTTAGCTAGTTGTTTTTTAGTTAGTTATTTAGTTAGTTAGTTAGTGGGTATGTAGGAACGTAGGTAGTTAGTCAGTTAAATAGTGGGTATGCAAGAAGGTAGGTAGTTAGTTAGTTAGTTAGTTAGGTACTTAGCTAGTGGTCAGTTAGTTAGTTACGTAGTTAATTAGTTAGTTAATTAGGTAGGTAGTTAGTTGGTATGTAGTTAGTTGGTTAGTTAGTAAGTTAGTTAATTATCTAGAAGTTGGTCAGTTAGTTAATTAGTTAGTTAGTTAGTTAATATGTATATAGAAAGGTAGGTACTTAGTTAGTTAGTTAGCTAGTAGTTATTTAATTAGTTAGTTAGTTAGTGAGTTAGTTTGTAAATTAGTTTGGTAGTGGGTATATGTAGGAAGGTAGCTAGCTAGTTAGTTAGTTAGTTAGTAAGTTAGTTAGTTAGTTAGTTAGTTAGTTAGTTAATATGTATATAAGAAGGAAGTTAGTTAGTTAAATAGTTAGTTAGTTAGTCAGTTGTCTATTTGTTAGTTAGTTATTTAGTTAGTTAGTTAGTTAGTTATCAATTTGTTAGTTAGTTAGTTAGTTAGTTAGTCAATTAGTTAGTTATTTAGTTAGTTAGTTAGTTAGTTAGTTAGTCAGCCAGTAGTTAGTTAGTTATTTAGTTAGTTAAATAGTGGGTATGCAGGAAGGTAGGTAGTTAGTTAGTTAGTTAGTTAGTAAGCTACTTAGCTTGTGGTCAGTTAGTTAGTTATGTAGTTAATTAGTTAGTTAATTAGTTAGTAAGTTAGTGGGTATGTAGTTAGTTGGTTAGTTAGTAAGTTAGTTAGTTATCTAGTAGTTAGTTAGTTAGTTAATTAGTTAGTTAGTTAGTTAATATGTATGTAGAAAGGTGATTAGTTAGTTAGTTTGCTAGTAGTTAGTTAGTCAATTAGTTAGTTAGTTAGTGAGTTAGTTAGTAAGTTAGTTAGGTAGTGGGTATATGTTGGAATGTAGCTAGTTAGTAAGTCAGTTAGCTAATTAGTTAGTTAGTTAGTTAGTTAGTTAGTTAGTTGGTTAGTTAGTTAATATGTATATAAGAAGGTTGCTAGTTAGTTAAGTTAAATAAAATGGTAAATAATTAGTTAGGTAGTTAGGTAGGTAGTTAGTTAGTGGGTATGTAGGAAGGTAGTTAGTTAGTTAGTTAGTCAGTTAGTTAGTTAGTTAGTTAGTTAATATTTATGAAAGAGGGTAGTTAGTTAGATAGTTAGATAGTTAGTTAATTAGTTAGTTAGTTTGTTAGTTAGTTATCTAGTATTTAGTTAGTTAGTTAGGTGTTTGTTAGTGAATATGTATGTTGGAAGGAAGTTAGTTAGTCGGTTAGTTAGCTAGTAGTAAGTTATCTAGTTAGTTAGTTATTTAGTTAGTTAGTTAGTTAGTTAGTAAATTAATTAGTTAGTGGGTAACAGGAAGGTAGCTAGTTCGTTAGTTAGTTAGTTAATTAGTTAGTTAGTTAGTTTGTTTGTTAGTTAGTTTGTTAATATGTATATAAGAAGGAAGTTAGTTAGTTAAATTGTTAGTTAGTTAGTTAGTAATCTATTAGTTAGTTAGTTAGTCAATTAGTTAGTTATTTAGTTAGTTAGTAAGTTAGTTAGTTAGCTAGTTGTTTTTTTAGTTAGTTATTTAGTTAGTTAGTTAGTGGGTATGTAGGAACGTAGGTAGTTTTTTTTTTGATTTTTTTGATGGAGGGGGTTGATTCCCTCAAAATTTTCATTAAACGAATATGATTTTTACAGAACGGATATACAAGGATTAGTAGTAACTAATCGTACTTAAAGAAAGTGAATATCCGGTGTGAATGGCGGGACCTAGGTGCAGTATTTAATCCAATTGACTGCATCCTGTTGGATGAGGACGAAAAGATTGTTGTCGGGCAAAGGTTTGTTTGTGAAGATCCTTCTATTCCTTTCTTTCCAAACGTTCCATACGCCGGCAATCCACCAAGTGTGCCAACTTTGTTTTTGGTCGGAGGTCATCGTAAGCGTGGGTGCTAGCCAGGAATCGAGGACTTCGGTGTTAGGCAGGATGTTCGTCGAATGGATATGTAGGAGGGCAGCCTTGATTTGCTGGAAGACTCGCACCGTGTAAGGGCAGTGCACCAAGAGGTGTTGGGTCGTCTCGGGGTTGTGATGGCATAGTGGGCAAGAGAAATTATTCGGCCATCCTCTCTTTTGTAGGTTCGCACTTGTGAGGATTTTGTCTTGTAGTGCGAGCCACGCAAAGAATTTACATTTGGTCGGTGCTTTGGATGACCAAAGTATGTTGTTATAAGAGGAGATCAATCCCGGATGTATCAAGAAGTTGTAGGAGGTCTTTGCTCTTAACTCCGAGTCCGGGAGTAGTTGTCTAATGGTTTGAAATGTGGGAATTAGTTTCCGTAGATCGTTTAGGAAGAAGGATCGGGAGTTTGAGTGGTTTCGTTGTAGCCATTCAACGGAGTTGTGATCATAGATTTCATTGAGAGTGATGTTCCAAAGAGAATCTTTGTCGAGAAACATGGATGAAAGCCATTTAAGGAGTAAAGCATGATTTTGAGTTTGAAGATCGAGGATTCCTAGTCCTCCATGGTTAATGGGTAAGGCTAGCTTACGCCAATTGACAAGACAATGTCCCCCTAAGCATGTCTCTTGTCCTTTCCACAAGAAAGCCCTTGTGATTTTTTCTATTTGATTAATGACCCATTTTGGAAGTTTTAAAACTTGCATATAGTGCACCGGGATGGCGTTTAAGACGGCCTTGACAAGAATTAAACGTCCCCCAATTGATAGGCATTGACCTTTCCAACCCGCTAGCTTCGCTCTAACCTTTTCAATTAATGGAAGAAAGGTGACTTTGCCGGGTTTGCGTATGGTGAGAGGAATTCCTAGGTAGGTAATGGGAAGTGTCGCTTGGGGACATCCAAGAATTGTGCCAATGTGTTCATGCAAATGAGAGGGGATGGCTATCGGGACAAAAGACGTTTTGGACCAATTGATTTGCAATCCCGTCATCGAGGAAAAGAGGCTAAGTGCCTTAGTGGCTATTTTAAGGTTTAAAGGGGAAGCTTCCAAAAAGATTATCGTATCGTCCGCATATTGAAATGGTTTAGGAGCCATCTTGATTGGTGACGATAGAAGAGGGGTGATGTTGGTGAAGACTTGTTGGAGTGCATTTGCCACTATGTTGAATAAGAGAGGAGATAAAGGATCGCCTTGTCGTAGTCCTCTTTTGTGCGTAAAGGGGATGCCTTTAGTGCCATTGATTTTGATCGAAGAAGAAGCGGATGACGTGATATTACGGATCCAATTGATCCATTTGGTGGGGAACCCTCTTGCTAGTAAAAGGGAGATTAGGAAATCCCAAGAGATTGTGTCAAAAGCTTTCTCAAAATCAACTTTCAATAATACCACCGGAATTTTGTGCCTATGATAGAAGGAGAGAATTTCTCTCGTAGAGATAAAAGACTCTGCTATTGATCGTTTTCTAATGAAAGCGGATTGATGGGGACCCACAAGGGAAGGCATGAGGGGTTGTAATCTTTGAGCGAGAAGCTTGGAGATTAGTTTGGAAACACAAGTGATTATGCTAATCGGTCGATAATCCTTGAGATGTTTAGCATCCTTCAATTTCGGGATAAGAGAGATGTCCGCGAAGTTATATTTATGTAGTGGGAGCGACTCATCATGGAAGTGATGGATTATCGTGAGGAGATCGTCGGCTATTATGTCCCAATATTTTTGGAAGAATTCAATTGGAAATCCGTCCGGTCCCACGGACTTCCCTTTAGCCATAGATTGAATAGTGGATTTGATTTCCTCCGTAGAGAAAGGGGAGGTAATAGAGTTTGGAATTAGTATTCTAGTGGAGTCGGGGTAGAGGGACGAAAGGTTAGACAATGTATTATGAGTGGGGGGTGTACCGAGGATGTTGGCGTAATAATCGGTGAAAGATCGTAAGATGGATGCCTCGTCGTCTATCCTATGATTATCGACCTCTAAGAAGGAGATTTTATTGAAATTTCTCTTAAATGAGGCTATCCGATGAAAATAAGATGTATTTTGGTCGCCTAGCTTCAACCAATTACAAGAACTTCTTTGTTGCCACTTTATTTCTTGTTCGTTGGTTAAAGTGAAAACCCGTTCTTTCGTGGCAATTCGAAGTTGTCTCTCCCATGAGACTAGTGGTCTATTTTCCTCCGCCTTGTCTAAGAGTTGAATCAAGGATTTGCATGGAAGCAAAGAGGATTGTCGATTAGCTAGATGTTCTTGTGACCAAGCACGTAGTCTCTTCTTAGTATAGACAATCTTTGTTAGGAAAGAGGACGATTGTGTAGACCTTGGAGACCAAATATCTTGCAAGATTTTATTGACTTCATCAAATTTGAACCAAATTTTTTCAAATTTAAATGGTCTATTTTTGGGATAGGAGTTCTTATCAAGTCGAAGGATCAACGGTGTGTGATCAGAGGTGGTCATAGGCAAGTCTCGAAAGGACGGGGTGAGATTAGACGAGAGAAATTGATGGGAGAGAAAAGCTCTATCAAGTTTTGAGAGGGTTGGATCATCTCTTTTATTAGACCAAGTGAACCTACGCCCTTGTAAGGGTGCTTCAATGAGTTGCAAGTCATTTAACGTGTTGTTGAAATAGATGATGTTCCCTAAGTTAGGATTTTTAGAAGTGGTTTCATGGAGGGAGCGTATTAGATTAAAGTCACCAATGAGAATCCATGGTATGTTGGTGGTGTTGATAGATTTTAGTTCGTCAAAGAAAGGAGTTCTATCCGTATGGTCCGAAGGACCGTAAATATTTGAGATTAAGAAAGTGACATTAGGGTTGGATGTAAGAGCGAGGGTGTTATTGAGAGAGAAATTAAGTGAGCTTTGTTCGATTGGAGAGTATTTACTAGACCATGAGGTCAAAAGACCACCCTTCGATCCAATGGCTTCTTTGGATGAGAAGTTTAGGAGTCGTTGGGGGAGGATTTTTCTGATATTATAATTATTAGGGCAAGAATTGAGTTTCGTCTCTTGAAGACATAGAATTTCACAATGTGAATCTTTAAGAGTTTCTTTGACTACATTGCATTTACCATTTTGGCCTAGGCCTCTAACGTTCCACGTTAAAATAGAAATACTTTCTTGTAACATTAAAAAACTAAGTAAACATAAAAAGAGCACAAAAGAGAAGATAGAAGTTGAGATCCAGCAAAAGATTGCTAGAGACCCCTTGCTTGGCCGTGAGAAGTGGCCTCCTCGTCATTGCGAGCATCACCCTCGTTGTCCATTAGCTCTGTGCTAGCCATGCTATTCGGAGTGTTATAGCCTTGTACACCATGAGACAAAGTGTTAATATTATTTATTATAGAGATTTTGTTTTTAAGAATAGATTTAAGTTTAGTCGGAATTAAACTTTGAACTTGGGTGTTTAATTTGGAAGGGTCATTAACAGGATTATTATTGTCCTCAGGAATGGAGGGTGGGAGACCAAGGCATTCCCTAATATCATTGACTTGATCAAGAGAAAGAGGGGTGGAGACGAGTATGTCTTGATCCAATTGTTTCAACACATTATTAACTGTTTTAGTTTTATTTTTTGATCTACAATAAACTTTTTCAGAAGAATTTCTGAGTGGGCTTTTTAATTCCTGGCCCATATTCGCAACGCCCGAGGGGTTACGAGTGGCAGCCATTTTTATGGCCTCACTAGCCTTTTCGAAATTTGAGACTTTGAGCTCTGCATTAGGAATGGACTTGTTGACTATATTATCACTGTCAGTTGTGGTAATATTGGTATGGGCCTGGCCCATACAATCAGAATTTTGAGGGGGTAGAGAGGGGGTAGACACAACAGTCTTAGAAGTAGGGAGAGAAGTATTGCTGGGCTTTTTAGTAGATATTTGCGAGGCCTTTTTTAGTGATGCGAGGCCCAAAGCCTTTTTATTTCTCCTATTTTGTTTTTTCCTCCTAAGAGATGAAAGAAAAATGTTTATACCTGAGGAGCTGGAGGATTTGAGGGACCCATGCGATGCATGCTTCCGTGCAGTCAGTCTCTTATGCTTGGGATTGGCATCTGATTCACCAGAGGCTGCACGACCTGACTGTAGCAGATCCAGGCCCTGCTGAAGAAGCATCTCGACCCTGTTGTTCTGTGCGACTGTCGCATCAGTAGAGGCCAAAATAGACCCTGTGACAAGGTCAGGCGTGTGTCCTGTCTCTGCTTGAGGAACTGACGCTTGTGCAGCCTTGATTTGCTGGTATTCTGCCCACGTCCCACTACGATCATCTGTGGCCACTGTGGTGTTGTTGTTTGTGATGTGCTGATTCGCCATTAATGGTGGTTTAGGGTTTTGAGTAGGTGCCGACCCCCCATTGCGCGCTTTGTTGATGAGCGCTTGAAGTTCGCCAGAGATGGATTTCGGGATCATCGCGCATAGGGCAGATAGCCATTGCTGGTTGATGAGTATATTTCCTTCCATTGTAGCTTCATTGGTGTCGGTTTTCTTCTCCGGAGATGGAGTAAAATCATTGCTGAAGCTCGCGTCTTCCCCCGGAGGAATAATACCGTTGTTTTCACTGCCCCAATCTTCCGCCGACAAGGGTGTGAAGTTTTTGGTTGGTATGAGAGCTTCTCGATCTTCTCTTCTCTGAATGTCATCACGAAGCGCGTCAAATAAGACATCAGGGGGAGTGGGGTTTGGGGGGTGGTGGAATTTGAGAGGTTCATCCAATCTCGTGATAAAGTCGAGATGTACCCGCGAACAGTGTCCTATGCCCGAGAGCATGATCGTTGAGGGGACTCTAGAGAGATCGTTAATTCCCATTACAACTTCAAGGTGTTCCATTGATTGAATTTGCCTCAGGGGGCCATGGTGAAGAAGGATTCCCACTGAACCCATAACTGCCGTGAGATCTGTTGCGTTCCAGACATGTGGAGGAAGTCCTCTGACTTGCATCCACAGTTTGTAGGGGTACTCACAGGACAATGAATCAACTGAGATATCCCACGCGTAGTTGACGAAATTAGCGCGTCTCAGAGGGAGGAGATCTTCAGTTATGAAATTATCTCGGTCGATTGAGGGAGGCAGGAGTAGGATGTACCTCTCATTGCTGAAATAAGCAAGGTCGTAAGACTCCTCGTACGTCCAGAGTTTTTGGATGAGGATGTTTAGAGCGTCGATGTTGTGGTTCGGGACAAGCCTCGCATCCACCAATACGCCTTGACGCCAGCGAGCAACCTCCTCAAGTTGCTTTGCAGTGTGCTTGAGATGGTAATAGGCGAAGACAGGTCTGTTTTGAGGTAGTGCATCAGGGCCACTCACGCCACGCGGCACCAGGGGATCTATCGGGTCATGAACAGCATAGGTGGAGCGATTATTGACAACCGGTTTCTCAATGGCGATTGATCGAGCACCTAGTTGACGGCGAGTTGTGTGTTGGGTTGCCTGCTGCTGGTGGTTGCTGGCACGAGCAGCATTGTTGCGAGCCTGAATGCGTGCTGCCAGCTTCCTGCGACTCTCTGCATCCGCTTCCTGAGCGGTGGCCGGAGGTGGAGAGCGATGGGGGCACTGCCTTGCGATATGTCCCGGAGTCTCGCAGCGTAAACAAACACGCTGATTTCTGCACGTGGCTGTGAGGTGTCCACGTTGGAGGCATTTACCGCATTTTTCTTGACCATCCTGAGTGGAACGTAGGTAGTTAGTAAGTTAAATAGTTGGTATGCAAGAAGGTAGGTAGTTAGTTAGTTAGTTAGTTAGGTACTTAGCTAGTGGTCAGTTAGTTAGTTACGTAGGTAATTAGTTAGTTAATTAGGTAGGTAGTTAGTTGGTATGTAGTTAGTTGGTTAGTTAGTAAGTTAGTTAATTATCTAGAAGTTGGTCAGTTAGTTAATTAGTTAGTTAGTTAGTTAATATGTATGTAGAAAGGTAGGTACTTAGTTAGTTAGTTAGCTAGTAGTTATTTAATTAGTTAGTTAGTTAGTGAGTTAGTTTGCAAATTAGTTTGGTTGTGGGTATATGTAGGAAGGTAGCTAGCTAGTTAGTTAGTTAGTTAGTAAGTTAGTTAGTTAGTTAGTTAGTTAGTTAGTTAGTTAATATGTATATAAGAAGGAAGTTAGTTAGTTAAATAGTTAGTTAGTTAGTCAGTTGTCTATTTGTTAGTTAGTTATTTAGTTAGTTAGTTAGTTAGTTAGTTAGTTATCAATTTGTTAGTTAGTTAGTTAGTTAGTTAGTCAATTAGTTAGTTATTTAGTTAGTTAGTTAGTTAGTTAGTCAGCCAGTAGTTAGTTAGTTATTTAGTTAGTTAAATAGTGGGTATGCAGGAAGGTAGGTAGTTAGTTAGTTAGTTAGTTAGTAAGCTACTTAGCTTGTGGTCAGTTAGTTAGTTATGTAGTTAATTAGTTAGTTAATTAGTTAGTAAGTTAGTGCGTATGTAGTTAGTTGGTTAGTTAGTAAGTTAGTTAGTTATCTAGTAGTTAGTTAGTTAGTTAATTAGTTAGTTAGTTAGTTAATATGTATGTAGAAAGGTGATTAGTTAGTCAGTTTGCTAGTAGTTAGTTAGTCAATTAGTTAGTTAGTTAGTGAGTTAGTTAGTAAGATAGTTAGGTAGTGGGTATATGTAGGAATGTAGCTAGTTAGTAAGTCAGTTAGCTAATTAGTTAGTTAGTTAGTTAGTTAGTTAGTTAGTTAGTTAGTTGGTTAGTTAGTTAATATGTATATAAGAAGGTTGCTAGTTAGTTAAGTTAAATAAAAAGGTAAATAATTAGTTAGTTAGTTAGGTAGGTAGTTAGTTAGTGGGTATGTAGGAAGGTAGTTAGTTAGTTAGTTAGTCAGTTAGTTAGTTAGTTAGTTAGGTTGTTAGTTAATTAGTTAGTTAGTTAGTTAGTTAGTTAGTTAGTTAGTTAATATTTATGAAAGAGGATAGTTAGTTAGATAGTTAGATAGTTAGTTAATTAGTTAGTTAGTTAGTTAGTTATCTAGTATTTAGTTAGTTAGTGAGGTAGTTAGTTAGTGAATAGGTATGTTGGAAGGAAGTTAGTTAGTCGGTTCGTTAGCTAGTAGTAAGTTATCTAGTTAGTTAGTTATTTAGTTTGTTAGTTAGTTAGTAAATTAATTAGTTAGTGGGTATGTTAAAAGGTAGCTAGTTAGTTAGTTAGTTAGTTAATTAGTTTGTTAGTTAGTTAATTTGTTAGTTAGTTTGTTAATATGTATATAAGAAGGAAGTTAGTTAGTTAAATTGTTAGTTAGTTAGCCAGTTATCTATTAGTTAGTTAGTTAGTCAATTAGTTAGTTATTTAGTTAGTTAGTAAGTTAGTTAGTTAGCTAGTTGTTTTTTAGTTAGTTATTTAGTTAGTTAGTTAGTGGGTATGTAGGAACGTAGGTAGTTAGTTAGTTAGTTAGTTAGTTAGTTAGTTAGTTAGTCAGTTAGTTAGTTAATAGGTATGTAGGAAAATTGTTAGTTAGTTAGTTAGTTAGTTACTTAATTAGTTAGTTGTTTAGTTAGTGGGTTTGTAGGAATGTAGTCAGTTAATTAGTAAGTTAGGTAGTTAGTTAATTAGTTAGTTAATATGTATGTATGAATGTAGTTAGTTAGTAAGTTAGTTAATTAGTTAGTTAGTTAGTTAGCAAGTGGTTAGTTAGTTAGTTAGTTAGTTAGTTAGTTAGTAAGTTAATTAGTTCATTAATTAGTTAGTTAGTTAGTTAGTTAGCTAGTTAGTTAGTTGCTTAGTTAGTTAGTGAGTTAATAAGTTAGTTTGTTAATCAGTTAGTTAGTATGCTAGTTAGCTAGTAGTTAGTTCGTTAATTAGTTAGTTATTTAGTTAGTTAGTTAGTTAGTTAGTTAGTTAAACAGTTAGCTAATTAGTTTGTTTGTTTGTTAGTTAGTCGGTTAGTTAGTTAGTTAGTTGGTGGGTATGTAGTTAGTTAGTTAGTAAGTTTGTTAGTAAGTTAGTTAGTTAGTTAGTTATTTGGCTAGTAAGTTAGATAGTTAGCTAGTTAGTTAGTTAGTTAATTAGTTAGTTAGTTAGTTAGTTTGATAGCTACTAGTTAGTTAGTCAGTTAGTTAGTTAGTCAGATAGTTAGTTAGTCAATTAGTTAGATAATTAGTAACTAGTTAATTAGTTCGTTAGTTAGTTAGTTAGTTAGTGGGTATGCATGAAGGTAGGTAGTTAGTTAGTTAGTTAGTTAGCTAGCTAGCTAGGTAGTTAGTGATTAGTCAGTTCGTTAATTAGTTAATTAGTTAGTTAGTTAGTTAGTTAATGGGTATGTAGTTAGTTAGTTAGTTAGTTAGTTAGTTAGTTATTTGGCTAGTTAGTTAGTTAGTTAGTTAATCAGTTAGTTCGTTAGTTAGTTAGCAAGTAGTTAGTTAGATGGTCAGTTAGTTAGTTAATTAATTAGTTAGTTAGCTAGTAGTTAGTTAGTTTGTTAAATAGTTAGTTAATTAGTTAGTTAATTAGTTAATTAGTTAGTTAGTTAGATAGTGGGTATGTAGGAAGGTAGTTAGTTAGTTTGTTGGCTAGTTAGTTAGTTAGTTAGTTAGTTAGTTAGTGGGTATGTACGAAGGTACTTAGTTAGTTAGTTAGTTAGTTAATTAGTTAGTTAGTTAGTTAGTTAGTTAGTTAGTTAGGTTGTTAGTTAATTAGTTAGTTAGTTAGTTAATATTTATGTAAGAAGGTGGTTAGTTAGATTGTTAGTTAATTAGTTAGTTAGTTAGTTAGTTATCTAGTAGTTAGTTAATTAGTTAGTTAGTTAATAGGTATGTTGAAAGGTAGTTAGTTGGTCGGTTAGTTAGCTAGTAGTAAGTTAGCTAGTTAGTCAGTTAGTTAATTAGTTAGTTGGTTAACCTTTTAATATGTATATAAGAAGGAAGTTAGTTAGTTAAATAGTTAGTTAGTTAGTTAGTTATCTATTAGTTAGTTAGTTAGTTAGTTAGTTAGTTAGTTAGTTAGTTAGTCAATTAGTTAGTTATTTAGTTAGTTAGTTAGTCAGCTAGTAGTTAGTTAGTTAGTTAGTTAGTTAGTTAGTTAAACAGTTAGCTAATTAGTTTGTTTGTTTGTTAGTTAGTCGGTTAGTTAGTTAGTTAGTTGGTGGGTATGTAGTTAGTTAGTTAGTAAGTTTGTTAGTAAGTTAGTTAGTTAGTTAGTTATTTGGCTAGTAAGTTAGATAGTTAGCTAGTTAGTTAGTTAGTTAATTAGTTAGTTAGTTAGTTAGTTTGATAGCTACTAGTTAGTTAGTCAGTTAGTTAGTTAGTCAGATAGTTAGTTAGTCAATTAGTTAGATAATTAGTAACTAGTTAATTAGTTCGTTAGTTAGTTAGTTAGTTAGTGGGTATGCATGAAGGTAGGTAGTTAGTTAGTTAGTTAGTTAGCTAGCTAGCTAGGTAGTTAGTGATTAGTCAGTTCGTTAATTAGTTAATTAGTTAGTTAGTTAGTTAGTTAATGGGTACGTAGTTAGTTAGTTAGTTAGTTAGTTAGTTAGTTAGTTTGTTAGTTAGTTAGTTAGTTAGTTATTTGGCTAGTTAGTTAGTTAGTTAGTTAATCAGTTAGTTCGTTAGTTAGTTAGCAAGTAGTTAGTTAGATGGTCAGTTAGTTAGTTAATTAATTAGTTAGTTAGCTAGTAGTTAGTTAGTTTGTTAAATAGTTAGTTAATTAGTTAGTTAATTAGTTAATTAGTTAGTTAGTTAGATAGTGGGTATGTAGGAAGGTAGTTAGTTAGTTTGTTGGCTAGTTAGTTAGTTAGTTAGTTAGTTAGTTAGTTAGTTAGTTAGTTAGTTAGTTAGTTAGTATGTACGAAGGTACTTAGTTAGTTAGTTAGTTAGTTAATTAGTTAGTTAGTTAGTTAGTTAGTTAGTTAGGTTGTTAGTTAATTAGTTAGTTAGTTAGTTAATATTTATGTAAGAAGGTGGTTAGTTAGATTGTTAGTTAATTAGTTAGTTAGTTAGTTAGTTATCTAGTAGTTAGTTAATTAGTTAGTTAGTTAATAGGTATGTTGAAAGGTAGTTAGTTGGTCGGTTAGTTAGCTAGTAGTAAGTTAGCTAGTTAGTCAGTTAGTTAATTAGTTAGTTGGTTACTTAGTTAATATGTATATAAGAAGGAAGTTAGTTAGTTAAATAGTTAGTTAGTTAGTTAGTTATCTATTAGTTAGTTAGTTAGTTAGTTAGTTAGTTAGTTAGTTAGTCAATTAGTTAGTTATTTAGTTAGTTAGTTAGTCAGCTAGTAGTTAGTTATTTAGTTAGTTAGATAGTGGGCATGCAGGAAGGTAGGTAGTTGGTTAGTTAGTTAGTTAGCTACTTAGCTAGTAGTCAGGTAGTTAGTTTTGTAGTTAATAAGTTAGTTAATTAGTTAGTTAGTTAGTGGGTATGTAGTTAGTTGGTCAGTTAGTAAGTTAGTTAGTTATGTAGTAGTTAGTTAGTTAGTTAGTTAATTAGTTAGTTAGTTTGTTAATCTGTATGTAGAAAGGTAGTTAGTTAGTTAGTTACTTAGTTAGTTAGTTAATTAGTTAGTTAGTTAGTGAGTGAGTTAGTAAATTAGTTAGGTAGTGGGTATATGTAGGAAGGTAGCTGGTTAGTTAGTCAGTTAGCTAATTAGTTAGTTAGTTAGTTAGTTAGCTAGTTAGTTGGTTAGTTAGTTAGTTAATATGTATATAAGAAGGTTGTTAGTTAGTTAAGTTAAATAAAAAGGTAAATAGTTAGTTAGTTAGTTAGGTAGTTAGTTAGTTAGTTTGTTAGTTACTTAATATTTATGTAAGAAGGTAGTCAGTTAGATAGTTAGATAGTTAGTTAATTAGTTAGTTAGTTAGTTAGTTAGTTAGTTAGTTATCTAGTAGTTAGTTAGTTAGTTAGTTAGTTAGTTAGTTAGTGAATTTGTATGTTGGAAGGTAGTTCGTTAGTCGGTTAATTAACTAGTAGTAAGTTAGCTAGTTAGTTAGATAATTAGTTAGTTAGTTAGTAAATTAATTAGTTAGTGGGTATGTAGGAAGGTAGCTAGTTAGTTAGTTAATTAGTTAGTTACTTAGTTTGTTAGTTTGTTAGTTTGTTAATATGTATATAAGAAGGAAGTTAGTTAGTTAAATTGTTAGTTAGTTAGTTATCTGTTTGTTAGTAAGTTAGTTAGTTAGTTAGACAATAAGTTAGTTATTTAGTCAGATTAACTAAGTAACTAATTATAAGCTAGCTAACTAACTAACTAAGTACTAACTAACTAACTAACTAACTAACTAACTAACTAATTAACGACCTAACTAACTAACTGCCTTCCTACATACCCACGAACTATCTAACAGACTAACTAGCTAAGTAACTGACTAACTAAATAACTAACTAACTGAATAACTAACTAGTTAACTAACTAACCAACTACTAGATAACTAAGTAACTAACTAACTAAATAACTAAATAAATAAATAACTTATTAACTAACTAACTACCTACCTTCTACATACCCACACACTATTTAATTAACTAACTAGCTAACTAACTAACTACTAGCTAACTAACTAACTAAACTGACTAACTCACTAACTACCTTCCGACATACCCATTATCTAACTAACTAAATAACTAACTAGCTAACTAATGGACTAACTATTCAACTAACTTACTAATAGCTAACTAAATAACCAACTAAATAACTAACAAATTAATTAACTAACTATTTAACTAACAAACTAACTAACTACTGGCTAACTAACTAACTAACTGATTAACTAACTAACTAACTTATTAACTAACTAACTAACTAACTAACTACTAGCTCACTAACTAACTAACTAACTAGCTCATTAACTAACTAATTAACTAATTAACTAACTTACTAACTAACTAATTAGCCAATTCATTAGTGAACTAACTAACTAACTAACTATCTTCCTACGTACCTATTAACTAACTATATAACAAACTAACTAACTAACGAACTAATTAACTACCTTCCTACATACCCACCAACTACCTAACTAACTAACTAACTAACTAACTAACTAACTAACTACTAGCTAACTAACTAACTAATTAATTGAATAACTAACTAATTAACTAACTAACTAACTAACTTACTAATAGATAACTAACTAACTAACTAACTAACTAACTAACTATTTAACTTTTTATTTAACTAACTCACTAACTACCTTCTTATATACATATTAACTAACTAACAAACTAACTAACTAACTAATTAATTTACTAACTAACTAACTAGCTACCTTCCTACATACCCACTAACTAACTAATTTGCTTACTAATTAACAAACTAACTAACTAAATTAACTAACTACTTAACTGGCTAACTAACTACTAGCAAATTATCTAACTAACTAACGACCTTTTTACATACCTATTAACTAACTAACTAACTAACTAACTAACTACTAGATAACTAACTAAATAACAAATTAACTAACTAACTAACTAACTAACTAATTAACTAACTAATAGCTAACTAACTAACTAACTAACGAATTAGCTGACTAATTAACTAACGTACTAACTAACTAACTAGCTACCTTCCGAAAATACCGACTAACTAACTAACTTATTAACAAACAAACAAACTAATAACGAAAAAATTAACTGACTAACTAAATACTTACTAACTAACTAACTAAGTAATAAACTAACTAACTAACTAACTAACGAAAAGCTAACTAACTAACTAACTAACTAACTAACTAACTAAATAACTGATTAAATAACTAACTAACTAACTAGCCAAATAACTAACCAACAAACTAACAAACTAACTAACTACATACCCACTAACTAACTAGCTAACTAACAAATTAACTAACTAATTAACTAACTAACTAACTAACAAACTAGTGACTATCTAACTAGCTAGCTAGCTAGCTAGCTAACTAACTAACTACCTACCTTCATGCATACCCACTAACAAACAAACTAACTAACGAACTAATTGACAAACTAATTATCTAACTAATAAACTAACTCACAATCTTACTAACTAACTACTACCTAACAAACCAACTAACTAACTAACTAATTAACTAACTAATTAACTAACTAACTAACTAATTGACTAACTAACTAACTAACTAACTAACTAACTAACTAACTAACTAACTAGCCAAATAACTAACTAACTAACTAACTAACTAACTGACTACATACCCACTAACTAACAAACTAACTAACAAACAAACAAACTAATTAGCCAACTGTTTAACTAACTATCTAACTAAATAACTAACTAATTCACTAACTAACTACTAGCTAACTAACTGATTAACAAACTAACTTACTAACTAACTAACTAACTAACTACTAGCTCACTAACTAACTAAGTAACTTACTAACAAGCTAACTAACTAACTAACTAACTAATTATCGAACTAATAAACTAAATTAACTAACTAACTAACTAACTAACTAACTAACTAACTAACTAACTAACTAACCACTAGCTTACTAACTATCTAACTAATTAACTAACTTACTTACTAACTACCTTCATACATACCTATTAACTAACCAATTAACTAACTACCTAACTTACTAATTAACTAACTACCTTCCTACGAACCCACTAACTAACCAACTAACTAATTAAGTAACAAACTGACTAACTAACTAACTATTTTCCTACATACCTATTAACAACCTAACTAACTAACTAACTAACTAACTAACCGACTGACTAACTAACTAACTACCTTCCTACATACCCACTAACTAACTAACTACCTAACTAACTAACTAACTATTTACCTTTTTATTTAACTTAAATAACTAACAACCATCTTATATACATATTAACTAACTAACAAACCAACTAACTAGCTAACTAACTAACTATCAAACTAATTAGCTAACTGACTAACTAACCAGCTACTTTCCTAATATACCCACTACCTAACTAATTTACTAACTAACTCACTAACTAACTAACTAATGAACTAACTAACTAACTAACTAACTATTAGCAAACTAACTAACTAACTAACTACCTTTCTACATACATATTGACTAACTAACTAACTAATTAACTAACTAACTAACTACTAGATAACTAACTAACTTACTAACTAACCAACTAACTACATACCCACTAACTAATTAACTAATTAACTAGCTAATTAACTACATAACTAACTAACTGACCACTAGCTAAGTAGCTAACTAACTAACTAACTAACTACCTACTTTCCTGCATACCCACTAACTAACGAACTAAATAACTAACTACTAGCTGACTAACTAACTAACTAAATCACTAACTAATTGACTAACTAACTAACTAATTAACTAACTAATAGATAACTAACTAACTAACTAACTATTTAACTAACTAACTTCCTTCTTATATACAAATTAACTAACTAACTAACTAAGTAACTAACTAACTAATTAACTAACTAACTAGCTACCTACCTACCTTTTTATATACCCACAAACTAATTAATTTACTAACTAACTAACCAACTAATTAACTAACTAACTAGCTAACTTACTACTAGCTGACTAACCGACTAACTAACTACCTTCCAACATACCTATTAACTAACTAACTAATTAACTAACTACTAGATAACTAACTAACTAACTAACTAACTAACTAACTAATTAACTAAATATCTAACTATCTAACCAACTACCTTCTTTCATAAATATTAACTAACTAACTAACTAACTAATTAACTAACAACCCAACTAACTAACTAACTAACTAACTAAGTACCTTCGTACATACACACTAACTAACTAACTAACTAACTAACTAGCCAACTAACTAACAAACTACCTTCCTACATACCCACAATCTAACTAACTAACTAACAAACTAATTAACTAACTATTTAACTAACTAACTAACTACTAGCTAACTAACTAATTTACTAACTATCTAACTAACTAACTAACTACTAGCTAACTAACTAACTAACGAACTAGCTGATTATCTAACTAACTAACTAACTAGACAAATAACTAACTAACTAACTAACTAACTAACTAACTGACTACATACCCATTAACTAACTAACTAACTAACTAACTAATTAACTAATGACTGACTACCTAGCTAGCTAGCTAACTAACTAACTAACTATCTAACTAACTAACTACCTTCATGCATACCCACTAACTAACTAACAAACGATCGAACTAATTAACTAACTAATTATCTAACTAATTAACTAACTAACTATCTGACTAACTAACTAACTACCTATCTAACTACTAGCTATCAAACTAACTAACTAACTAGCCAAATAACTAACTAACTAACTTACTAACTAACTTACTAACTAACAAACTACATACCCACTAACTAACTAACTAACTAACTAACTAACTGACAAACAAACAAACTAATTAGCTAACTGTTTAACTAACTAACTAAATAACTAAATAACTAACTAATTAACTAACTAACTACTAGCTAACTAACATACTAACTAACTGATTAACAAACTAACTTATTAACTAACTAACTAACTAAGTACTAGCTCAATAACTAACTAAGTCACTAACTAAGTAACTAACTAACTAGCTAACTAACTAACTAACTAATTAACTAACTAACTAACTAACTAACTAACTAACTAACTAACTAACCACTAGCTAACTAACTAACTAACTAATTAATTAACTTACTAACTAACTACCTTCATACATACCTATTAACTAACTAATTAACTAACTAACTAACTTACTAATTAACTAACTACCTTCCTACAAACCCACTAACTAAACAACTAACAAATTAAGTAACTAACTAACTAACTAACTAACAATTTTCCAACATACCTATTAACTAACTAACTAACTATATAACTAACTAATTAACTAACTAACTAACTAACTACCTACGTTCCTACATACCCACTAACTAACTAACTAAATAACTAACTAACAAACTACTAGCTAACTAACTAACTAACTAACTAACTAACTAACTAACTAAATAACTAACTAATTGACTAACTAACTAACTAACTAACTAATAGATAACTAACTAACTAACTAACAATTTAACTAACTAACTTCCTTCTTATAAACATATTGACAAACTAACTTACTAACTAACTAACTAACTAACTAACTAATTAAATAAGTAACTAACTAGCTACCTTCCTACATACCCACTAACTAATTAATTTACTAACTAACTAACTATCTAATTAACTAACTAACTAGATAACTTACTACTAGCTAACTAACCGACTAACTAACTTCCTTCCAACATACATATTCACTAACTAACTACCTAACTAACTAACTAACTACTAGATAACTAACTAACAAACTAACTAATTAACTAACTATCTAACTATCTAACTAACTACCTTCTTACATAAATATTAACTAACTAACTAACTCACTAACTAATTAACAAACAACATAACGTCTAACTAACTAACTAACTAAGTACCTTCGTACATACCCACTAACTAATAAACTAACTAACTAACTGACTAGCCAACTAACTAACTACTTACCTTCCTACATACCCACTATCTAACTAACTAACAAACTAATTAACAAACTAATGGACTAACTATTTAACTAACTAACTAACTACTAGCTAACTAAGTGGGTATGTAGGAAGGCAGCTAGTTAGTAAGTTAGTTAGTTTATAAGTTAGATAGTTAATAAGTTAGTTAGTTAGTTAGTTAGTTAGTTACTTAGTCAGTTAGATAGTTAGTGGGTATGTAGGAAGGTAATTAGTTAGTTAGTCAGTTAATTATTTAGTTAGTCAGTTAGTATGTTAGTCAATAGGTATGTAGGAAGTTAGTTAGTTAGTTAGTTAGTTAGTGGGTTTGTAGGTAGGTAGTTAGGTAGTTAGTTAGTTAGTTAATTAATAGGTATGTATGACGGTAGTTAGTTAGTTAGTTAGTTAATTAGTTAGTTAATTAGTTAGTTAGCTATTAGTTAGTTAGTTAGTTAGTTAGTTAGTTAGTTAGTTAGTCACTTAGTTAGTTAGTGAGCTAGTAGTGAATTAGTTAACAAGTTAGTTAGTTAATCAGTTAGTTACTTAGTTAGCAAGTAGTTAGTTAGTTAGTTATTTAGTTAGTTAGTTAGTTAGTTCGTTAGTAATCTAGTAGTTAGTTAGTAAGTTAGTTAGTTAGTTAGTTAGTTTGTTAGTTTGTTAGTTACTTATTAGTCAGTTAGTTGGTTAGTCATTTAGTTTGTTAGGTTGTTAGCTAATTCTTTAGTAAGTTGGTTAGTTAGTTAATATGTATGTAAGAAGGTAGTTAATTATTTAGTTAGATAGTCAGTCAGTCAGTTAGTTAGTTAGTTAGTTAGTTATCTAGTAGTTAGTCAACTAGTTAGTTAGTTAGTCAACTAGTTAGTTAGTTAGTTAGTTAGTTAGCTAGTAGTTAGCTAGTAGTTAGTTATTGAGTTAGCTAGTTAGTTAGTTATTTAGTGGGTATGTAGGAAGGTAGTTAGTTAGTTAATAAGTTAGTTATTTAGTTAGTTAGTTGGTTAGTTAGTTTGTCAGTTAGTTACTTAGTTACTTAGTTGGTTAGCTAGTAGTTAGTTAGTTAGTTAGTTAGTTAGTTATTTAGGCAGTTAGTTAGTTAGTTAGTTATTTTGTTAGTTAGTTTATATGTATGTAGAAGGTAGTTAGTTAGTTAGATAGTTAGTTAAATAGTTAGTTAGTTAGTTAGGTAGTTAGCTAGTTAGTTAATTAGTTAGTTATTCAGTTAATTAGTTACTTAGTTAGCTAGTAGTTAGTTAGATAGATAGTTAGTTAGTTAGTTAGTGGGTATGTAGGAAGGTAGTTAGTTAGTTAGTTAGTTAGTTAATTAGTTAGTTAGTTAGTTAGTTAAAAGGTAGGTAGGAAGATTCCGTTGGGCTTCACCGACGGGCTTATCAGCGACGGGCCGTCGTAAATATAAAGCACTTTCACCGACGGGCCGTCGCTAAAGCACTATTTCCGACGGTTTTTATTTCCGACGGCCCGTCGCAGATTCCGTTGGCCCGTCGCAGATAAAG
Organism: Luzula sylvatica; assembly: GCA_946800325.1. Classification (NCBI taxonomy): domain Eukaryota; kingdom Viridiplantae; phylum Streptophyta; class Magnoliopsida; order Poales; family Juncaceae; genus Luzula; species Luzula sylvatica. The sequence continues at coordinate 15,286,016 of OX326961.1, read as the reverse complement.
AAACCATCGGTAAAACCCTCCGTCGGCCCGTCGATAACTAAAAGGCCTGTCGCTGATGCTCACCGACGGCCCGTCGGCTCATAGTTACCTATCTCCGACAGCCCGTCGGCCCATAATTACCGTCACAGATAACTCCCCGATGGCCCGTCGCAGATTCAATATCCCGTCGCATATGGAGTTTGCCGCCGCTAACACGGACCGACGGCCCGTCGGTGATATGGTTTAGGCTTTAGATATATATCCCCCCCCCCCCCCCCCCCCCCGGCCTGCGTTCATTTCGTTTCCCTCCTTCTCTCTCTCCTCTTCCCGATTATAGTTCCCCCTTCGCCCTCTACCCCCCTCCCCCCCCCCCCCCCCCCCCCCTCCCCTCTCCTTCTCTCCTCTACCCCCTTCGCCCAGCCCGTCCAGAGCCACCCTTTCGCCCAGCCCCCTCCCCCCTCCCCCCTCACAGCCCCCTTCCCCTCTCCTCCCCCTCTCTGCTGTCGCCTTCGCAGCCCCCTTCTCTCCTCTTGCCCCTTCGCCCAGCCCGTCCTCCTCTTCTCGGTTGGTTGCTCGTTTATGTTGGATGGATTCCGGCTTGTTCGTTTCTCGGTGATCAATATCTCCTCTTCTCGGTTTGAAGGTATGTTTATTTCACCTTTGGATTAGGTTTATAAACTGTTGAATTTTTTTTTTTTAATCATTCATGTTGATTTCTAGGCTTAATTAGCTCGTTCGTATTTGTGTTTAATTTACGTCTGATTTTTTTAAATTTTTTCTAAAATTATTTTTGAATCTGTTTAATTTAGGTTTAATATTTTTTTGTTAATCTGTTTTAAATATGATGTTGAAAATCTATTTTGAAGGCAAAGATCCGTTTTAAACCTGGTCTAGATGTTCTATTTAAATATGTTTTAGAAAATCTGTTTTGAAGGCAAAGATCTGATTTAAACCTGGTTTAGATGCTTTTTTGAACTTGTTTTTTAAATTTTTGTTTAAATTTGTTTTTTTAGGTGAAAGTCATAAATCTCGGCTGCTCTCTCGACACTCGGGTCTGGTGTAGTGGAAAGTCTCATGTTCTCTATTTGTTTGAAGGTATGTTTATCTTTCTCGGTTTGGTTAGGCTAGATTTAAATTTAGGTTTAATTTGATGTAAAAATTTTTGTTGGATGGATACATAAGCATTTTAAATCTGGTTTTGTAGGATTAAATAATTATTTTATTTAGGATTTTTGAATCTGTTCTGATTTTGTTTTAGGTATTTTAAATATGAATTTTTAGAGTTTGTAGGCTTATTATATATGGAATTTTAATTTGTTTTAAGTATATTTTATATCTGGTTGTTTTTCTTTAATCTGATTTTATTAAAATCTGTTTTAAATCAATTTTTACATCTATTATTTTTGAATTTGTGAGTTATGTTTTTTGAAATTTGTTTGTATGTTTTTTTAAACTTGTTTTTTAAATTTTTGTTTAAATTTGTTTTTTTAGGTGAAAGTCATAAATCTCGGCTGCTCTCTCGACACTCGGGTCTGGTGTAGTGGAAAGTCTCCTGCTCTCTATTTGTTTGAAGGTATGTTTATCTTTCTCGGTTTGGTTAGGTTAGATTTAAATTTATGTTTTAATTAGGTGTAAAAAATTTTGAATCTGGATTCATAAGCATTTTAAATCTGGTTTTCTAGGATTAAATAATTATTTTATTTAGGATTTTTGAATCTGTTCTGATTTTGTTTTAGGTATTTTAAATATGAATTTTTAGAGTTTGTAGGCTTATTAAATATGGAATTTTAATTTATTTTAAGTATATTTTATATCTGTTTTTTTTTTAATCTGATTTTATTAAAATCTGTTTTAAATCAATTTTTACATCTATTATTTTTAAATTTGTTAGTTATGTTTTTTGAAATTTGTTTAATTAATTAGTTATTATTATTTTAGGAAATTTGGATTTCGGACTTTTTGGCGAATTAATTAATCAACTCCGGACCAAGGTTATTAATAGTTCCATTTTTACAATTTATTGGATGATATTGTATGTGTGAAAAATACGAAGTTTATATCTTAGTTTGGATTTAGGATTTTAGAGTTATTTGGATGTAGAAAAATATTAGTTTTAGATTTAGGTTTTTATTGTTGTTTGGATGTAGTACTTTATTTGTTGCGATTATAACGTAGTGTATAAAAATTTAACTATATTTCTTGAAAAATGCATAGTTTTTATAAATTGTTGCGATATTGTATGTGCGAAAAATTCGTACTTTTTATAAATTGTTGAGTTGTGAAATTATTAATATATTTTTGATAATAAAAAATTAAAAAACATTGAAAAAATGATAAGTATTTATATTATATTAAATATATTTACAATATATATTTAAAAATATTTGTATATTATATTACAATATTTAACTAATTATATTTAAAAATAATAAGTATGAATACAAATTTTTTTACATAATTTTAAAAATTAAGATTTAAAAAATTATGAATCATAATTGAAGTTTGGTAATATATGAACCAAGATAATTATAAATAATTATGAATTATAATTTAGGCTCGGTTTGTATGTCCAAATTATATATGTAAGGAAATTAACTAATTTTATTATTTTGTATGATATTAAAAAATTATATATATTATTTTGTAATATTATTTTGTGTCTACAAATTCATATTGGTTGCTCAAAATATAAATAAAATTATGAAAGTTTTTTGAAATATATGATGTTATTATTTCGTATTACAAATTTGTACTCCATCCAAACAAATATTAGTTGTTAGAAACTATTCTAAAGAAATCTTCGGTTGAGACCACGCGAGTTCAAAACCAGTAAAAAAAAAAATCATCGGTAGTGTTGTTATTCCAAATTCTTTTCCCCAATTCATTTTCTTAATACCAATTATTTTCAATGTTAGAATAACTCTCAATGGACACTGATCGTTCTTGGATGTATAATCATTCTCTTACGATTGAGTTTTGGAATGGAATGGTTGATTTTCTTAATTTTGCATTCGCAAATCTCGAGAAATTGCCAATCAATAGCCAAGGAAAACAATGTACTTGGTGCCCATGCAAGAATTGTCAAAATTCTTTTCTTCGTATCCATGATGACATAGCAACCCATTTAAGTAGTGTCGGTTTTATGCCGGATTACCTTCGTGATGGAACAAATGGTTCGTGATGGAACAAATGGTTCGTGATGTTGTCGGACCTTCGTTTGATTGGCAAGAAGAAGTAGAGGAGAATGAGGAACCAAATTCGGAAGCTGCTCGTTTCTTTGAGATGCTTCGAGCTTCTGATGAGACTTTATGGGATGGGCCGGGGTTTTCAGAACATTCTCTAATGTCTGTTGTTACAATGTTACTGAATGACAAATCCGATTGTGAAGTTACCAAAATAGCTTTCGATAGGTTTTTGTATGTAATCAAAAACTTCATTATCCCTCGAAAAAATAAGAATAATTTTCCTGAAAATTTCAATGAATCTAAGAAATTCATCAAAGGATTGGGTATGTCCGGATAACTGCATGCTTTTTTATGGGAATGATAGTCTCAAAAATAGATGTGATAAATGTAACAAATCTCGTTTCTTACCTATGGAAGAAGGTAAGAAAGGAAAACCTATTCCTTGTAAAGTGTTGCGATATCTTCCGATAACTCCTCGGTTACAGAGATTGTACATGGCCAAACAAACTTCTCAACACATGACCTGGCATCAAGGTCCTCGAGAAAATCCCAATGTTATGATTCATCCATCGGATGGACAAATGTGGAAAGATTTTGATTCCGCTTATCCCCAGTTTGCAATCGAACCTTGAAACGTTCGTCTAGGGTTGTCCACTGATGGTTTTTGTCCTTATACTCTCTCGAGCGGCAAACCTTATTCGTGTTGGCCTATTTTCATTGTGCCGTATAATCTACCGCCGGCAATGAGTCTCAAAGATCAAAATGTATTCTTATCTCTCGTCATTCCAGGACCCGATCATCCGGGCGATAAAATTGATGTTTTATTGAAGCCCTTAGTTGATGAGTTAAAAATGCTGTGGGAAAATGGTGTTGTTACGTATGATGCATATCGTGAAATAATTTTACAATGAAAGCGTCTCTTTTATGGACGATTAATGATTTTCCAGCATACGGTATGGTGTCAGGCTGGTCAACGCACGGTAGATTATCGTGCCCAATTTGTATGGAGAATACAAAATCATTCTCTTTGACAAATGGTAGAAAACAAACCTGGTTTGATTGCCATCGTCAATTTTTACCGCACAACCATCCGTTTCGTAGTCAGAGAAACTCATTTCTTAAGAGTAGAACGGATCGAAATCCACCTCCTCCGCGTCGATCAGGTGATCAGATTCGAAATATCGTGGATCGGGTCAACAAATTACCAAGAGTTAGAGTTCGTAGAAATGGTATTGATAAGTTACAAATTCCTGGATATGGAGTCACCCATAATTATAAATATTTCTGCGACGGCCCGCCGGAGAAGGGTTTCTGCGACGGCCCGCCGGAGAAGGGTTCTGCGACGGACCGCCGGAGAAGGGTTTCTGCGACGGCCCGCCGGAGAAGGTTTCTGCGACGGCCCGTCGGAGAAGTGTTCTACGGCCCGCCGGAGAAAGAACAACCGTCGGAAAAAGTGACATCAGCGACGGCCCGTCGGAAAAAGTGACATTAGCGAGGCCCCTTTCAGCAACGGGAGATCAGCGACGGGTTGCCGTCGGTAAAACTTTCAGCGACGGTTTTTGGGAGTATCAGCGACGGTTTTTACATTCACTGATGTGCATATTTGTTGTAGTGACGCGTTGGATACGCATCCGATACGTATCAGACAAGCCAGCTGGCGTATCTAAATATTTTATATTAAATTATTCATGGACACGGCGTGGATACGCCATGACACGGCATTAATTCACGGGGATACGGCCTATGTTTATGAAAAGGCCAGCCACAAGTATTAAACTGGGTGAGAAGGGGGGACTTATTTATAGGGGTAAAGGATGGATAAGGTCGGTCAATACAGCGAGGTGGGATTATTCATGCACTTATGTTCCGCCCAATCTTATATGTTTGGATATTGTGCATAAGGGTCGTACCAAATCATTTTCCACATGCATATTTAATATTTTCACAATAAATTTTCTAATTAAACTTTATTTTTTCAACATAATAAAAATAATATATATATATACAAACGTATCGTATCCATGATTTTTATAAAATCGCCGTATCGCCGTATCCGTATCGTATCGGATACGATATTCGTACCCGTATCCGTGCAACATAGGTTAACAGGTATGTTTGAAGGTAGGTAGTTAGTTAGTTAGTTAGTTAGTTAGCTAGTAGTTAGTTAGTTAGTTAGTCAATTAGTTAGTTAGTTAGTTAGCTAGTAGTTAGATAGTTAGTTAGTTAGTTAATTAGTTGGTTAGTTAGTTAGCTAGTATTTAGTTAGTTAGTTAGTTGGTTAGTAAGTTAGTTATTTATTTATTTAGTTACTTAGTTAGTTAGTTAGATAGTTAGTTAGTTAGTTAGAGGGTATGTAGGAAGGCAGCTAGTTAGTCAGTTAGTTAGTTTATAAGTTAGTTAGTTAATAAGTTAGTTAGTTAGTTAGTTAGTTAGTTAGTTAGTTAGTTAGTCAGTTAGTCAGTTAGATAGTTAGTGGGTATGTAGGAAGGTAATTAGTTAGTTAGTCAGTTAATTATTTAGTTAGTTAGTTAGTATGTTGGTCAATAGGTATGTAGGAAGTTAGTTAGTTAGTTAGTTAGTTAGTTAGTGGGTTTGTAGGAAGGTAGGTAGGTAGTTAGGTAGTTAGTTAATTAATAGGTATGTATGACGGTAGTTAGTTAGTTAGTTAATTAGTTTGTTAATTAGTTAGTTAGCTATTAGTTAGTTAGTTAGTTAGTTAGTTAGTTAGTTAGTCACTTAGTTAGTTAGTGAGCTAGTAGTTAATTAGTTAACAAGTTAGTTTGTTAATCAGTTAGTTACTTAGTTAGCAAGTAGTTAGTTAGTTAGTTATTTAGTTAGTTAGTTAGTTATTTTGTTAGTAATCTAGTAGTTAGTTAGTAAGTCAGTTAGTTAGTTGGTTAGTTAGTTAGTTAGTTAGTTACCTATTAGTCAGTTAGTTGGTCAGTTATTTAGTTTGTTAGGTTGTTAGTTAATTCTTTAGTAAGTTAGTTAGTTAATATGTATGTTTTTAAAATGTTTAGAGTGGGCTTTATTGTCCCACTTCTAAGCACTTATTTATTTCATCTGAAAATATTTGTATTTTACAATTTTTTACATATCTCCTATTATCCTTTCTTTCACTATACTCTTTTCATCTTTACATTTTACTATAACAATCCATCTCTTAAAATCTATTTCCTATCCTGCACGGCCCAATTCATCTTTCAGCCCATTCTCTTTTTTCTTTTTATGTACCCTTTTCCTCTTCGTCTCTAATCCATCCATCTCCAGACCTACTTTCCTCATCTCTTATCTTCATTTTACTCAGGATCACCGCCGCCTTCTTCTTCTTCAATTAATTTCACCAATCTCATCATTCGTTCAGCGACTGTGCCTCCTCTTCCTTCTCCGTTTCTTGCTTTCTCTGACATGGCTTGGTGTTCCTCTTCCTCGTTCTTTTCTCTATTAAGGGGCGGCTTCCTCCCTTTACTCACCTTATTCAGTAATTCATATTCCCCTTTTATTTCATTCATTATTACCCAATTTTTCGCAAAATAACCTGTAAAAATTCTCTTGCAGCGCTCTTTCCAAACTCCGTGAATGAATAAAGCAGCCATCTTTCTAATTTTCTTTTCCGTCTCTTTGCTGAAGCACAAGTTCCAGACTTTTACTGTCTCTGCTCGGATACTAGGTGTTTCCTTCGTCATCTCTGAATCTTGAAGAGCCTCCCAAATCTTCTGAAGACCTACGCATTCACCTTGAAGAAGATGCTTTGTTGATTCTTCCTCTTTTCTGCACATGATACATCTGTTCACAAGGTACATGCCTCTTTTTTTTTCAGATTATCTATAGTTGGTATTTTTTTCCTGTTTTGCTATCCATAAAAATATTCTAATTCTTAGCGGTATTTTTATTTTCCATATCTCTCTCAAATCTCCCTCCAATTCACTTTCTTCATCATTGATTAGTGCTTCGTACATACTTTTTACTTTGAATCTTTTGGATTTATCTGCTTCCCATATCACTTTATCTTCCTCCCCCTCAATTAATTGAATTGATTGCAATTTCTTTCTCAAATCAATTAATTGTTCATTTGCTATAACGGGTAATTCCTATTTCATCTTCATATTACCTCCTAATTCCATTATATCCCTCAGCGTACAATTATAATTTTCCGAATAGCTTCTTAGACTTGCATATTTTTCTGCCAAAATACCATCCTTTTCCCATTTACTTTCCCAAAAATTTATCAGCTTTCCATTTCCTGGGACGAATAAGGAATATTTACAAAATTCCCCCACCAATTTCTTTATCTCTTTCCAAAAATAAGAATCTTTCTCATTCTTTTCTTGCTTATAAATGTTGCTGACCATGTGGGTCTATCTCAAATTTCCTTCACCAGAATTAGTGAAGTACTTCCATACCCATTTGATCAAGAGCGATTTATTAAACTTTTCCAAATCCATAATCCCCATTCCTCCCTTACTCTTAGGTCTGATTACTCTTTCCCATTTTACCTAATTCAAGCCACTATCTTTATTACCTTTCCATAAAAACTGTATCCTTATTTTATCAATCTCTCTCAATACCCAAATTGGGAATTTGAATACCGAGAAATAAAATATCGGTAGTGAGCTTAGGACTGAGTTTATTAATATCACTCTCCCTCCTATTGAAAGAAGCGCAGATTTCCAATTATTAAGGCAGTTAGTTAGTTAGTTATTTAGTTATTAATATCGGTAGTTAGTTAGTTAGTTAGTTATTTAGGCAGTTAGTTAGTTAGTTAGTTATTTAGTTAGTTAGTTTATATGTATGTAGAAGGTAGTTAGTTAGTTACATAGTTAGTTAAATAGTTAGTTAGTTAGTTAGTTAGTTAGTTAGTTAGCTAGTTAGTTATCTATTAGGTAGTTAGTTAATTAGTTAGTTATTTAGTTAATTAGTTACTTAGTTAGCTAGTAGTTAGTTAGATAGATAGTTAGTTAGTTAGTTAGTGGGTATGTAGGAAGGTAGTTAGTTAGTTAGTTAGTTAGTTAATTAGTTAGTTAGTTAAAAGGTATGTAGGAAGATAGTTTGTTAGTTAGGTAGTTATTAAGTGAGTTAGTTAATTAGATTGTTAGTTAGTTAGTTAGTGGGTTTGTAGGAAGGTAGTTAGGTAATTAGTTAGTTAGGTAGTTAGTTAGTGATGTGAGGCAAATAGAGCACGTTTTACATGCTTAATTTGGAGGTTTTAGCCTTGTGAAAGTGTATTCTGCATAGTTTATTCATCATATTTTAGATAAATTGAATATTACTTCACTTAATGTGTTTTATGCCTATTCACAGGAATTAGAAGGATTTGCTGAAGATTTGGAGAGTGTAGTTGTCTTCAGAATGCCAAAGGGAGTCGAAATGATATATCATACCGCTATTTTCGGTACACGGACAAGGCTGGAGGCAAATAAACCCATGTTAGAGAAAGCCCAAAGAGCTACACGAAATCCACTCAAACCCAATGCCTTATCCTTCCCACCTATCCTGGTGGAAATGTCCTCAATACCCCCAATCCTCTCCATCAACCCCTGGCCAATCAGAATACACCTTGCATGCTATAAATAAGACCCAAGGGCCTTGAGTTGTGGTGCTCTCTGACTGACTCTTTCCCCCTCATTCTGTTCTCTCTTCTTCTTTCTCTCTTCCAAGCACATGCAAGACAATCCAAGATACTTCAAGATTCTTCAAGAAAGCCATTGAGGTTTCGTACCGTGACCTGGATTCATTCCTTTCGGGCAATTCCTCCTCCTCCTCGAAGATCGTACCGTGACCAGGGCTCATTCCTTTTCGGGCGATTTAGAAGTGACCGTGACTCGATCCGTTTTCTTCGCAGCGAGCTGGATTCGTGACTCGGAGAGAAGAGTTTTTGTGAAGATCAGTGGAAAAGACCCCTTGACCAGAGCTTGCTCTTTTAGGGTGATTTCGCGAACCTCACGACTCGAGCTCGATCTCCTTTCGACCAGTCCTCGACGTGACGTGAGAAATCGATCTTTCGGCACGAGGAGAGAAGACCAAGAGCTGCATCACGAGTTTCCCTCATTCTAGGTGTACTCTTTCTTATCTCTTGATGTTCTTGTTGTTTGGTTTAGTCTAAACTTTGTGTATGGAAAATTCTGCGATTTATTGAATCTTTTAATCTCAAAACTTCTTGCTTGTTTGTGTTACTCTAGTTTTGAATCGTGCGTAATTTTCGTTGTAATCGCACCATAATTGAACCGTTCTTGCAACTTCTTGAATTGCTTGAAATTAGTTTCTGAACCATAATTCAGCCTTATTTGTCAATCTAGTTAAAAATGCACCAACTCTTAATCGTTCTTGAAACTTCTTGAGTTGGTTATTTGTGTGTTACATTATAACTCTGAACCTCTCGTGAAGCTCTAGGTTAATTGTCTTGCTTGAAATAAACTTCAAAATCTCATTTCAGCCTTGTTTGCAAAAACGCAGAAATATGCGTTTTCTTGATTTTCTTGACTAGTTTGATGTGCTTTAAATCGTGTATAAATCTGAACCCTTATGAAATTCTCAAAATTTGGTTTCAATGGAATTTCTTGGTCAAGAACTTCTCTTTAACCTCTAAAACACCATAATCAAGTGAGAAATTCCAAAGAAACAAAAGTTAGTAGTTTTTGTGAGTAGTTTAAATCAAAAATTTTGAATCATAATTGATGCACCAGCTCTCTGTGGATCGATCCTCATATTTACCACTGTAAAAACATGAGATTAAATTCTTTGATATTTGAGGTTTAAAACAACGACGATACTTTTCAAGTGTCTAAAAAACCCGCTCATCAGTTAGCTAGTTAGTTAGTTAGTTAATTAGTTAGTTAGTGAGCTAGTAGTTCGTTAGTTAGTTAGATAGTAAGTTAGTTAGTTAATCAGTTAGTTAGTTAGTTAGTTAGCTAGTAGTTATCTTGTTAGTTAGCTAGTTAGTTAGCCAGTTAGTTAATTCGTTAATTCGTTAGTTAGTTAGTTTGTTAGTTGATATGCATATAAGAAGGTAGTTAGTTTCTTAGTGAAATAGTTAGTTAGTTAGTTAGTTTGTTTGCTAGTTAGTTAATTATCTATTAGTAAGTTAGTTAGTTTGTTAATTAGTTAGTTATTCAATTTATTAGTTAGTTAGTTAGCTAGTAGTTAGTTAGTTAGTTAGTTAGTTTGTTAGTTAGTTTGTTAGTAAGTGGGTATGTAGGAAGGTAGTTAGTTAGTTAGTTAGTTAGTCAATTAGTCACTAAGTTAGTTAGTTAGTTAATAGGTATGTAGGAATATAGGTATTTAGTTAGTTAGTTAGTTAGTTAATTAGTTAGCTAGTTAGTTAGTTAGTTAGTTAGTCAGTCAGTTAGTTAGTTAGTTAGTTAGTTAGTTAGTTAATAGGTATGTTGGAATACAGTTAGTTAGTTAGTTAGTTAGTTAGTTAGTTAGTGAGTTAGTTAGTTAATTAGTTAGCTAGTTAGTTAGTAAGTTAGTAAGTTAGTTAGTTAGTTAGTTAGGTTGTTAGTTAATTAGCTAGTTTGTTAGTTAGTTAGTTAGTTAATATTTATGTAAGAAGGTAGTTAGTTAGATAGTTGGATAGTTAGTTAATTAGTTAGTTAGTTAGTTAGTTATGTAGTAGTTAGTTAGATAATTAGGTAGTTAGCTAGTGAATAGGTATGTTGGAAGGAAGTTAGTTAGTCGGTTAGTCAGCTAGTTGTAAGTTATCTAGTTAGTTAGTTAATTAGTTAGTTAGTTAGTTAGTAAATTAATTAGTTAGTGGGTATGTAGGAAGGTAGCTAGTTAGTTAGTTACTTAGTTAATTACTGAGTTGCTTAGTTAGTTAGTTAGTGAGTTAGTTAGTTAATTAGATAGTTAGTTTGTTAGTTTGATAGCTAGTAGTTAGTTAGTCAGTTAGTTAGTTAGTCAGATAGTTAGTTAGTTAATTAGTTGGATAATTAGTTAGTTAATTAGTTAGTTAGTTAGTTAGTTAGTTAGTGGGTATGCATGAAGGTAGTTAGTTAGTTAGTTAGTTAGTTAGCTAGCTAGGTAGGTAGTTAGTCATTAGTTAGTTCGTTAATTAGTTAATTAGTCAGTTAATTAGTTAGTTAGTTAGTTAGTTAGTTAGTTATTTGGCTAGTTAGTTAGTTAGTTAGTTAATCAGTTGGTTAGTTAGTTAGTTAGCTAGTAGTGAGTTTGTTAATTAGTCAGTTAGATAGTTAAATAGTTAGTTCATCAGTTAATTAATTTGTTTGTTAGTTAGATAGTTAGATAGTGGGTATGTAGGTAGGTAGTTAGTTAGTTAATTGGCTAGTTAGTTAGTTAGTTAGTTAGTTAGTTAGTTAGTGGGTATGTACGAAGGTACATAGTTAGATAGTTAGTTAATTAGTTAGTTAGTTAGTTAGATAGTTAGTTAGGTTGTTAGTTAATTAGTTAGTTAGTTAGTTAGTTAATATTTATGTAAGAAGGTAGTTAGTTAGATAGTTAGATAGTTAGTTAATTAGTTAGTTAGTTAGTTAGTTAGTTATTTAGTTGGTTAGTTAGTTAGTTAGTTAATTAGGTAGTTAGTTAGTTAGTTATCTAGTAGTTAGTTAGTTAGTTAGTTAGTTAGTTAGTTAGTTAATAGGTATGTTGGAAGGTAGTTAGTTAGCCGGTTAGTTCGCTAGTAGTAAGTTAGCTAGTTAGTTAGTTAATTAGTCAGTTAGTTAGTAAATTAATTAGTAAGTGGGTATGTACGAAGGTAGCTAGTTAGTTAGTTTGTTAGTTAATTAGTTAGTTAGTTAGTTAGTTAGTTAGTTAGTTATATAGTTACCTTCGTACATACCCACTTACTAACTAACTAACTAACTAACTAATTAACTAACTAACTAACTAATTAACTAACTACAAGCTAACTGACTAACTAACTAACTAACTAACTAAATAACTAACTAATTAACTAACTAACTAACTAACTAACTAACTGACTCCTAGCTAACTAACTAACTAACTAACTAACTACCTTAAAACATAACTATCAACTAACTAACTAACTAACTAATTAACTGACTGCCTTCATACAAACCCACTAACTTACTAACTAACTAACTTACTAACTAACTAACTAACTAACTAACTTACTTACTTACTATATTCCTACATACCTATTA